>LR991078.1:11042499-11431548 GCA_905163555.1 Notocelia uddmanniana
CAGAAATGTGTACTTACCGGGGACCACTGTCAAATTTACTTTCACGTTTTCTATTGGTTTCTTAACGGTTTCCTACGATTCGTTTCGTTTGTATGTATTTATTTATTCTCTTATTTATTTCAGTAAAATTTCCAATGCGGGGTCTTTCTCGTTTACTAAAGTAAATAAAATATTCATGTGTCATTATTTGACATCTCTAAATTTTGACATTGTCTCGGGACCTTTGACGTTTGACGTTTCACACGTGCACATAGCCAATAGGCATATTTCCCTACAAACTTCATTGACCGAGCGTTTTTGACGTTTCATAAAAAGTTACTGATTTGACATCAGTAAATACAGTATTTTACTAATGTCAAATCAGCAATACGTGTGAATGGGTGAACATCCTGACAGAGTTCGCATTTCTAAGTACCTAATATTAGCTTGGATTATTTATGTAACCTACACGCGCAGAATTCCGAAAGGAACATTTCCGAAATTACATGGGTATGCTCGATAAATCAAAGTTTCCGGTTGCTATTATGCATAGATTGCCTCGTTTTTGTGTCGTAATCTAATGAAAATGCATTTCAATATCCGGATTCTGACATGGGTTATAGTATAACATAGCTAGTCAGCCCTGAATGTAGATGACTCCTTTAAAATTCTTGCATTAAGTATAACAATGGGGAATGTCTGAAAATTTTAAAAGTCCTTGATTATTTTTCTAATGATAGGAATAACCCTCGCCATGAACAGAAAAAAGTTTCAGATTTTTCGGTTGCGCCATATATTTTATAAAAATACAAACATTTTATATCACCTCGCATCTGCCCCGTATCGGACTACTAAGACATTTCTAAGTCCGTCGAATATAAAAAAAAACCTGCTTGTATCTGTGGTACGCAATGACATCGACAGTTCATCATAAGTTGGTCGTATGACTTGAACTGTCAATGTCATTGCGTACCACAGATCCAAGCAGGTTTTTTTTTTAATATTCGACGGACTTAGAAATCCAATTCGGGGTAGAAATCATACGGGGCAGACGCGAGGTGATATAAAATGTTTGTATTTTTATAAAATCTATGGTGCAAACCGAAAATTCTGAAACTTTTTTCTGTTAATGGCGACGGTTATTCCTCCCATTAGAAAAATAATCAAGGACTTTTAAAAATTTCAGACATTCCCCATTAAGGCGAAGGGTTAGGAAACTTTTTCCATACAAACTTTCTGCAGGTTTTTCTTCGTTTGTGTTTGCGCTACAGTTATTATTTTCGGTCAACATGTTTATTTTTCTATTAGCCATGACTTGATGTTTTTTTTTTTAAAGCAAATTTTCAACATCAGGTTCTACGTATATCCAATATGTACAAGAAAAAATTAAAATTTAATGCTGTAGTGCCAAAACTAACGAATAAAACTTGCACAACGTTTGTATGGAGAATGCCTTGTCCTACCCTTCGCCTTAACAAAACTCGCAAAAAGTATTTTAATGATTTATTAGATACCTAACGTAAAGGGACGCTTCATGATTATAGCGGTTGGCGGTTAAGAAGTCAATCCTGACTCCTGTCATATCCATACAGTTTATAACCTCAGGGTTACTGTATCCACAAAAGAGCGGGTTCTCCTCCTACCACAAGTATATAAAGTAAAGTAAAGTTTATTTGCAAGAATATGTACATAAGATGTTAACATTATATTATAAGTCGCAGTATAGTATAAGTCGAAGCCTTAAACGGCATGCAAATATTAGCATAATACTCTATTAATAATTACAAATAAAAATATTGATGAACTAACTAATGATATTAGGAAAACAATTTAAGGTTATAAATTAAATTAGTTGCGTGCAATGTCCAAAAATTCCTTTACGGAGTAAAAACTTACATGGAGATTCTAGCCACAAAATAATTACCTGTACGTTATTGTAACCAAATAAATGTATTTTCATTTTCATAATCATTTTCATTTTTCAGTGACTTTTAGATTATAAACTGTATCGAAATGACAGGGGTCAGGATTGACTTCTTAACCGCCGACTACTATATGACTAATCAAAAATCGTGATGTCACTTTTTAGTGTTTCCCAAAGTGCAAACTTCATAATGCTTTTCTTTTCGTTTTAGCAGTTTGCTCATTTGCTGTTAGCTTGCATCTTAACTATTGGTATGGTGAAAATTATTGGTCCCGTTTAGGTATTAGAGATTATTAGTTTAGAGAGTACTTAAATAATGAATTTAATCTGTCGAGATCACAGAACATATTGTTGTCGACATGGTCCTTATTAGCTATGTTTGTTTTGTTAAGCATTTAATTAAAAAAAAAATTAAAAGAAATGATTTAGTGTCAGGATGTGAGTGATTATATCGGGTGATGAATCCAAATGGATCAGTAGGGAAAAGTCAGAAACTATAACAGATAGAGAAATCTGTTCTTAGGAACCATGCGTTGATTTTAGTGACTATCAAATCTCATCACTCATTTCATGTCATTGTATATTTTTATAAAATAGTTTGGATTTTGTTGTAATAAGTATGTAATATGCTTCAATATTTATGTAACTGCTACAATATAACATACTAAATTGATAATAATTACTGTGTGAAAGGTGTCTCGCCAATAACTTTAGTTCATATAAATAATAGTCTAGATGCATCGCCAAATTTTACGTTCTAATTTTAAAAGTTCGCCAGACGTAGTGCGTAACTCGTTACGCGAGCGAATAAATTACGCGTCCGATCGATACTAGGTACCTACCTAGTATTTGGTCGAGCCTTCATACTTTCGGGGTGAAAGGCCGCATTGCCTTTTGTTACATTGTATTTAAAAAAAGCTTTATGGTAAATGAACAAGAATAAGTTAGAGTATTGTTATGTAAAACGTCAAAACCTTCGTATTGGTGTTATTGCGATTTAGAGTTTACTTAAAGAATAGTTGACTGAAATTAATCTATGTATATTTTAGCCCAGGGATCCGCTAGTGCCTCTTATTACGTACCTACGTAAAAATCTTTTCAGGGAGTAATAAGTTCTTCTTATGTTAGTATAAGTGTTATTCTGTCTAGTATAATAAAGTTCACCACAACCACCACCATATCAGCCCTAGGACGTCCACTGCTGGACATAGGCCTCCCCCAATTTCATGGGGGGTAAATGCCATAATCGCCACGCTTGGCATGCGGGTTGGCGATCGCAGTATCTCCACCGCACTCAAGGAATGCTGCTGCCCATTCCCCGGTGGTCTTGGTCGTAGTTTTAGGACATACCCGGGTCCAAATAAAGTCCGGGATAAAGTTCAGAATGTTGCAATTTTAATTAATTAGTTAGTTTTGGGGCTTAATCCTCCGTAAAGTATCTGGTTATTCGGGTTAGAATTAAGAATATAATCATCTCCTTTCTTCATACGACGGGTGTATTACATTTGATAATGTAATACGCCCGAATACTATTAAAAATGTGTTGTGAGCAATAATAGGATAGTAGCCTAAACCTTTGCTGATAAAACAATTATATTACTAAATTTTAAGGCTATATAGGTTTTTTAGGCTCAAAGTCACCCAAAGAGCAATGGAGAGAGCTATGTTAGGAGTTTCTCTGCGTGATCGCATCAGGAATGAGGCCATCCGCAGCAGAACCAAAGTGACCGATATAGCCCTCCGAATTGCTAAACTTAAGTGGCAGTGGGCGGGGCACATAGCACGTAGAGCCGATGGCCGTTGGGGCGGAAAGGTTCTCGAGTGGCGACCACGTACCGGAAGGCATAGCGTGGGCAGGCCCCCCACACAGTGGATCGATGACCTGGTGAAGGTCGCGGGTGTCCGCTGGATGCAGGTGGCGCAGGACCGGTCATTGTGGAAGTCTTTGGGGGAGGCCTATGTCCAGCAGTGGACGTCTTTCGGCTGACATGATGATGATGGTGAGGTTTTTTATGTTTTTTTTTGACTTAGTATTTAAGGATTTACATGAACTTTAACGTTCATATTATTCAAGACATCAAAGTATAACATGTATTTTTCTGACATCTTCTCGGGCTCTATTGAGAGCCTTTTAGCGTTTAAAAAAAGTTCATCTGGTGTTACTACTCCTCTTTATCCAAGTGCGCTTTGACCGACTTATACGAAGCTGTTATGCTTATTTTGGCCAATTTGTTGTATTAGTAGCGCCTCGCGCCCCACTAAATTTGCATCGCATGTTATGTAAACATCGAGCCTTTTAAGCTGTGATTACCGAATTTCCCCATAACCATCGGCAAACAAAACATACGCTTATACATACAATGTCATCATCATCCTCCTATAGCGTTATTCCCAGTACAGTTGCATCCTGAAGGATGTCTGGGGTCCGCTACCTAATCCCAAGAATTGGCGTAGGCACTAGTTTTAACGGAAGCGACTGCCATCTGACCTTCCAACCCGAGGGGGAAACTAGACCATATTGGGATTAGGCTTGTCAAGTGAGTGGGCAACTTGACTGTTAGAGGTCCTCAAGCCGCCCGGAGGCCTCTAACTTGGCTTAACGACTGCTATCATAGACAGCAACCGGGATCAACGGCTTAGCGTGCCTTCCAAAGCACGAGAGCGCTCAGTTAGTAACCACTCAAAGCGGTCACCCATCCAAAGACTGACCTCGCCCGACATTGCTTAACCTCGCATACCACACGCGGTACGCGGGCGCCGATGGGCCACGAACGCTCTACTTACATACAATGTAAGTATGTGTATACAAATAAATGTTTAACTACTAAAGTTTACAGTTCTGGTACATACTCGCGATGAGCAGGTTTACAAAAAAGCTGCCAGGTGAGTGTCGAGCCATGCGCAATTAAGGGTTTCATACATACCACTAGTACTCCATTTAATCATAACAAGTATGGTTGCCAGTTTTGTTGCACTTTTAGCACCACCTAGGACCAGCGTCACGTGTAGGGTAACGGTGGGTACTCCCTACGGACGTGGTGCAACTTCGACCCCCCTTGTCAAGTGAGTGGGCAACTTGACTGTTAAAGGTTCTTTAGCCGCCCGAATGCCTCTAACTTGGCTTAACGACTGCTGTCATAGACAGCAGCCGGGACCAATGGCTTAACGTGCCTTCCAAAGCACGGGAGCGCTCAGATAGTAACCACTCAAAGCGGTCACCCATCCAAGAACTGGCCTGCATCCATGTTGCTTATATACCGAACGCGGTACGCGGGCGCCGCGGGGCCACGAGCGCTCCTTATGATTGTGCGGTGAACATTAATTATAAGTATTTAGAAAAGAACCAATTACCTATTTGTATGAAAACGTATCTTAAGGAAGTGATAAATCATTGTATCAAATTATTTAAAAGCAAGTTATGATTAATGATAATTTCATACCATAAAGCCACTATTGGACCATTACGAAACGCTGGCAAGCTGAATTAATAACCTGATAGAAAATAACATAAGCAACGCTTATTTCCAAATGACATACGACGTTTTACGTAAGGCAGTTAACCTTTATTGTATATGTAAGTAATCAATCAAGCTACTGTGCCTTTATTTACGACTAAATACACGCTAGCGTCTTATACATAGCGAGCCCTATACCCTTTAGGGTTGAATACCTGAAATTATCGTCAACATGAACTACAATTTAAGTAAGTAAATGAAGAGAGAAATTATTGACACCTCATCTTTACATGCCATCATGAAATCCGGACATAGAATTTCGAATATTTGCATTATGTTTATAAGTCTTATATTCGTTTGTTGTATCATAGGATTACCATCCTCTTTTCACCTTTTTGTTTTTTGTTAAGATAACGACGATTCATAATTATGTCAGAAAAGAATCTGTCCGTATGAAGCCATAGAAACTCAGCTCGGAACAGAACTGACCCTAATTTTTTAGGTCCAGTGTAGTGCTTGACCTAAGTTAGGTTCTATTGTTCTTCCTCGTTATTCCGATTCGTATCTTAAGCCAGGGTCCACCTGCCATCTAAGTATTGAAGTAGACACCAGTTTTTGCGGAAGTGAGTGCTGCCGTCTGACCTTATGCGTACAACCCAGAGGGGAAACTAAACCTTGTTAGGATTAGAATGTTTGACAAGTTGTAATTCCATATTCCCAAGTTAGTTTCTGTTGTTGATTGTGTTAAAACATACTTCGGATAAGTTTATGTAATCCTTTTATGAAGATTCCCTGGTGGATAATATAATTAGATAATAAGCACTTTTTCCAGACAATTTTTATCAAAACTTACCCTGAGACTCCTTTTTGCGAGCTTTTTTTACATAATTAGTTATTAAAATTAGGGCAACACTGTAAAATTCACCATATCACTAATATTCACTAATAGACGACTATGACAATACATAAAATAAGAATTCTCGGTGACAAATACCAATCGATATACCATAATAAGCTTACCTCTAAAGACAGTATAATACCGGAACATTTATAGGTATGATGTGAAAAGCAAACTAGTGGTGTGTATGTAGGTGTGTGTAGCTCTTGTTAGCGTATATACAATGGGAATTACATGTTCCAGTAACCGTCTGTACAGTAAAACCTATTTTAAAATAAAGCCCCCTCCAGTGTCGCCCTGCTCTGATGTAAGTAGTACGCAAACTCACACAATGTCTACTATTTTATGGGGAAATTTATTTTAAAAAAGTTTTTGTATACTAACTGTTGATTTATCGTCGTCACTAACAATTGTCAATTTAGATTATATATACACTTAGTGTTGAAGTTAACTCAACACTACAATTTTACAAAACTATACTTACATTTTATAAGTCACGCCATTAAAGAATACATTCTAAAACAGTTGCTCACATGTCTTTTTCACTTTATGTCATTCATTTTGTATAAACCGCCATTTTGAATGTATTCGTTATTGGCGACTTATATTAATGTTCTTCGGCCGGACGACTTGTAAGAATAAGGTTATTGCTTCATACATGAAACAAAATTTACTCATATCCTAATTAAGGTGAATATTATTAATACAAAACATAATTGAAGATGGAAAGCTACGACGTAAGATAAGACATGAGTAAAGGCACGTATAAATGTATATTATTTTTTGAATTGTAATCACATATATAATATAATTAATCTTCGGTGTATAATTAGAATAAATGAAGTATTTAATGAAACATACTTAAATAGTAGCTTTTGCTCGAGACTTAGACCGCTTAGTGCTCGTTATCGCCTTAAATAAATAATTGCTATTAAATTATTTTTGTCGCAGGCTTGATTTCCGGGATCTTTCGATGATTTCCGGGACAAAAACTATCCGGTCCTCACAAACTGTTTCCATGCAAAATTTCAATCCGTTCCGCGGTTAAAGAGTGAGATTGTAACTGACATCAAAATTGCTGACAGATAGCGTTACTTTGGCGTTTATAATATCAACATGGATGTTTCTATCAATATGAGTATGATAAATATGATTAACTTGATACAGTAGACATGTTATAATATTTAAAAAAAACTTACTTTATGCATAACTGTGATCAAGATCAGAACTTAATTTTCTTAAGAAGTATTCAATAATATTTTACTAGTGTCGTCTTTTTAAATACTTCATCGATTGTACGTCGAAAAGCATGATTTTTGAAGGCACAAATATCTTTACTCATCTTATACTAAAATCAAGCGTAACGCATCACAGAAGCAGTGCATACTCACCGGGGGGCGCTGGGGGTGTCACTTCTTTTGGCGCTTGTGTGTTACTCTTGCCGAAGGTCGTGAGGGCCTCAGAAGACTCGCCAGTCAGCCAACCGGCGAGCAGCAACGGTAAAATGGCGGCCGCTGCTTGCTTGCGGCACCACATCTCGAATCTCCAAAACACACGCATCGTGTATCTCTAGCTTTATAACTCAAGTCTATATTGTCTTTGGAACTTGCTACGTTAGTAGTATTGATTGTCAAGTTTTTTAATTTTATTTGGGGTTGTTCTATGAGAAGCCAGATTTGATTTAAATACGAATAGGATACATAACTATAATTATGTTAAGCAATAAATCGCCGTTCCAAATTTAACAGGTACGTTTTTGGTTCCACGAGTAACCGTCAATTTCCGAATATAATAATTTTGATTACCATTTCCTAAAGTTATTTTCTGAGATTTTCATTTTGATATTATTTCTAAGACTCGAATGCAAGTATATCCAAAACGTCGAAATTTGAAATGGAAAATAATTATTTGCGATTAAGTACCGTTAAGTAAAAATAATATGTGAAAATCGAGTAAGATTAAATTTTTGAATATCGCGCTAGTGGTTTTTGGAGTGTAATAGTACAGTAAGTAGTTGGCAGAGATTTAAGTGTATAAATTTTATATACCTCCAAAATTGACTAAACTTAGCCAATTTCAGAACAAAAATTCTTCTATAGCTGCCGTTGTCCTTAAAATACTTCCTTAAGGAAAAATACCCTGCCTAGTATTTTATCTAGACGGGTACTTACGATCCGCCATTTTGGAAAGCACATCATCATGCATTTGACATTGTGTGCTTTGTTTACAACAAACAGCCATTGTGAATGTTTGTCGCATGTGTGCGTGTAGAGTGAAGTGTTAATGCTAAGTCGATGGCTGGTAACTGTGGACAACGCCACATGCTACGCTGACACAAGTTAACCAATAATCATATTATAATGACTTCTTTCGGCATTGTCAAGCAGTGGCAAGATGTCAAAGATATTCATGATTAATCTACAATAGACGGCTTACGCGGACCGAACACGAGGTTCGTTCGGGTCTATCCCTCTTATTCGTTTTAGGTTTGCGGCAACCCCCTGCCTGTGGCCTGTTTATAGAAGGATACATGTTGCAATTACAACCAGCAACACTGAAATGCCAATGATGATTTTTAGCAATATTGCCAATTTAGTAAGTAATTGCTTCGTGAAATGATCCATAAATTGTTGTTCCAATTATGTTCACAGCTAACAAACTTCCACGTCTATTCCAAAAGCTTGGAGCTACGAATTAGTTGGAAAGTGATACTTCTATACAAATTTAAAGGCTTCGTCATTATGTCATAAATTTTGGACGCCGTGCCACTGATGATGATATCGTTCGTTACCATTTGTAAGGATGTTATAAACAAATGAGGTATTCAGAATAAAATGAAGAACACGAAGTACTTTAGTGTGTGAGGTAGCATGAGAAGTTGCTGTGTGTCGATGCTGTCGCAGTAAGCTGGTCCTAGGCGAGTCAAAATGTCTTACCCGGGATCGGAGCCGGTGTCACGGGTTTGGGTGGGTCTGTGATCGGCCTCCCGATTGACGATATGCCACCAAATGCTTCACTTGTTCGCATCAGCCATCCAGCTAAGATCACTGGCAGAATAACTGCCATAACACCTTTGCGCCACATCTTGACGTTTGCTACTTTTTTTTGTATTTATTGTCTACTGACGCTACTGTCAAATTTGGAATCAAGTTTTCAAGCAAAAGAGAAAAAGCGTGTTTTTGTCTGTTTTGTTTCGTTTGTTTTAGTTTGTGTGTGGGTATATTCCAATGTTAAGGCTGTTGAGGATGAATGGGAGAACCGAATCGTCTATCCACTCGTAATGTTCAGCTGAAAGAGTATGATTAGTGGCGCATATGAAGTATTGGTAAGTACTTGTATAGTGGGACCGTGAAAGTATAATATAATAAAAAAACGATACAAACTAGCAATTATGTACAATGATTTCTAATACAATCAAAAGTAATTTCTTTTATTTGGTTTCAGAAGTAAACAATGTGTCTGAGCAAAGATTTTAGCAAAGAAATAAGTTTTACTTGGCATATTGTACTTATGAAAGTAATAGGAAACGATTTACTTCTGAA
Organism: Notocelia uddmanniana; assembly: GCA_905163555.1. NCBI lineage: Eukaryota > Metazoa > Arthropoda > Insecta > Lepidoptera > Tortricidae > Notocelia > Notocelia uddmanniana. The sequence continues at coordinate 11,052,298 of LR991078.1, forward strand.
TAAAAAAAGCAATTTCTGTGCCAATGTATGTACAATAATAAAATCACAACACCAATTTAATAGAAGAATGAAAAAAGGTCCACCCGACTGCGTTAAAAACACCCTATTTATAGAGATTACTTCTATAATCATCTGGCTTTTGTGTGACAAATGCAAAAAGACCCTGAGAGAGACATTTATAATTTTTAAATATCTTATAAAATAAATAAGTAATATAATGTCTGTCTGTAAGTGCAGGCAATTGGCACTGAATTGTGAATAGAACAATAAATGAATATGACCTTAAGTAAGACTGAAGTTTTGAGTGGTATATCAGACGATCGAATGATCCGGCGGACCATGGGGGACAGAGGTATCTGAAAGAATGAAAAAGATATATAGACAGTTAGCCGTTAACCCACGTCTCTCTTAGTACGCCAGACCATTCGATCGTGCCTGAGAGCACTATTAGGTCACGCAGTCGGGTTTCGTCCCATTATATAAGATTCTTACCAGAGGGCGCTGCGGTCGTGATTGGATAAGGCGATTCGGTTTTTGCAACCCCAAACGACGAGCTGAAAGCCCCGTGGCAAAGACCGAACAGCCAGACGGACAACAGAAGTGGCATTATAACCGAGGGCCGTTTCCACATAGACATCTTGTTTTTTTTCTGAAACTAGTTTTTCAACTGTTTTTGACAGCCAAGCCGATACAGTGTTTGAATTGCTAGTAAAAAACTAATTACATACCTAGATGTACGGAGTATTTTGTGAAGTGATTTTGACATTAGAACTAGCGCTTCAAGGCGGATATATTTGGCAGTAAATTATGTCAAGTTTGACACTTGACTATCTAGTCAACTGAAAATATGAAGCGCCTTTAAATGCCATCGTCCAGCTGTTAAAAACCGTATAACAAAATATCTGTACATCTATGATAATTTGTTTAATAACCCTGCTGTCTCCTTTAAGGATTAACGTCACAGTACACTCTTTTTATAAAAGTTATTTGGACTACATTGCTTGATTACAAAATATTTTATTCCGTCGTAGTATACACTTATTTCGTTCCGTCAATTACATCATCTACAGTTAATGAGATTTATCACTGTTCGTTTGATAGCTATGACACTAGTAAATAATATGAGGTTTCTAGTACTGGGATCAGTCAAGAGTGATAAATGTCATTAAATGAGATTGTATAGTTACCATGAAATGTCAAAATGAATAAAATAAATCTGCATAGAATAAAATTTGACAAAAAAACGAACATTGCGTTAAAATATACATATTTCACCAAAATATGTACAAATTATTATTTACTTCGATTGAGATTGTCAATTCAAATATATCAACAATTATATGAAAATGTTTTGTAATTAAGCGATGTACCTAGTTCGAAAAACGTTTGTATGGAAAGCACAAGACGTTTCACCTTAACCTCGTAATTTTTCTACATAATGGGACTAAATTTATTAATCACCTGAAAATTTAAAACAGTTATTGTCATCCAAGTTAATTAATAACATCGTGTCTCATGCTTAATTAAATTATTAGTGTTCTTTCAATGTGTTACTTTTCTACGATTTCAAAAATTTTTGAAGAAAGTATAATTTTGTGATCGTGTTTGCCAATGTGTTATCTCTGTGTGAGTGCTTCTAAACATTCAAAAGTGAGGAAGTCCCATTATATGAAAAAAATTACCAGGCGGCGCCACGGGCGTTGGCAGTTTCGTCGGTGGTTGGGTGTTGGATACTCCGAAGGAACTTAGAGCTTCGGAGGAGTCCCCGGTCAAATACGCCAACAGCAGATGCAGGATCACTGTAGCGGCTTGCTTCCTTTGACACATCACGAAAGCCTAGTACGCGTAAAGTACTCGGTCAAAATACTTGTTAAATACTCGCGACGCGGGGGCGGGACGTTCTACGTCGTTGTCTATGGTTATCAAAATTTGAAATGGCGATTTTGATTAAGCTGCGTTCACAAGTTTAAAAAGGTGGAAATTAGAACAATAGTTTTTAATTATTTTAATTTTATTGATTATTTTGTACTTGTGTACGCAGTTTGAGTAAAATAATAAATTGCACAGGAGCAGCATTTGCGTAGACAGATATCTTAGGAATTAACATGCCTTATATTTAGAAAGCTGCATGCATTAGTTATCAACATTATAATAAACTTAAAACTGAATACATATGTTGTTTCAAAGTGCTTATTTCTAACTTGAACAATTGGGTACTCGCCAGTTGCCATATATTAAAATTTATAGCATGGTCCTATATAATTATAAGTATAAAAAGACATGAGATCTTAAACATTCGAAATTCTACGATTTTTTTAACCGCCAATAGTAAATTAAAAGGTCACGCTCGGCTTACAAATGTAGTTTCGTTCTCATTTTAAAACGCCGTGATGAAATAACATCAAACTTTGTATGCACAATATGATCCGGCATACTCGTATCTAGGTCGGAAATTTGTTTCTGTTGCTAGAAATTGTACTAGACAAAAAATACACCGAGTTTTTAAGTTTTTGTACGTCTTGTATTATGAAAATTGTAATAGAAAAAAAAATACAGTGAGTTTTTGAGTTTTCTACGTCTTGTATGAAAACCTTAATAATCGCTGTATTTTTCCTCCACTATAATTTCAAGCAACAGAAACTAATTTCCGACCTAGATATGCCGGATCCTAATGTGTATACAAAGTTTCATGTTATTCCAGCATGGAGTTTTAAAATTAGAGCGAAACTACGTTTGTATGGAGAACTGAGCGTCCTGCGGACTCATAATTTACCATTTTTTATACAACGACCGTGGCAAACAAGAAAGTACGTACAATTTGATATAGTTTCAGTAAGTGTAGGTGGGAGTTTTCACTGAAAAGTATACCATTAACTTTTGTTCTTATTTTTTGGAAATATTTTTCTCCTGCACAGAACCATGTTATTGACGGTAGATTCTATGATAGGAAAACTTGTCCCAGATTTTTCATATTCATTTTAGGTTTCCACTATATGAAGGTCCATGTGGAATGAATGGAAAAACGTCACAAGCAATAAAAAATAAAATTGGTGGCCAATTTTTATGGTCAAGGTTGAAAAAAACCCAACATACAATTTTTATGAAAAGAAAGTAAAAATGTATACTTTTGAATGAAAACACCGAGATATTATTAGATACTTTTCATTTATATTAACTTATTTATTACAAACCGTTGCACAAACAAAGCGGCTACATAAGCAAGCGTGCCATATCAATAAAATAACGAATCTTAAAACTTATTTACTCTAACGTAATTTATTATTGTTATTTTCCATAGGATTTTAATTTCTCAGCATGAGCTGCTGGTAGTTGATGCCACCTACGGTCTAAAGCCAAGTAGATAACATTTCAGTACATCATATATTTTAGTATAGGGGGGGGGAATGGGCCAAAGAAGTGACTCATTGGTACCCTCGAGAAAGAGAGAGGAAACGAGGAAGACCACCACGAAGATGGGGAGACGACCTGAAGGCGATAGCTGGTGCCACATTGCATGGAGGAGCAAAGTCCATGATCGTGAACTATGGAGAACCCTGGGGGAGGCCTATGCTGGAAAGCAAGACAATCCGAATTCCGAAGTCTAAAAGTTGAACAATGTTAAACGTTAAATGATATGATTGTCAAATAAAGGCTAATTGAATTGAATTGAATATATTTTAGTCTTATCCGTCGTTGTCTGAGTTCGTTCGGTCATCGTCTACTTGTAAAAACTTTCGCACAATCCTACATGTATTTAATATTGCGGCTTTCTGCATTTGCATGTAAGTATTCCGTTTAAGGTCAATGAGTTTCAGACTGTGATGGACGTATTTGGGAATCAGGCCGGTGCTTGACAGAACTATGGGAAATTATTATTATTATTATTGTACTTCTTTTCCATATCTCGGGACCGTGGGGTCCCGGAACTTTGGAAGACGTGCGTGGGGCCGAAGCCAACAGCGCAGAGGCCCTTTAAGACAAAAATAATCTAAAAGTAAGGGATACACATGGCGGATACCATCTCCGAGCGCACTTATTATTATTATTTAGTTTTTTTTGTTGGAGGCGTCGGGTGACCAAAAGGCTGGCGCGTATCTCGCTCAGCGCATCAGCATTGCTATTCAGCGCGGCAATGCGGCCAGCCTTCTGGGCACCCTACCGTCGAGTTCCGCGCTCGAACCCATGTTTTATTTGTAAATTAGGTAGGTAATTAGTTTTTTTAGGTCGTTTAAATTTTTTTTTTCCTAGTAAATAAATGTTTACGTCCTTTTACGTGTTATAGAAATATCATAATTGACATGTCATTTTTTTACACTAGCACGTTCTGTTAACAAATTTAAATATAAACTATTTATTTCCATTGTTTTTTTTTATTCATAAACAATGTTATATAATAATACAATGAGAAAAAATAAGACTCAAATTTTATAATCATGTAGTCAGGTATGAAGTGGTTAGTTAATTCTTTGTTGGCAATGGCAACTTGTATGAGCAATGAGCATCTTACATCTGAGCTTATAAATTGGCAAAACGGCAATCTTCTGCTTCGGCTTCTGGGGCCCATGCCCCATAAAAAAACGGCTATACCCTTTGGCAAAATGACAAAGAGGATAACCTTGTTTTCATAACATTGAAATCATAAAAATCGGACCGACCACGGAGGAATAATCACTGAAAATGAGTAAAAGTATCGGAAACGGAAGAAAAATATTTTTTCACCTCAGCGGCTCGAAAATGGCAGTTTTGCTGATTGAAACCAGTGAGCGTGAAAATTGTATTTTGCTGCGAGCGTGAAAAAAACTTACTATTTAATTTCTCATATCGTAGGTTAGTTTAAGTAACTTCATTCTCTCCACCACCATTCCTTTGCGTTATATGTTCTCGCCGCTGAGGTGAAAAGTTGTATGTATCACACGAGAACAAAGATATTTGCATCTCGTGCCTTTGAGCCCCTCGCTACGCTCAAGATTCTAATTATAGAATCTTTCGCTTGCTCGGGACTCAACATCAACACTCGCAGCAAAAATCTACTTTGCTCTCTTGTTGAAAAAATAACTATTTTCTCCTGTTTCCGAGTTTTACTCATATGATGTCCACATGTTATAAATTTTTTTCTCGGGGAGAAATTCGTTATGGATACCACCGCACCACGGGGACAGTGCGGAGGTTATGTCGGACTTGCACCGATGGTCCTCCTCAACTCATTTCGGACGGCTCTGGGATCTCCTTCGGAACGCACCAATGCCGCCCTAGAGTCACACCTCTGTGGGTCCCACCATCTGTTTTTATAGACGATCGCAGCCCCTAACTGCGACCGTCTTCGACCCCAAGGACACGCAGAGGATACCGTAGCCGAATTCTATGCCCGGGCTACACATTTGCAACCAACAGAATGTATTGCATACCTAGTTTTTCATAAACTACCGGACATAAAGAAAACGTGCTTTTCGCGAAAACCCATGTTAATAACAAACCGGGGAAGTGCGAGTTGGAACCGCGCACCAAGGGTTCCGTACAACTAAGAAATAAATCTGATTTATCAATATATTAGTATATGTTGGTAAAATATAATCATATCAGCCGAAGGACGTCCACTGCTGGACATAGGCCTCCCCCAAAGACTTCCACAAAATGGTAAAATATACGTAATAATAAACATTATCACCAAATTACAAGTTCATAGGTCAATGGTAGGTTAAAAAAATATTCGGGGCAAAATGTGTGACAGACGACAGACGGGTGACAGTAATAGGGGTCAGTTTGGGTCGGGTCGGGGGTACCTAAAAAATGTTAGTGAATTTAATTCTCCCAGTCACTTTTATTTTACAACTTGTGACTTTTTTTGGAAACATATGAAAGCCACTTTTATAGGTAGCAATGGTTTAACGATGCAGAAAACAACACAATACAATGAGTACTTAATATGAGCAATAATCGAAAATTTTAACAAAAAAAAAACCGACTACCGAGTTATTCGTCCATTTATCGTGCGCATACTTAATGCAAATTTAAGACTTACATGGTTTTCTCATGGATGCCATGTCAGAACTTGATCGAAATCGGTTCACCCAGTCGAAAGTTGTGAGGTAACAAACATTAAAAAAAATACAGTCGAATTGAGAACCTTCTCCTTTTTTGAAGTCGGTTAAAAAATAATTTGTTATTGAATGGCATTGGCGTCGAAACTGTAGGTCCATGGGGTCCCAGCGCGCACAAGTTATTTGCAGAATTTGCGAAGCGTCTGGTTGACGTAACTGGTGACCGAAGAGCTGGCGACTTCCGCTCAACGTATCAGCATTGCGATACAGCCAGGAAATGCCGCCAGCATCCTCGGTACAATGCCTCAAGGGCCTGTTTTAGATTTAAGTTAGTTTTAATTTAATTTATATTTATAGTATTCTTGTATATATTTTCTTTGTACATTAATAAACAATCTCATCTATTTGTTGTATGAGAATTGTATATTAAGATGAATAGAAATAAGCTAAACTAAAAATTGGGAAAAGGATAGTGTTATGATGATAATAAAAGTACTTATGTTCCTCAATAAAATATCAAAAAATAACCCTATTTCAATTTCCGAAAAAGTAGGAAAGTACGTTTTTATGTTTATTGCACTATACCTAAAGACTTATATTAATTTCTCATGGATATCATGCATAAAATATAATTCAGTCTCGATCTTTCTATTCTTGGGGTAGATTAAATCATACATTAATTTTGATTAAAAATTACGTTTTATTGTGAAGAGTGATGACTTATTATACTAACTCAATTTAAAGTGATGCTGACCAATGATTTTTAATTTCAGTGGGTCATTAATATTTTATAAACTAAATGGCAATTTGACTTCGACTTAGTAAAAGACTGAATATTATTTATTACTGAAAAATATGTTGTTTCAAAATACTTATTTGAAATAGCATATTTTAAACAAGCCTTAAATCTAGATAAAAAAATAATTATAGGTATTTCTACGTAACTAGATAAATTATTGTTAGTCTTGTACTTTCTATGGGAAATGCATGCGCGTCTTCTGGTAGTAGTTATTCAAATATCGTTATAGTATTATTAAAAATGTCATTAGTTTTGTTTCTTAATTTTCTTTTTATATTATTGACTGGTCAAAAAGCCTACCTAGGTAAAAAAAAACAACTGGTTTTTTTATAATTCGTTCAAGTTGCATTGCATAAAAACAGTCAATAAATTATTTAAAACGTCATAGTGTTAAAGGTATTGTAAATAAATTACTATAAATACACATTTCCCCAAAAAAGTACAACACTAAAAAAAAAACACCAAAAAAGCGTGCAATCAGCGTCAACTTTTTAAAATCCGCTTTTAACCATAAACAATGTTCGCTTTAGTTTTTTGTTTAACTTTACACCCGTGGTAAGGAAGGTTTATATTACGGTTGTGTGGTGCGGGCGGCGGGACACGGAGTACTGCCGAGTTGAGCCAAGGTTGGCGTTGGCGTTTCTTCGTGTTGTACAGGGTGCACAAAGCATTGATTTAAGCCAGGGTCGAATTATTATAAACAGTTTTTTCGGATTTTCTTCCCTGTCTTAGAAAATGCATTGATCTTAAGCTAGAGTCAAGTTATCATAAATAGTTTTAAGGCTTTTCTTTCCAGTCTTAGGAAATGCGAAGTATTGCATTGGATCGTTGTACTGGACGGCGTACGAGCCTAATTCCGAAGTAAAACCGCAAATCGATGTACAGTTTAGCCATTTGACACAGAGCGTTACACACGCATATTTAGAGTTAAAACATTTTTTTCGAGGTGTCGTTCCTAAAAATTACCTTAGGAGGGGAATGCTGTGTCATATTTTTTTTTGTATGAGAATTTTTTTTCACACCCCGACAGGTTTGTAGCGATTCTAAAAATTTACCACAGGAACTATGGCAAGGACAACAAATTATATATCCCTTTCTGTCGCTCTTATTCAATTTAGTATATGATCTTAGCGGTGTTATTATTTGATGTCTACTATGGGGTACTCTGAGATCGTAATATTTAGATGATCAGCCTGTAACGGCATCGGTGAAACCTGATTTAATTAGGTATAGTTTGATTTGATCCCCTACGGCGAAACGATCCGGTAAATCCGGTATTGCGTAGGTATATTTCGTTCTTAACTCTTAGGCTGGGTTGCACCGACTTACGATCACAGACCGATCAACGTTAAATATGGCGCCGGCAGCTGTCATCCCATAGAAACCTGTCAAACTTTCTATACATTAAAATTTTAACGAACACAGCTTACGATTACAGACGGTTTGGTGCAACCCAGCCTTAATCACATATCATAAAGTGCAAAATTGTACCTATACTTTTTTAACTTTTTGCGATACAACGAAACATGAGGAAAATATCCGATTAATTTATTTATTTTTACCAAAAAACTATACGATATGTATTACAACTAGCATAATTATTACAAATGATATAGTTTCATGTACAGTCAACAGCATTATCCACGAATAACTTATTAGTATACAGGTTGTTGTAGATAATACAAGAGCGGAAACTTATTAAGATATACATATTATTATACACAATAGGTGCATCTCAGGCTTATAGAATACACAAACGTTAATTTGAGTGAGTTATGAAACCTTTTTTTCTTGTGTGGCTTATTTAAATTTAGGAATGGTATTTTACCACAGATATCAGAGTAAAGCAGATCCGCTCATTTAAGTTGAACGATTTTTGTACGTCTGATCTATTCTCACTAACGCACAAATCAGGAAGTTGAAGTGAGACAGACAAGTGACATCTGACACGTCTTCACCTGTCAGTGTCTCCGTCTTCATAACTGAAAATTGTACTGAACTGACGTTATGGTGTGTTAAGTTTATATGGGATTTAACATCCTGGTGTGCTCGCAAATCGAGACAACTTGTTAACAGCCGAAAATGATTGTATTATCTGTCGCATTCTAACTCATTTTGGTGCACCATAAGGATTAAAGAGACAACTATATGGAAAATCATCTGGCTTAATACTGCGAGTCTGCTTTTCTCTGATGTCTGTGTATTTTACTAATACCATTCCTAAATTTACCTGTCATGACCTGTCATGTCAAATGACTTGTCATTGTGGCACTGTTTGGGAGAGGTCTATATCCAGTAGTGGACGTCCTCCGGCTGATATGATATTGATGATGGTGTCTCGTAGGTTGATGCTATTTTTAACGCCCAACCACAGAATGGATAATAGTAGTACAATACTAGCTCACTTTCTGGAGAATGTTATTAAACCAGAGGGCGGGCCACGTAGATGTTACTTCTGGTGTCCCAAGCGTCCATAAGCTACGGTGTCGGCTTGCCATCAGGCGGACCGTAAGCTTGTTAGACACCATATAAAACCTGATACATGGCAGGTAAAAAAATTCTCAAGTATAAATATAAATCTTTTATTATATATATTTATATAAGTATGTATTTATGTATATTTATATATAAATCTATATATATTATGTTAATATGTATTTATTTAATACCTATTTGTTGTGAGATGTATGTATGACCCTTCTTCCTGTACTCTTGCACTACCTGTTCATAATTTTTTTTGAAACCTTTTCCTGCTACCCAAAGGTTGTCTGTAAGAGATCGCTTAAAGCGATAATATCGCCTGTTGCTACCATTACTAATTATGTAAGTTTTTTTGGTGTAACATTGTTCTCTTGTGTGGTGCAATAAAGCATATTTATTGTTATTATTATTAAATCGGTAAACTGTAGCACCCTGTAGTTTGCAATTAAAGCATGGGGAGGCCGCCACCCTAATATATAATACTCGAAACGTAGTGAAAATAGTACCTTTGCGCTCTAGTCCGGGAAATAAAACGTAGACAAAGCCTCTATTTTGCAACAATTGTTCTTTTTAATTTGATTGCAATGATTCTTCTGGAGTTTGTAAGCGTCCGTATGCTAGGGTGTCTGCTTACTACTGATACATATATATCATCATCATCATCATATCAGCCGAAGGATGTCCACTGCTGGACATAGGCTTCCCCCAAAGACTTCCTGAATGACCGGTCCTGCGCCACCCGCATCCAGCGGCCTTACAAAATATAAAATGTCCTGAACTCAAATTAAGACAAAAGTATTGAAGAAGGATTCTAACATGGAATCCTGAGTTAGTGAAGGATTCAAAGCGCCACTCCTGCTTTAGAAATAATTTTGCTAACGTGTAATACACTCTTCTTTTCACTTCTATGATTAAATATTCAATCAATAAGTTAGTAAAAGACCACACATTGCCAAATTAAAAAATATATACATGTGTTGTGTACGTATATACGAGTATATCAACATTTTTTCTAGGCGCTAAACTTCAAACTCCGACCTTGACGTCATTTCGGTCTTTGTTTTCTTGTTTGTATTGCAGATATTTTTGGTCGATGGTTAATTCTTGTCAATGGTTATATTGTTCCTCGGTCTGGGGTGTTTCCTATGCATTTAAGTATGTATTTATCTATATAAGTATGTATATAGTCGTCTAGTACCCATAGTACCTACAAGATTTGCTTAGTTTGGGACTAGGTCGATATGTGTAAGATTGTCCCCCAATATTTATTTATATAATTTGTAAAAGCCTATACGTATACTTGTTTGCCACCGTATAATAACCCCTAATAACCTTCCTCTTTCCACGCAGCTCGCCGTATGAACTATTACCAAAAAAGATCTCATCGGCACGCAATGTTAAAGGGCAATATATGTATTAATATATAAAACCAATTAGCGGACGGCCTTGTGAAAAGGTTGTACTAAGTACTTAGTAGCTGAGAAACAACCCTCGATTAAGAGGGTTAAGTGTATTCGTATAAGGAAATCAGTAAAAGAAAAAGAGGAAATACGATCATCCGCACTTTGTGGCGCGCCTTGGGAGAGGCTTATGTTCAGCAGTGGACTGCAGTGGGCTGATGATGATGATCTAATCGAATTCATAAAATAGTTCAGAAAAAAACTTTCAATTCCATGTAAGTGTATTTTTTTTTTTATTAAAAATGGGATTGCTCTTGGCCAGCATCTAGCCAGGGGGCAAAGATGAGGCCGACGATGAAGCGAGCTCACCCAGAAGATGCCTATTCACTCGTGCCTTAAAAAGGTCCAGGTTATATGAACTCGGAAATACAGACGCCGGCAGAGAATTCCAAACCTTAGAAGTGCGCATTATAAAAGAAGATGCAAAGCGCTTGGTTCGAATTAGAGGATGGGGGTGTATGATTCATTTTGACCAGCACTGTATAAGAATTACGGATATCGAATTTCGGAGTAGACCCTTGTGCTTTTTAAGCTTCAGACATTTACCTTAGGACCTTTTTAGATTGATTGAGCTAAATAATAATAATAAATTTTATTTCAGACATAAGTCCATACATTTTTAGTTAGTTACCATGATATGTGCCTATAATCTAATGTTAGTACCTAAGCTAATGAGATGAATTGAAATTATTTATATTATGACATTATTACAAACCAACGTATATTTTATTTTTAAGTCCGTCCACCGGGCTAGCATAGGGCTGTCCCAGCGGTTCATAAACACGCTTAGGATACGGTTGGGACTGCCGCGAAGCCGAGTCATGATCCCAGCACTTATTTTTCTAAAGCAGCCATAAATGCGTCTTTTACTCGTTTACATTACACCATATTCTAATCGCATTATTCAAGGTTAGGAAAGGCGGCAGAATTGACAGCTGACAGTTTGTTTGCTCAGAAAACACGATGTTCGAGCGCTGTTCAAACACTTGAGTTTACAAGTATTATAATATATAGATAGCGTATAGGTATATGTGGGGCATTGCTAGTTTTACAATGCTTATTTATTTATTAAACTCAAAAAAGAAACTTAATGGTATGGTACATTCATATTATCGCCAAACTGTTTAACAGTTTGTTGGCGAAAGTTCCGCTCATTTATATTTACACTTATACCTACTTATAAAAGACTATTTATATTCATCAGTACAAAAACTGCATCATCATACTAGACACACTGACCATTCGAGAACCCTATCTGTTTGTAATAAGGTTCACAAATGGGCAGGCCTTTTGTATTATCGATGTTATAACTAACAATGGCAAAACTAACTAAAACTAACTAGCAAAGCTAACTTTATGTTATGTATGGTATGGATGATGGATGTGATTGCAGTGAAAGAAGTATATAAGGACTATAGTATTTGACATTGTACGGAACGGAAGGGCCGAGGGCGGTTTGACGTTCGCCGGGACCGTTTGTCCTCAGTAGTTCCTTCGAAGGAACTACTGATACTTTTTCGTCACGCTAGTTCCTTCAAAGGGAATAAAGGAACTACTGAAATCGACGGTTCTCAGTAGTTTTTTTACCAGCCGGGCCACCTAGTTATAAAATAAAAGGGTACACGGTGGATATATACCATCTATTAATTTCCATGAAATAAGTTTTAGGGTTCCGTAGCCAAAATGGCTAAAACGGAATCCTTATAGATTCGTCGTGTCTGTCCGTCCGTCCGTATGTCACAGCCGATTTACTCGGAGACTATGAGCAAAACAATTATGAAATTTGGCAGGAAAATGTATGCTATGAACCGCTACAGAAATATTATGTGAAATAACGAAAAACTGTCAAAGTGGTAAAAAGTGCCCCCCCCTACCCTCTAATTTCCAAACTATGAAGTTTAAAATTCTGAAAAAATCAAGATGATGTACAATTATAAATACTGTCATCGATTTTTGGTTTGAACAAGAAAGGTTTAACGGTTATTAAGTTATTGCTGAAAAACTGTCTTGCCCAAACAAAAGGGCGTAAGTGCCGTGACTTCCTTGTTAAGATACGACCTTTTTTGATTTACTGTATTGTATAGTTGTTTCAAATGTAGATTAGGAGGTGTCAGTACGGAACCCTTCTCTGTGCGTGACCCGACACGCATTTGGCCGGTATTTTTTACGAGCTTGCACTGTTCGTATGTAAATTACATCAAAATTTGCAACCCCTTTTTCAGCTACTTGCCAGTATCCGATTGAGCTGAAATGTGGCATACTTATGTAAGTTCGGTGACAATACAATATTATGGTACCACCGAGCTGATATGATGATGGAGACAGAATGTGGCCATAGCAACTCCTAAGCTACACAAGATAAGCCCGTCGTGTTTGGGCTCATTCGAACCATCTCAACGAGTAGTTGATGATTGTGGAAGAGTACAGTCGGCAGTATAAACTTGTAACAAAAATGAAATTTTTGACAGAAACTTATGTGCCATCAACACATTGATGTATGCATAATATCGACACAAATCGACCTCTTGTTATTAAAAATTGTTTTTTATACTACAATAGTGGCAAACAACCATACAGCCTGCCTAGTATCATCATGATGATGAAGGCTTCTGAGGAGGTTGACAAGCGCCAATGACCTGGGCTATATAGTCTGCGTCTAAATGCGCCGGAGTGAAAGAGAAACTAAATAACTGCTAGACAAGCAGATAATCAGAAATTAAACTATTTTAAAAAAACCGGCCAAGTGCGAGTCGGACGCGCGCACGAAGGGTTCCGTACCAGAAAAAAAAACGCCAACAACTACTCTGTTGTATGGGAGCCCCCTTAATTATTATTATTATTTTGATTTTAGTATTTGTTTTTCTTGTTATTTATTTATTCATTCACCATTGTCAGCACTAACAGCTAAAACTTACGTATACGAATTGCAATACATGCATTTCTTATTTATTATTATTTAATACAAAAATGTGATAAAAAATAATTATTTCAGTGAATAAATACATTACATATACAGTAATTTCTAAAGAAAATTATTATTTAATATTTAACACGTCATTAATTGTATTAGGCAAGGCGAATAGACATTTGTTGTAGCCACAATAAAAATACATAATCTGTGCAAATTTCAACTGTCTAGCTATTACGGTTCTTGAGATACAGCCTGGTGACAGACGGACGGACGGACGGACGGACGGACGGACGGACAGCGAAGTCTTAGTAATAGGGTCCCGTTTTTACCCTTTGGGTACGGAACCCTAAAACTACGCACAATATTTAACACTTAAAAGCCTAATACATCGACTCCCACTCAGTGCGGGAGCAAAATACGGTGTACTCGCTCCCGTGCGAAGCGTATATCTTGTAGATTCTTTAATGTACGAAAGAGACAAATATACCTGTGTAGGTATTTAATAAAGGGCTACTAGTTTTGACAACAAACATTGTATTACGCCTTTAGACCTAATACCGCACTGAACAAAAAAGTTGTAGTTACTTGCGGATATTAGGTCAAAAGACCTAACATGGAGTAATAGGCAAATCAACCTAGCATCGCACTGTTTTTCGTAATTTTATTAGTTAGTGTTGTGGTGACAGTCGATACTTTACGACGTCACTACGTAGCGAATAAAAAATGAATCGGAAGATTGCTGGAAATATCTTTAAACGAAAGAAGTTCAAGTGATAATGAAAGTGACATATTATGATATAATAATTAGTAGTGATAGTGCAAAAACATGATAAAAATACTCCAAAATGTAATTATTCAACCCGGTTTGGACTTTCGAGACAAACAGGATCAACGGACGTAAGTGCTAGCAGTAAGAATATCCTAAAAATTCAATTAAACCCGGTGAAAAACTAAACTAAACAAGTTCAAGATAACGTTTTAGTGACTCCATCAGGAATTACTCTACAAGTACTGCAAAATGTATTCCCAACTCCTACTTATATTTCAAGACAGGAAAACTGCGTGTAAACCAAAATAAACCAAGGTTGAATTATTATCGATTATGTATTTCCCATCACTAACAAAAATCTTAAATGAATCATTGATCTGGTGCGGTATTAGGTCCAAAAACCTATTGTTTATTTTGACGTTTTTTTTTTCAAAAATGACAAATCGGAGCCTCGGACGAAGCCAATGGGGCATAAATATACTCTATTACAACAGCATAGTTACCAAATCTGTTTAATATTATTTCTTTTCAGGTAGATATTTAATTATTTAAGGTTGAATCAACTTCAGACTCACTAGGTCTTTGAACCTAATGCCGCACCGGCGAAATGTGTACGTCTTAGACGTTCCGACCTAATAACGCACTGGAGGAAAAACTTGTAAATTTTTTGCCGCAGCGAACGTGTTAAAATGAAAAACTGCAACATTTTTAATTTAAATGTAATAAAATGTATTGTTAAAAACTCCGTGTGTGGCTCCGCGAACTGTAGACCTCGCAATTTTTTTTTTAAATTCCAAAATTTCTAAAAACTGACTTTACAGAAAGTTCTATATAATTATCGAACCAGCACACAAAATTTCACGAGAGAGAAATGCGACCTGTAGAGGAGAACATCTTGACAGACAGACAGACATACGAAAGAATTTTTGTCGAAAGCTGAAACGGAGAAGCTTCGCTCGCTCGGTCAATAAAATAGGACTGTTTAAAAACATTGAAAGTTTGAAAGGCCTAACTTCCTGATTTTTTTTTATTAAGCCGATTTAATCAAAAAAATATGTTTTAGAGACAGCATACTTTTTCATAAATATTTTTACTATTTAATACAAAATAAAAATACATGTTTAATATTGACAACTTAGAATATAAAACTAACTACAATTTATATATATATATATATTAGCATATACTTTCTTAAATTCGCCGAATAAAGTGGTTCCTATTAAAAAATTGTAAACTATTAAAGAAGACAAGTTAGGTTTTGTCGGTGTCTATATTAAGATTAACCTTTTTAGGGTTCCGTAGCTTGAAAGGAAAAAACGAAACCCTTATAGGATCACTTTGTTGTCCGTCCGTCTGTCTGTCTGTCATGTCATGACCCTTTTTTTCAGGAACGCGTGGAGATATCAAGCTAGAATTTATATCAAATACTCAAGTCTACTGTCCCTTATAGCTATGAAAAAATCAAACTTCTAAGCCAACGCAATCAAAACTTACAGCCGTTTATGCCGCAAAAAACCCTCTTATCACATATAATATCATACAGCAAGATCTGAATCGAATTGTACGGTGGACACATGACTGGCTCATGTCACTAAATTCTGAAAAATGCACTGTTCTACATTTTGGACCCACTAATCCTCATCTTCCTTATTCTATACACTGCCAAATCCTGGTAAAAGTGAACACACAAAAAGATCTTGGAGTAACTGTCACAAGTAACCTGAAGTGGGACATGCACATCCTTGAAATAACTAAAAGAGCCAATTCACTAACGTTTCTAATTCGAAAGACATTCAAGACAATTAATAGAGATTTATTTCTGAAGCTCTATCAAAGTTACATCAGACCTCTTCTTGAATATGCTTACCAAGTTTGGAGTCCATACTTTCAGAAGGATATTAATATGCTTGAAAAGGTGCAACGTAGGGCAACCAAGATGGTGTATGGAATGCGTAATATGCCATATGCAGAAAGGCTTACCAATCTTGGTTTGACTACCCTGGAGCGGAGAAGACAGCGTGGCGACCTCATAGAAACTTATAAGATCCTGCATGATTATTATGACCTATCTAACTTAAAGACTCTGTTTGCAATGAGTAAGAATCATCGTCTAAGAGGCCACAGCTTAAAGATTACTCGGGGATCCAGTACAAGCAATCCTAGGAAGCATTTTTTACCAAATCGAGTAGTACATGAGTGGAATAAATTACCAGAGACAGTGATAAGTGCCCCTTCAGTAAATAGCTTCAAAAGTAGACTGGACAAATATTTAAAACAAAACAATAAAACATTATTTTAAATAACAAGTGCAGTGATATACACGCATCAGCTTGTAGCTGCTAGTGTATAAATAATAATAATAATAATAAATTTCCCCAAATTTTCGACACTCGCAAGGGAATCAAAGCCATACTTCCCGTGAACTCAGAACCTTGAAATTTGGTATGAAGCAACGTCTTATAGCGCAGATAAAGGAAAAATTGCGAAAACCGTAAATTTTTAGTTACATTATATAATAAAAATATTTTTACGGAACCCTCGTTGCGCTAGTCCGACTGGCACTTGGCCGGTTTTTTTAAGTATGTAGTTTATACACTCCTTTCTTCAAGAACCTCGTACTGTACCCCCTCCTTTTTTTTATTTAATCGTATGGCATTTATTTACGAACCGTGAGATCTTCGAGAAGACAAGTACGGTTGCCAGTTTTTGTTGCACTTTTAGCACCACCCAGGGGTCACGTGTAGGGTAACGGTGGGTACTCCCTACGGACGGACGTGGTGCAACTTCGACCCCCCTTTGTCAAGTGAGTGGGCAACTTTGACTGTTAGAAGTTCTTAAGCCGCCCGAAGGCCTCTAACTTGGCTTAACGACTGCTGTCGTAGACAGCAGCAGGGATCAACGGCTTAACTTGCCTTCCAAAGCACGAAAGCGCTCAGTTAGTAACCACTCAAAGCGGTCACCCATCCAAGAACTGACCTGCGCCCACATTGCTTAACCTCGCACACCGCACGCGGTAGGCGGGTGCCGCTGGGCCACGAGCGCTCTTACCCCCTTCTGTGCTGTGGGTAGTCCCTCAGGAACAACCTTGCCCGAGAGCTTATTCCACAACCTTCTCTAACTTATTTAAAACCACCACGTACATTGTTTCATTCCTTCTTAAATAATTAAACAAAGTAGGTAACGCGTGCAAAAGTATCTACTCAAGAGCAATCGGTCAGTGGAAGGCAGTTTTCCAATAAATCCAACTAAGGGCACATGCCTCCGCTGACCTTTGGCATAACACGGCAATCCTTTCGTCCACTTTAATTTAAAAAAAATTAAACTAATCGCTAACGTTAACCAAGAGCCAACCTTATGTTCGAGTATTAAAGTCGTTAGTCAATTGACGAAGCGGCGCGGTTGTTTCTTTTTAATCCGGGCCATAAAGGATTTTCTTATTTTTTTTAATCGGGCGTTTCGTGCCAGATGCCTATGTGCGTGATCGCGCTTTGGTGTTAATTTGAATAAAGAATTTTGGAAAACGCCGCGCTGGCCGGTAAGAATTCCGTTTGAAATGAATACGAAATAAGTTTCTTGGTTTAAGATTTACTTCTTTGTACTAAGTACCAAATAAATAAAATAACCGTCGAAAATAGCAAGCCAGCCAAATAGGTACCAAAAATATATTAACGATGCCATTCGAATCAGTTAATTTTAGAATAGGATTATATGTTTGTATAGGAATGGGACCAACTACGATAAACACACAATAAAGCACAAGCCGCATATGAGGGTCAAATGTGGATATTGTACTCGGACACCAGAAACGCTTCATGCTAATTGACAGATAATTATGTCACAAGCCCCGTACTAACGTTGTATAGAAAAACAAGAACATTGAAACACTGCGTTACGTACATAGTAGTTATACATAAATTTTTTTTTTTATTGAATCATGTAAATTATATTAGGAGCCTTTATCTTACTTTCAACCTTTATCTTATTTTGATTTTATTTTATGACTTTCGTTTTATTGTGTTAATTTGATGGACATAATATCCATATAACGGCAATAAACTGTTATAGAATAAAGATATTAACACGAGGAAACTATCCTATTGACAATTTGTTATTAATATTTTATATATATTATAATATGTGTTTTGTATATTGTTCCTGTGCCTAAAAGTAATAAATAAATAAATAAACATCATCATCATCAGGCCTAACGTCCCACTGCCGGGCACAGGACTCTTTTCATGGATGAAAGGATACAATAAATCTTTTTTCTGACTTTTTACATCCATATAGTAGTTTAGGTTAGGCTCGAGTTCACCTGTATGAGCAGCATAAGTAGCGCAACTGAGGGTGACGCTTAACCTAGATCTAGCACTGGGCTAGCCTGAGGGACTGCTGCCTCCAGCTGCTGAGCTTCGCATGGAAGATCTCCAGGTAAGCCAATCCGCAATCTTATCCAACAACTGTGGTAACATAGAAATCGTATAGAGTCAAGGGAAGTGCGCTAGAAGCTGTCGAAATATACAGTCCATATTTTAAACTTTCGCTCTCGCATTATCCTTCATTTTTGGTCCTTCGAGCCGGATGCTGCGGGTTGTTTTTTTTGAAAGATTTCGATAAATATCTCTAACTTTGTGTCTACTTAGCTGTTATTATACGTTGCCTTCCAAATTACCAACCAACCGTTTAGCTGTTGTGGAGTTAAGTGAAAATTAAGCACTTAAAAGTTTAATATCACGCAAAGTGGATTCCTGAATCAAAAAATGGTTAAAGAAACCCACATACAATATAGGCTTTGCAAGAAAAAAAAATCATGTATCCACTTTACATGTACTCTAAAAAATCCAAGATTTCTACCGTTTTTTCGGCGGCGTATTTAAAAAAATGGGGGACGCTGGTGCTTCAAGGGTTAGGACGACAGACAGGAACCTCCGGACTCTCCGCGCCGTGTCCAATAAGTTACCACACCATAGATACTCGTAATTTAATGACAGTGGGATAGGCAGGTCAGACACAACAACCATATACAAATAAATAACTTTATTAACATAATTATGAGAGTATATAGACCAGGAATGTTAAAACAATAATGCTGCTGCTCGTGACAAGACTCGCTGACGATACTGAAACAAAAAAAAAACGTTAAAAGCGAACGTTTTGGGTGTCGTTTTGTAAACATGTTTTAAAGGCTGTTTTAAGCGCTCTACAAACCTAAAAAAAATGTTACTAATAGACGTAGCTATAAGGCTCTTGCCACATACAGCTGTGGGGCTAGTATGATCGCTTATATGTCGGACATATAGCATTCGTCCCTCTCGCACTTACATACTTGACAGTACGGGACGAATGCTATATGTCCGACATATAAGCGATCATACTAGCCCTGCTGCTCCATATAAAATGTGTCGCCCTGCCACCTCTGCCACCGCCAGGTGTACGGATTCCGCGGCGGAATTCAGCCCGCCTGTCTGTGGCAGGGCCAAACAATTCACATGGAGCGGTTGCAAGCGGAATCAGCCGGGCTTAATTCGATGGCTGACTTCGGTCGCCGAATTCGGCTTGTATGTGACGGCTCTAAGTGACAGTAATGATTCAATTCATTCACTATTGAGGCGATTGTCGCGACATACTCGTATTGTTAGGTTTGTGGAACTATCTATTTGCCTGTAGTACAAGGCCACCAAAAGGGGGTCCTCGCAGTTGGGGGCTGCGATCGTCCATGGAAACATAATAGAGGAGTGACTCAAAGGCGGAACTGGTGAGTTCCGAAGGAGATCCCAGAGCCGTCCGAAATGAATTGACGAGTTTCATCCGGGGGTTTTTAGTCGGTGCAAGTCCGACATAACCTCCGCACTGTCCCCGCGGTGTGGTGGTATGTGGTAATCAATGACGGATTTTCCAAGAATAAAAAAAACTGCATCCACAGAAATGCGCCACAGGGCCGGTGTGCCAGCGGCGGGAAGAGAAATAGCCGCCTGAAAGATGACTAGGTGTGTAACGCAGAATGCTACTTACTCATGACTATCATGAGAATTACTTACTGCATGTGTGGAGCTCCTCCGAATACGGATAGTCGAAGTCGCATTGACAGAGGCCGTTTCTGCAGACGACCGTGTTGGTCAGCTCGCCGAGGTAGCACTGACTGCTGCGGGAGCACGTTTCGAACAGACCTGGGAATGAAAGTTCATCACAATTGGCACTACTAGAGAGGCGGGCCACGACTGGCCAAGATGGGACTATCGGACAATATAGATTGTAAGGCTTGTTCACGAAATAAAGTAGCCACCTAAAATTGAGCCTTAACAGGTATATAGAAACATTTTAACATGCTAATATCTGTCATTCTAACATAGGTATCATCAAGTTTAAGATAAATAAATATTAGATGTCATTGACTAAATAAAATCAACATGCCGAGAATAAACGATAATATTCGTAAATTAATTATAGTCTCTTATTGTACAGAGAAGTGCATTTCGATGAGACAACTTGCAAAACGATACAAAATATCAAAAGAAGGTGTGCGAAAAGTTATAAAAAAGTTTAGGGAGTTTAATATTCTAGGTGATCTGCCAGGACGAGGTCGCAAAAAAGGCTGCGTGAAGCCGAAATTGGACTCGGCAATAGTTGCCTCGTTCCGCCACAATCCATCGGCCTCTACCCGAGATATAGCCAAAAAATTAAAGACTTCGGTTAGGAACGTGCAAAACGCTAAAAGGAGAAATAATTTACAGACCAGGAAGAAACGGAAAATCCCGAAAAAGACTGCTGCCCAGCTCGAAAGAGCGAGATCTCGAGCTAAAACTTTGAACAAGTTTTTAATTCAAAATCGCGACCGATGTATTTTAATGGATGACGAAACATATGTAAAAAAAGACATGAGAACCTTACCAGGGCCTCAGTTTTATACGTGTGCGGCAGGCGAGCATGTGTCAGAAGAGCATAAATGCGTGGCTTTTGAAAAATTCGCCCAAAAGATCCTGGTATGGCAAGCTATTTGCTCATGCGGGCTGAAGAGTTCGAGCTTTTTCACTACCGGCACAATCAACGGAGATGTCTACCGACAGGAATGTGTTAAGAAGCGAATATTGCCCTTATATAGGAAACATGCACGCCGTCCAATATTTTGGCCTGATTTAGCTTCTGCTCATTATGCTCAAGCCACCTTAAATTTGCTTGATAACGAGAATATTAGTTATGTAGCGAAAAACATGAACCCGCCAAATTGTCCAGAACTTCGCCCGATTGAGAGGTACTGGTCAAATATCAAGCGATACCTGCTCAAGAAAGGTACAATGGCCGACAGTGAAACTGACTTCAAAAAAATATGGAACACAGCCGCTCGTCAGTTTACTAATATATCAATACGTACACTGATGGCAGGCGTTCGAACGAAAGTCAAACAATTCGCGAACTCTTAGCGTTTCTACTAAAAAATGCATTGTATTTATTTTTGTAAATGTTTATACATAGAATTAACTTTTTTTGTTGTCAGTACCGTTAGAAGTAAACGATTTATTTATATTTTATTATGGCTACTTTATTTCGTGAACAAGCCTTAGGATGTGTGGCAAGGATGACGTGAAACACTTGCTGTGTCATATCATCATGTCAGCCGAAGGACGTCCACTGCTGGACATAGGCATCTCCCAAAGAGTTCCACAATGACTGGTCCTGCGACAACCACATCTAGCGGACACCCGCTTACCAGGTCATCAGTTCACCTTGTGGGGGGTCTGCTCACGTTACGCCTGCCAGCTTCCGCGTTGCTGTGTGCAGACAAAGAATTAATTGCTTTGGCAAAGGTAACCCAGAACCAAAGGAATTCAGAGTACTTCCGCTGTGCTCCATCATCCGGTTTGTGGAAATGTTGGAGAGCAGCTTGGAGTATGTAAAGGAGGGGGCTATTGTACAAAAAGTCCTATTGGGTCGAAGCAGGGCTCGGAACCGGTTAATCTCAAAATCCTGAAATAGCCAAATATTTTTAATTAGTTTATGCTCTTTATGTAGGACTCAATAATGTATTAGGGTTATTACTTCATATTGTTAGATTGCCTAATTAAACATGAAATAGTAGACGAAAGAACGATAAGAACTAAAAAATACCGGTATTTTTGTATGGCCAGAATACCGGTTTCCGAGCCCTGGGTCGAAGTGCATCCGCAAGGGCCCTCATATCTCCTAGATAAGATAAGATAAGAGGTAGGGCACAGGCACATCGGAACGTGTGCATTATCTTGTGTGCATTATCTTTCTTATTACTCAAAGAGTACATGTGAACGTCATCTCGCTACACATTTGGCGCAGCCCTACTGGGGAAGTACATACCTTCATCACCTTACAGAAGACCGCTATATAGGTATATAGCGGTACCACCAGTTACAGAACACCACATACCTAAAGAGCACCTACTCTTGGTACGTGGTGTTCTGTTACTGGTGAGTAAGGTCGCCAGTACTCCCGATCCACAGTGTTGAGAGTGAGGGAGCATATGTCTAATAGTTGTCAACACAACGAATCCACAAGTCAATAAAGGGTTGGCAGAGCGCTTGTAATTCTTCTGGAATCGCAAGCGTTAGGCTACGGTGTCTGTTTACCATCCGACAGACCGTAAGCTTGTTTGCCACCGTCGTTGTATAAAAATGTCTTTGTAGTGAGCACTGCAGCTTAAAAGACATCCACCATTCACACAGGAGCCGCCGGAACCTAGGGTTCCAAAGAGCCCAAAGCATTGCGCGTCAACAGGCCCCGTCTTTGTATTGGGCCGCAGAGACAAGCCCCGTCTACACAGGATCGGCTGGTATCCAGGGCTTCCAAACAATAGGCGTCTACGTGACACAGAAGATTGGGTTCTTACCAGTGATAGGCCAGCAGGCCCCATCTCTGTAGTGAGCGCTAGAGCCGCACAGATAGGCCCCGTCCACACAGGATCCGCTGGTATCCAGGGTTTCCAAACACTAGGCTTCTACGTGACACAGAAGATTGGGTTCTTACCAGTGATAGGCCAGCAGGCCCCGTCTCTGTAGTGGGCACTAGAGCCACAAAGACAGGCGCCGTCCACACAGGAGCCACCTGGACCCAAGGCTTCCAAGCATTGCACGTCTACGGAACAACTCGCGTTGTAGCTGGTGGAAACTGCGGGAGAAAATATTGATTATGGTCCCGAAATGATTAGTAACTTAAGCAGCTCTTATGGTACTTTTGCCGCTAAGAATAGAAACAATAACTTCATACAGTATGACATACTGTGCGTGCTGGCAAGGAATAGTTAATGAAACATTTGCTTTTCCCTGTGAAGCTAATAACAGGAGCCAGCTGGGCCTGTCCAGAGGAACAGGAGTTTAGCCAAAGAGTCTAGTGTGCTGCTTCAGCCAAATTCAAGTCCGGCACACCTTGGAGGTGCAATTTACCCAAACGTGGTTGACAGTGACGGGATACCTACTAATCATCACGACCAGCATTAGATCTTGACGATGACACGCAAACATGACTATATAGAGGTATGTAATGACTTACTTTCCCAGCATTCATCGTTGTACTCCACGTACTCCTGCCGGCATTGGCAGGTCAGGCCGGCGTCTCCCGACACGCATGCCGTGTTGTTGATCACGCAATCTGTATCCGCGGTACAGGTGCCCCCGATAACTGTAAGCAATGGAATGACTTTTACCACGACTTTAGCCTGGTTGGTAGTCACCCTGCCTACGAAGCCGATTCACCTGAGTTCCAATCCCAGTCATGGCCTGACTACATCACTTTGTGTGATGAGCACGAATCTTGTAGTTCTTGAATCTCGAATGTTTGGTATGTAATTAAGTATTTATCTATAAAAGAATCAAATACATGAACATTTGTAAGCAAAAATCTTTCGTTTCTGAGACCTGGGTGTTTTATATACTCGCATTTTAAGTATGAACAAGTATTTATCTATTAAATACAGGGTGATTTCGGGGTCGTGGATCAAGAATAAGTTTTACGACTTGGTATCGGTTAGCCTTTTCAAAAAAGTTGTATTGACACGAAACAAACGTATTTCTTTTTTAATTTATTTTGATGACAAAAATACAAAATCTCAAAAAAATATGGTTACCCTTCTCTCTTTGACGGATAGTATGGAGAGTTGACAGTGGGGTAGGGTGACCAAGTTGTATGAAAAAGTATTATTTCCCATTAGAATTTGAAGAGAAAGAGAATTATTTGTGTTATAAACCGTCATACCAACTGTGATGTTGTCTACTTTGAATTCTTGACCATGTACAATCATTCCTGATCACGACCCCAAAATCACCCTGTATATCGTCTTGTAGTACCCACAACACAAGCCTTATTGAACATACTATGGGACTATTTCGATTTGTGTAAATTTGTCCCGTAATATTTATTTATTTAAGTATGTATATCTTCGCCTAATGCCCATAGTACGAGCTTGCCTAGTCTGGGACTAGGTCGATATGTGTAAGATTATCCACGAATACCATCTATCACTTACTAGGCGCGCAGAAATTGTCAACCTCCTGGTATCCGTTGTCGCAGGAACATCGGCCGGCTTCACACACCGTGTTTGCTGTCTCAGTGCACTCCTGCGTCAATTGGCAAGAGTCTCCCAGCTCTAAAACAAAAAAATATTATATAAATGTAAGTTTAATGAGCTACAGTTACCTATTGGTTCAAGCATGAGGCTGTCAAGTTGCGGTCGTGGACTCGAATCCCGGTTCGTAACTTCGTACCAATGAGTTTTTCGAAACTTATGTACGAATTGTCATTTGATATTTACAGCCTTTCTATGAAAGAAAACATTGTGAGGAAACATTCATACATTTGCAATTGCTAATTAAACGATGTATGTGGTCCACAAACCGCACTGGACCACCGTAGGGATATCGTAGGGATCGTGCAATAGTATCTTCCCCAATTATATTTACTTACAGAGTCCCCTAGTGAAATATAGGTCCTCAAAATACTCCTCGTTCGAAGCGTATAGGATCTCCAGACTTAAGGTAAAAAAGAGAATTCTTGGAACAACAGTTTGTCCCTGCTGCCTTCTGCTGCTTAGAGCTTGAAGTACCGATGGGTACCGATTTTTTTGAGAAATGGCATTTTCTTCTACTTACCGAGTCCACTAGAGAGACACAGGCCTTCAAAAGCGACGAGACCGTCCGGGCATGCACAGTAGCCTTCACCCTCATCGTTCAAGGCGCACTGGATCTCCAGCTCTCCCGCCATGCAGTCGCTGTCTACTTCGCACGCCTCGCCGATACCTGCGAGTTGAATGTGATATTTAGAAGAAATATGCCAGTAAAATTAGATGAGTCTGGTTCGGTTATTATAAAGATCTCTTCAAACAGATACCTGATGATGAATGCGCACTTCTAAGGTTTGGAATTCTCTGCCGCCGTCTGTATTTCCAAGTTCATATAACCTGGACCTTTTTAAGGCACGAGTAAATAGGCATCTTCTGGGTGAGCTCGCTTCATCGTCGGCCTCATCATTGCCCCCTAGCTAGATGCTGGCCAAGAGCAATCCAGTTATATGATTATGGCATTTATCCCTCCCCCCCACATTGGGGGAGGCCAATGTCCAGCAGTGGACGTCCTTGGGCTGATATAGTGATGGTGAAACGTTATAGAAGCGTGCCTAAATGAGTAGCCCATTGAAACTTGAATTCTTTTATCAATTTCTTAACCCAGATTAGTAAATCACTAATTTAGGCTAAGATCGTTTACTCTATATAAAGGGATGAATATTGATGATGATGACTCAGTCATACAGTAATTTAGTTTCTAATTCGTCCTTGACCTGTCATGTGACGTAGTGACTTACCAGCGAAAAGTCTGCACATGCTGCGCTGCGCGTCCCACACAGCGAGTTCCGGGTCACACTCGCAGCTCCTCAGCCCCCACTGTCCAGGTTCTCCACAGAAAGCCGTCGCGCCAAACGTGTGGCACTGCTCATTGGACATGCAGAAGTCGGTGATGTGACGGGCAACTGGAAATTATCGTCATTTATTAATTCATCATTATCATAATCGTCATATCAGCCAAAAGATGGTCTGCTGGACATAAAACTCCCCTAAAGAGTGACACATAGATCCAGCGGACTCCCACGTCTTTTACCAGGTCATTAGTCTATCTTGTGGTTGGGGGGGCGGCGCAGCGCCTTCCGATATGTGGGTACCATTTATTAATTCATCATCATCATCATCATATCAGCCGAAGGACGTCCACTGCTACATCTAGGCCTCCCCCAAAGACTTCCACAACGACCGGTCGTGCGCCACCCGCGACCCTTTCAGGTTATCAGTCCACCGTGTGGGGGGCCTGTCCACGCTACGCCTTACGGTTAGGGCTTCCAAATACCGGACCTTCTATGATCTCGGTACCGAACCTGAAATCTCCAATACTGGAATCCCGGGATCCCGGGATTTTTTAGGGAAAAAGTTTTAAAATATAAAAGTATGAAAAAAAATACCCTTCTGGTACGAGTACCATGGTAACATGAAGTAAGAACACACAGTCTTATTTCTCATTGAATAGGTAACCACAAAATTATCACGAACTACCAAAAAAAATATTTTACAGTACATACGGTGCTACTTTACCGCACGAGTGCGGTAATTAGCAGATTAAGTACATATGTCGAAACTTTAAAGAGCCATTTGTACTGTAAAACGTTGTACGTGCGAATAGGTAATTCGCAACTCGTGTCGATTTCAAACACTCCCTTCGGTCGTGTTTTAATTTATCAACACACGTTGCGGTTTTCCTATTTTCTGCACTTGTATCGTAATGTACTATAATTTACTAACTTTCTTATAAATTCGAATAAGTATATAAATTCGAAATTAACCCCACCCAATTTTTAAAACTTAAAATTGATTTTAGAACCTGATTTGAATTTATGGAAATTGTATTGGTTAAATAAAGACTATAACAATTGCGCCGTTTGCGAGAGAGGTCATGACCCCCGTTCCGGGTCATTCCTGTTGCAAAGGTTGTGTATTGCTATTCAACGCGGTAATGCAGCCAGCGTAATAGGCACCTTTGCACCTGGAATAACGCGGGCCGGGCTATTTGACTAAAAACTTTTAATTATATTTGACTTTAATTATATCAATGGAACCCACCCGAAGAAAATTAAAATATTGTGTTCTAACTATCTGATTATGGCATGTATGGCCGATTGCAGATTAATTATAAAAAATAACATGTACAATGAATGACAATATGTACTTGTATTGAATCAGTTTATAAATGATAGTA
Source organism: Notocelia uddmanniana (assembly GCA_905163555.1). NCBI lineage: Eukaryota > Metazoa > Arthropoda > Insecta > Lepidoptera > Tortricidae > Notocelia > Notocelia uddmanniana. The sequence continues at coordinate 11,080,012 of LR991078.1, forward strand.
AAAACTTTATTTTAAATAACAATTAGTAAATAGTAAACAGGTCGGTCAAATATACTTGTTAAGGATTCATCTATAAATTGTTACATTAGAAATAATAATATATGGTGACGGTATAGTTTTAAAAGTATGACGAATAACAATAAAAGAGCAAAAACTTAATTCACATATTTTTTAATAAGTATTCTCAATTACTGTTCATTTTGTTTTCTAGAACGTTTTTTTGTACGCCTTACAATAATCAAATATTTTTACTAAGAGCAGATGATTTAATATATATTCTTCGTGCTCCTCGCAAATAGCTTCAGTTGCATCAATCTAGTATAAATATAAATTTGGTTTTATACATTCGTACATTTTCGCGGCCATGCCGAATTCAAACATTTTGAAGGTGAGTGACGTTTGTTTGGCATATTTTGATAGGTATTGGAATACGTCCCAAAAAAGTCGGGATACCAGGATCCCGGGATCCCGGTATTGGAAGCCCTACTTACGGTACGTGGTCGCCACTCGAAAACCTTCGTGCTCTAAACTCTACGTGATATGTGTATTATTAATTATATTAATAAAATTACTTCAAACTTGTTATCCAGTTTGATTTTTTTATACTGAGGTGGTGGTAAACAAGCAATCAGACTCTCTGATGATAGTGATGACGTTCTGCATCCACCATAGCCGTGCAGCTTCCGAACGATCACAAGGGCATAGAGAAACGCAGCTAGATTCTAGAGTAAAATGCAGGTCCCTCATTCTCAACACAGACCCTCGAGAGCCCTGGTGATCTAACTCACACAGCACCAGATTACTTCAGCTGAAAAAACGGGGAACTTACGAGGGTAAGTTTTGGAAGTATTTTACACTTATACCTTTAACGCAGTCTTTCATGTTTTCGTCAAAGAAAAAGTTGGCTGGACACGTGCAGATCCCATTTAGAACTTCAGCCAACAGCCCCACACACTGCTCTTCGGTAGAGGGGGAACCCAGCTCTAAAATGTAAGATAGTATGTTTGAATAAATATGTACGGTCGGCCTCACAAGGGGCTGAATACCTTTGTACCTTGACGCTTTAACGTCATCTTTAAACTGTCATACTAAATGTCTAACGGGTGCAAGCGATAAAGTCCCAAAGTGTCCAACTATTTATGAGGCCGACTGTTCATATACGTTTGAGGTCACGCACCGACAAACGAAGCGCGCCCGCGCTTACAATGAAGGATTACCTTTGGATGCCATACCCTAGCTACTATAGTAGACTTCGACGGCCACTTTGGCTTAGTTGGTAGTGACCCTACGAAGAACTTTGTACATTTACCACTATTATTGTTCTTGAGTGTTGGATGTTTCTTATGTATGTATTTATCTATAGAAGTATGTACGAGTATATCGTCGTCTAGTATCCATTACAAGCTTTGCTTAGTTTGGGACTAGGTCGATTTGTGTCAGATTGTCCCCCAATATTTATGTATTTTATTTTTACCCACGACGGAACGGAGCCCCGGACGGATTTTTCTGGGTTTGTAACTATACCTCGCAATCATACAACCGTTTTTGCAATCTACTTTTATCTTAATGTACTTACTTCGTATATGGTCGGGGGCTTTTAATTGATTTATTTTATTATTTAGCAAAGTAAGTAAGTAAAACCGTCGTGGGTTAAAAAAAAATTAATTTAATTTTATTATTTAATAGTAAGTCGGACGAACATGTTCGTTTCAAACCGCAACCTTGACGAGTTTAGGGCCATGTTTGATCGTCTGTAGCGAGGTTCTCAAACCAGTATTATTACTACTTGGTTCCCTAACCTCACTGCTGACGATCGGACACCGCTCCAAGGACGCGGTTTGGAGCGAACATGTTCGCACATTTTTTGCTATAAGGTCGCCCGGCAACCAGATTATAAAACCGGGCACTCATATATGTATAGGGTTTTAAAAGACACTCACCAGCTAAGCAGCTGCTCCCATCCTCACTTCCATAATACCCAAGAGGGCAGACACATTGCCCCCAGTTGGAGCACTCAAACGGCGCGAGACACGCTTCTGTGACGCTACACAGCGCACCATTTTGTCGAGCGGCCATCTTGGCCATTTTATAAGTTGTGTTTTGAGCGGGACTGCGTGAATTTACTGTGGGTTCTAGTTCTTCTCGAAGTTCTGGAAAGGGATGAAACAAAATTAACAAATGAGGTAGCGAAGGAATATTTAACAAACGTATCATTGAGATTTGCGTATGTATCTACGGCAGTAGTTTATGGTATTGTCAGTAATAAAATACACGTCCGCTATCAGCACAGAATAAAGAATAGAACTTACATACAGAAGCTCCTCTGTCTAGTAAAACCTATGTTCGACAACAAATGTTGTCATTCGGCTTACACGCGTTCTCCGCATAACATGAGTTCTTCATATCATATCCTAGCGCGTTCGGGTATAACAACTAGGGTGTGCTCCCGGGAAATCCCGATCCCGAAAATCCCGGTATTTCCCGGGAAATGAAACTCACATTTTTTCCCGGGACTGATTTTGTAATTCCCGTTGCTTTCGGGACTTTCGGGATTTCATTATTTGTGGTGAATAACACTCACATATATCACTGAACTTCTCTAGTGAAATGGCAAAATGAGTTGTTTTTTCGGGCTCATTTCATCAACTCTGATGTGTTTTTCTCGTGAACGCGTAGAGGTATCATCATATCAGTCGAAGGACGTCCACTACTGGACCTATGCCCCAAAGACTTCCTCAATGACTGGTCCTACGCTAATCCTGAATCCAGCCTGCACCCGCGATCCTTACCAGGTCATCAGTCCACCGGTACGCTGACGCCACTGGAGAACCTTTCCGCCCCAACGGCTATCGGTTCTACGTGCTATGTGCCCAGCCCACTGCCACTTAAATAAGTTTAGCGATTCGGCGGGCCATATCGGTTACATGGGTTCTGTTGCGGATAACCTCATTCCTGATACGAACACGCAGAGATACTCCCAGCATATCCGTCGCTATTGCTCTTTGGGTGACTTTGAGCCTTCTTATGAGGCCCATAGTAAGCAATCACGTTTCAGTGCCATATGTCATCACTGGCAAGTGGCAACACACACTGGTCAAAGACTCTCGTCTTGAGACCCTTCGGAATTTTGGACAAAAAGATGTGCCGTAGCTTCCCGAACGTTACCCACCCGATTCGGATTTGACGATTAACCTCCTTCTCGAAATTTGACCTACTTTATTGGACGGTCTGTCCTAGGTAAATGTAGTTGTCTTCAACTTCGAGCGTTAAGTGTCCGATTGTTACGGGAGTTGGTGCTACGTGGGCATTTGACATGATCTTCGTCTTGTCCATGTTCATCCTAAGACCAACTCGCTCGGAGGCTTTACTGACGTTATTGAGCATTGTACTTATAGCATAGCCTCCATGGTCTCAGCCAAGACTACTATATCGTCAGCAAACTGAAGGTTAGTGATGTACTCGCCATTTATGTTGATGCCTAGCCTTTTTAGTCCAGAGTCTTGAAAACATCCTCCAGTATAGCGGAGAACAAATTAGGAGTAATAACATCTCCTTGCCGGACTCCCCGCTGCAACTAAATAGGTTTCGAGTTCTGGTCCCGGAGAAGGACTGACATAGTGGCGTTCTCGTACAAACACTTCAGCACTTCGATATAGCGCTAGTCAACTTGGCACCGCTGCAGAGATTCTAGCACAGCTCAGGTTTCGATCGAATCGAATCGAAGTTCTCGTAGTCCACGAACGCTAAACAGAGGGGCAAGTCATACTCCCCAGTCTTCTGTATAACCTGGCGAAGCGTAGGAAAGTGGTATACTATACGGTACTAAAGCCTCTTTAGAAACCGGCTTGTTCGGGAGGCAGGAAGCCATCTAGCCTGCGTGCGAGACGGTTCGTAATGACTCTTGAAATGAAAACAGCTTATATACATGGCTCAAAAGTCAGATGGGCCTGTAGTTCTTTAGCAGAGCGTTGTCGCTCTTTTTGAAGTAAAGCACCACTACACCTCACACCCGCTCCATGCCTTTGGCGTTCTTATTTCCAGTAAGACTGAATTGAACAACTTCTGGAGGGCCGTAAGGACCGGTTTTCCACCCGCCTTCAGGAGTTCGGCTGTAATACCATATTCAACGGGTGTATTGTTGTTTTTGAGCTGTTTAAGAGCCATTCTAATCTCTTACAGGCTGATCTCCGTACTTCAAGGTTGATATAAAAATAAAATACTTCGAACAGCAATTCCTTGAAGCTGCGAAAAAATCAAACTTCTAAGTAATCGTAATCGAAATATGCGGCTGTAATACCGCATAATGACACTCTCAAGGGAATCAAAACCTATAGGGTAATTCCCGTTGACCTAGAATCATGATATTTGGTAATATAATAAGCATGGTCTTACATTACAAGTAAGGTAATAAATAACTTTGAACTTGTACATAAAAATACTATTTCAATTTAAGCAACGTAAAGGGACATCCAGATACAGGTTACACTAGACAATATACATGCGCCAAATAGTTTATTATAGCTAAAAATCATGAGAGTACGGAACGAAACTATCGGGCGCGAGTTTGACTCATACTTGTCCGGTTTTTTCATACATACTCCCTAAAAACTACAAAGTCCCGAAAGTCACGAAAGTATCCGGGAATTCCCGGGACTGACCCAGTCCCGGTCCCGAAAACTTCGGGACTTCAATAAGTACCGGGACTGCAAACCCTAATAACAACACCATGGAGGTGCGCTAGCCCCGAGAAACCTTAGCCCAAAGCGGCAAGAGGAACAACCCTGCTATAGGCGAGATATTTGGCAGTAACGAACGCAGTCACAGTGGAAAAAAGAAGCATCGGTCGTCCACCCTGACATTAGGAAGATCTCGGATGACTTCTGGATCAGATTAGCCAGGACAAATGGCCTATTCGAAGAGAGGCCAATACTCAGCAGATGATGGTGATGATGATGACGAACACGTCCCAGCGTTGGCCCGGTAAGGGGACGGTGTATTGTGAATCATCCTAAAACTACAAAGACGTACCAACAGGAATGCTCGTGTCATAGCAGACAAAGCTCAGGTCGTCGCAGGCGCCGTGTTCAAATTGACAGTCCTCATCGATCACGCAGCGTTCCCCCACCGCTGCAACAAGTTGATTAAGATTGATTCTAATAAATATATTAAACATCACTAAATTCAATAAAGTTATCATGAAAATAAGAACTAAGACAATGAATAGAAATAAAACTAGAATAAAAAATAAGGGATCCACCCGATAAAAAATAAGGGGTCCCGAAGATGCTGGCAGTATTTCCTCGATTTATTAAATGTAATTGAATAGGGATCTCTTACCTATTTTTCGGTGCAATATTTCTCTCTACCCGCCCTCATTTGAATCACTCATTATATTTCTGTGCATGAATTACATGATAACGGGGTAATTATTACTAGCTCCGGTTTTTGCATTTTGAAGGAAACCTCAAATATACCTGCTCCAATCCTCCTGCACTCTCCTCTCTGCCTGCTGTAGTATCCCTCAGCACACTGACAGGTCTGGTCACACCTCATGCTGAACGGGTCTCTGATGACGCCCATGCACTCCTCGTCCCGGGAACACGGCTGGTCGAGTTCATTGGACGGCCAGCAGCGGCCGTGGAAGTAGTGGTGGTTGGGTTGGCAGAAACAGTTGCCAGCTGGAGAAAAAAAAATTAAAAAGATGCAATCAATCATTTTATGCCGTAGGTACAGACTTCGAGGGTGGACTGCCTCTTACAATTCCAAAACTGCTACTGATGCCCAGACACAGCTGGCCGCCAAGCAGAGAGTGGTGCAAATCCCTTAACCCTTGCAGCCTCGTGCCTCGCGAGTCGCGGTCATTTGTGCTAGTCTAGCAACTTGTCATTATATGAATAATAAACCATTATTCTGCTGTCCATGGTCTAAGGAAACAAGGTCTGCTACTCCGGATCGTGACACAAGCAGACGTCACTGTTCAGCGTGTACACGTACGAACTCACACTACGACTGCCAAGCACCGATAAGCTCTATAGCAGTGATGAAGTAGGCTTTTGTCACTCGCACAACGAATTTTCCCCAGAGTGTCATACCTTGTATTCTTGTATCATGGGGCTGTCAGTTTAGCATCCTCTTAATTTGTTTCAAGGTGCTTTACTCAACATTCAACATGAACAATGGTTAAGAAGAGCTTTAGACTCATTAGCCCTTTTATTAGCTTCTTTATCCTTGTCTTGCCGCTTCGGCTAACCTATGCTCTCACACACCAACCGGTATGTTTTTTCATCCGAACCCGGCTGACACCGCCGGAAGTTGACAGCATTAATTGTTCAACTTGGTAGTGTATACACGTTATTAGGTGACGACGTTAACGCGCAAACGAGACTGTCCTAACTAGGCAACACAGCACGTGCTATGTGATAGAGCGAGATATCATGTTCCGGTGTTTTCTAGCTGTTAAGCATCGGGTTTGTTCAATAGAAATCCTTCTGTACATGAGTACTATAAACTATTTTGTGGCTTGGTCTAATGGCCCGAGACTTGGTCCTGAGGCGGTCTCCCTGTTTCTCTTTCGTGTTCGATTATTAAACCGAAGCAGTAACTTGTGATTCTAGCGAATACGTTACTGACCTATTTGGTCCCCATTCCGTCTGCACTGGAAGGCAGTAAACAACCTTGAGCACTGGAAGTCATCATGGCAAGTGGATGTGTAGTACGGTGCATCTGGAAGCAAAAGAAATAAAATATTACATCATCATCATTTTTGCCTAAAGACGTCCAGTTAATTACACTTCTTGCTTTGATACAAGCGCCATCTGTTAGCAAACGTGACAGGACTATTTGCGTATGTCTGTATTAAGGGTAAAAGCGCTCACAGTTGCCACGAACTGCTGTGTCTTCGGGCACACGCGCAATCGCCTAAGACACTTCATTCGCTTTTGGATAGACTGAACACAGCCACTATCGGTTGTACGCTGCCAGTAGTGAAGACTTGTGAATCTTATAGATCAGAACAATTGTTGCAAGCAACTTGTAACTTTTTAATTGATAAAAGTGTCATTTGTTGGCGACCGTGACAGGACCATCTTCATATGTCTGAATTAAATTAAAAGCACTTACAGTCGGCACACAGCGTACCCGCCGAAACGATCTGCTGCGTCGTCGGGCACACACACTCGCCCGCTGCGCACGCGCTTCCGGACAGGGTTGCGCAGTCGCTGTCGGTTGTACACTGCCAGATCGCTAGTGAAGGCGTAAGGATGCCTGGGAAAAGGGGTGGTAGTGAGCATTACTATATTATCTACACAAACTGGAAAAACTGAAACTGGATTTGAAATTGGGTAAACGCTGGCTGGACCAACAAGTTTCCATAGCGATCCAGCGTGGAAATGCTGTCAGAATAATGGGGAATTTTGGATCGGGCAGGATGCAGGGTGGGGTGGCAATGTTTTGACGAAGCATGTTGCTGATACTTTTTGTGTTAATGTTAAGTAATAGAGTACAACTTTGTTTATGCTTGTGCGGATAAAAATTGTGTAGTATAAGGTAAGTTGACGAAGCATTTAGTGGATTATTATTTGTCTGCATGATTTCAGTTATGGTCATGGGTCGTACTTTTCGTGCCGATGACGTAAAATTGATGTCACACTGCATATAGGATGATTCCAATGGGTGTTATGGTAATTACAAATCTTTAATCATCAATCATTTAATCATCCATTTATAATGGTCTTTTTTCAAATACGGCCTATTGCGTCCGAAAATTATAAAGGATTTCTTTTTCTATTTAGAGTTTTAATTTATAAGCAGGTGAGGAACTCGGAATTTTCAAGTTTTATAACAAGTTATAGGAATGTTGAATCTGAACGTTAACTCTCTATGACGACGAAATTTGTTTAATTGTTGGTAATAACTGATATTACACATGAACCAATCACAAAATCTTGCAGTAATACCTAATGTTGTATTTTATAAGTTGTAATGTGACAGGCAAATTGCGGTTGTTACAGAAGCATAATTTTAAAAAGTGTATGTATACATAATTATTGATTAATGAATGATGATTAATTTGTTTACAATGTCACCCGGCACGAAAAGTACGACCCCTTTATGGTATATAAATAAAACAAAGGGTTTTTATATATACATAACCAGGTAAACTGATTTCAATGTCTAAGGTTAACCACGAGTTTACATCTTAACAATGCCAGTACCTACCTAATTGACATCAAGTATTGGACCGGTATGGAGCAAGACGTCTAGGTAAATTCCTAAATACGACGGATACATATTTCCTTAGATTCCTACATGTACGAGTATCTGCCGATTATCAGTTTTTTGCATAATGAAAAAATAATATTAGTGATGTCAAAACGCCATCTAATCTAGGTACTGGGTTCAATACAAATATAAATAGAATAATTAAAAAAACTACTTACTAGACTTATAAATAAACCACTTATACAGGGTGTGGCCTGTAAAAGGAGCAATAAATTTAAAGGACGCTTCCTTAGAGCATCTTCTAGTGTCCAAAAAAAATATTTTCTTTCAATTGGGAGAAATTTTGATTTAAAGTTATGACCTCCAAGTAATGGATCTTGGCAGTCTTGGCACCGAGAGATTATAGTGCGGCAGTCAATGCTAATTTTGAGGTTGCTTCAACTTATGACTCATAATCGTCGTAGCATTTTTGGATTAAAAGAATATTTTTGGGATTCTTATTTATAAATTTTTAGTTTTTTGTATAATAGTTATTTATATCACTCCGGTAGAGTAAAAAAGTACATATAAGCTACTTTTAAGAAAAAAAAACCCAAAAAAAAAAAAAAAAATTTGTCAATTAAGACCTTTTGGAAATAATTGCTGTAGAGCTCAATATCTAGGTCGGAAATTAGTTTCTGTTGCTTTACAATTATAATGGAGAAAAAATACAGCGTATTATAAGGTTTTCATACAAGCCGTAAAAACTCAAAAATTCGCTGTATTTTTTTTTCTTTACAATTTCTAGCAACAGAAACTAATTTCCGACCTAGATATGCCGGATCCCATTGTGTATACAAAGTTTCATGTTATTCTAGCATAGCGTTTTAAAATGAGAGCATAAATACGTTTGTATGGAGAACCGAGCGTACTTGCGGTGGAGACTTTGGGCCCTTGGTCGTCCGACACCAAAAAGTTCATAAAACAGGTGTCGGTACGTTTAATAGGCATCTCAGGCGACCACAGGGCTGGTTCCTTCTTTGCCCAGCGGCTTAGTCTAGCGATGCAAAGAGGCAATGCCGCCAGCGTCTTAGGGTCCATGCGTCAAGCTTGTGAACTGGGTGGGGTTTTCTATATACAGAATGTGGCCTGTAATAGGAGCAAAAAATTAAACGGTACACTATTGAGCTCTCCATCAGTTATTTCCAAATGATTTGAATTGAAAAAAAAAGTTTTATTTGGAATATTTTTTTTGCATATGTAGATTATATGTACTTTTTTACTCTACTGGAGTGATACTAATAACAATTGATTCAAAAAACACTAAAAAATTATATAAAAAAAAACCCAATAATATTCTTTTAAACCAAAAATGCGACAACGATTATGAGTCATAACTTGAAGCAACCTCAAAATCAGCATTGACTGCCGCGCTATAATCTCTGGGTGCCAAAATCCATTACTTGGAGGTCATAACTTTAGATCAAAATTTCTCCCAATTGAAAAAAGATAATTTTTTTTGGACACCAGAGTTTACTGCAGATGCTCTAAGGAAGCGTCCTTTAAATTTATTGCTCCTATTACAGGCCAAACCCTGTATAGTGCCACCTTGACACATTAATAAATAAATAATATAACCCGGGACCGGAATTGGCACCCGAGACCACCGGCTTTGTAGGCAGGGTCACGATGAACTAAGCCAAAGTGGTCGTCAAAAAAAAATTACACACAAAATCTGGGAAGTCAGATGGTAATCACTTTTGAAAAATTTGTGTCTACGCCAAATCTTTTGATTAGGTATTAAAGTGGACCCCGGACTCCTAAGGTCACAACCGGGTAAAACGCTAGGTGGATGATGATAATTAAAATCAATAGTTGTTTGATAAATGGTTGTGGAATGAGCTCCCTGCCGAGGTTTTCCTGAGGGACTACAGTATAAGGTTCTTCAACAAAGGAATGTATATATTTTTAATGGGTCGGCAACGCGTATATGACACCCCTGGAGTTACGTCCATAGGCTGCGGTGACCGCTTACGCTTATTTGCCATAAAAAATCCAACTTACATATCATCAAAAACACATTGCTCCACATTTTCACTGAAACTTCACAAATCTGTATTTATAATTAAAAACTACTTTATTTTAATCAGTCTATTCTACATTAATGAAATCTACAGCACCGCCGCTCCAACTGTTATCGAAAAGAAATGTTGCATAGCACATTACTCATATCTGAAATCGATATAGATAACGATAGGTTAATTTGGCAGATGTTCATGATTACATGAATAACTTTGATATATAATAGTTATTTGTTCAACAAGAGAGCAAAGTAATTTTATGCTGCGATTGTTGATGTTGAGTCCCGAGCAAGCGAAAGATTCTATAATTGAATCACGAGCGTAGCGAGTGTTTCAAAATTAGAATCTTGAGCGTAGGTAGGGACTCAAAGACACGAAATGCAAATATCTTTGCTCCCGTGTGATACATACAACTTTTCACCTCAGCGGCGAGAACATATAATGCAAAGGAATAGAGAGAATGAAGTTACTTAAACTAACCTACGATATCAAAAATTAAAAAGTTAGTTCTTTTCACGCTCGCAGCAAAATTGCATTTTGCTCACTGGTTTCAAGCCGGAAAAGTCGTTTTCACGCTCGCAGCAAAATTGCATTTTGCTCACTGGTTTCACGCAATAAAACCGCCATTTTCGAGCCGCTGAGGTGAAAATGATTTATTTATACTCGTAAGTATGTAAATAAATCATTTATAGGTATATCAAAGTTATATAAGCCCACGAGTTCCAAAGGATATCTACTTAACTCACACCACCCGCCCTTTTCTACCTTAGGACGTACAGCGATACGGCAAGGCGACACCGTTTTACTATGGTGGTTCCGAAAACTGGCACGAAGCGGTTTGCTTCCACTTTTATTGTGAGAACAGCGAAGCTGTGGTACTCCTTGCCGGAATCCTTGTTCTCCGTGAACTAAAACCTTCTCTAATAGATAATATGTCATGTTTCATTAGTAATGATCCGGTAACGATCATGAAACTGTAAAAGTGTAGGGATTTAAAACAGCTAAATTGTTAGCAATATACAGAATGATTTCGGGTTCGTGGATCAAGAATCAGTTTTTCGTTTTGTCAGTATTTGACATTGTTGTGTAATATAACTCTTGCAATCATTACTCAAAGAGTACATCTGATCGTCTGTCAAATTAAACCAGCTTGACAGAACTGGTTTTCCACGAGGCAGCCTGATCTGACTTAATATCTCTTAGCCATTTCAAAAAATTGTAGTGACACGAAACAAATGCATTTCATTTTTAATATATTTTGATGTCAAAAATACAAAATCACAAGAAACATGGTTACCAGTTGACAGGTGATCAAGTTGTATGAAATTAGTTATTTATTCGACAAGAGAGCAAAGTAGATTTTTGCTGCGAGTGTTGATGTTGAGTCCCGAGCAAGTGAAAGATTCTATAATTGAATCTTGAGCGTAGGGAGGGACTCAAAGACACGAAGTGCAAATATCTTTGCTCTCGTGTGTTACATACAACTTTTCACGTCAGCGGCGAGAACACATAACGCAAAGGAATAGTGATAGAGCGAATGAAGTTACTTAAACTAACCTACGATATGAAAAATTAAATAGTAAGTTTTTTGACGCTCGCAGCAAAATTGCATTTTGCTCACAGTTTTCAAGAGTAGAAAGTCGTTTTCACGCTCGCAGCAAAATTGCATTTTGCTCACAGGTTTCAAACAGCAAAACTGCCATTTTCGAGCCGCTGGGGTATTATTTCCCATTAAAATTTGAAAAAAAAAAGAAATATTTTAGTTACTAACCTTCATACCGACTTTGATATTGTCTATTTAGAATTCTTGACCATGCACAATCATTCCGGATCAAAAAATCACCTGTATAGTCTTTATACCTCTATACAGTTTAACATAATAAAGGTTTTTTTATTCTATTCTTACGCACACAGTTATATCGTTACTAGGGATGTCACGAATATTCGTATTCGCATTCGCATATGCCAATGATTCGCATCATTTTAAACATTCGCATTCGCATCAAACGATGCGAATATTTTGCGAATGCGAGCGAGACGCGTGTTGCGAAGAAGAAGCCGACTCGCGCATGCCAAAAGCGTGCCAACCAGTGTCGCCTGATTAACAGACTTCAAAAAAAGGAGGAGAGCCTCAATTCGGTTTTATGTTCTTTTTTGATTTTTAATGTGTGTTACCTCAGAACTCTATCATTTGTGAACCGCCTTAGAAAAATATTTCTTTTTTTAAAGTATCTGGAATTGATGGAAACGGTTCAAAACTGCAAGCAAAACATAAAGCGATTTTCCCTAACAAACCAAGCATTTTCATTCAAGAAGTGAACTGGAATTGATGAAGAAGATCATGGATGGTCATCCAAAACTATCAAGTTTTTAATGGGTGGCGCTAAGATATTTACATCAAGATGAATGAATGATCTTTATTTGAAGAATAATAAATAAATGATAGTAGAGGGACTATGACGAAGTCAATTGCAATGGCCCTGATGTAATGTTGCCATCAGCAACCTGACCCAAAAGGTGATAAAAATTTAAGAAATTGTTGACAGACCTAGAGAAACGAAGGTCCCCCTTTCAGCTTCGACAAAAATGCTTCCTCCTTTCGTATGTCCGTACTTCCGGCTGTTCCTGATGGTCTACAATCTACAGGTTGGATTTCCTTAATCAATTCTCGTAAAATGTTGGGAGCAGATTTGATAATTAAATTTAATAGATTTTTTTTGTTAAGTAAATTTTTAGGAAAATTTGTAATTTGAAAAAGAAATCGTGAGGTTGTGAGCACACAGAAACAGAAGCCATCAGTTAAATCAGTGTTTAATTAAAATTTTTTTTTTAGTCAGCTACTGTACAACTTATCACTAAGTGGTGCAATAAAGAATATTTATTATTATTATTATTAATTGGAATATGTTTAGTTGATTTCATGTCATGAAATCGTAGGTTCAAATTTTATCTTAAGATTGGGTATGAAATCTCCGTTTATTTTTTGCTTTTTAGTTTTTTAAGGCAGTATTTTTTGAAAATCTGTAATTATTTATACTAATTCCGTAGGTTGCCTTAACATTCGCATTCGGATTCGCACATTCGCATCCTAAATATTCGCATTAGGATTCGTATTCGCGAATGTGATGGAAATGACATTCGTGACATCCCTAAACGTTACACACAAACAAACAACAGATTGAAATGATTCAGTGATTGATCCATAAATTGAACCTAATTTGTTTATAGCTATACTTAATGTGATAAGATATCAGCGGATATCTAGTATTCGAGCCATGAACACCTGCAGTCTGTTTATCTCAATGTCCGTAGATTCAATTGAGTATACTGAATATTCGTAGATTAAGGAATGTCGGCACCTGCAGCTGTAGAGCGGGGCGAGCGGCAGGGTGAAATGCGTGCTATCAGCCTGTCAGGCGAAAGAATAAGACAAATTATAAGGAACATTTATAAGGATATTTAAAACAAACAAATAATTGCAGTTATTTACAAAAAAAAATGGAACAAAATACTATTAAAATTAAACTAAACATAAATGAATACCTACTAAGAAACTAAATACCTACCTATAAATAATCTCCCAATTTTAAAAAGATAATCCTGTCCAACAGGTCCGCCTGCGGCATGGACCCCATTATGCTGGCGGCGTTGCCTCTCTGCACCGCTAGGGCGATACGCTGAGAGAAGTACGCGTCAGCCCTGGGGTCCCCTGTAGAGTCGACCAGCCGAACTGACAGTGCCCTAACAAAAGCCTTCATGTCGGCAGACCAAGGGCCCAGTGTCTCCAGTGCGAGCGCCGCAAATTGGTAGTAAGGAAGAGTATTTACGGCGCTTGAGAACTTGCGCCTGGTCAGCCGCAGCTCCAGCTTTTTAGTGGGTAGCCTGGATGTGGCACTGTGCAAAGGTGTCTACGCACGTTGCGTCCCCACCAATGAGGAGGTAAATGCAAGTATAAGTTGTCTGTTGTTATGTACATCGATCTCTATTTTTTTCCACCAAATAAATAAATAAATGAAAGGCGGAAATTCAGCAATAATGTTATTCTTGTCAATGTTGTCCGCCTTTTGAAAATTCTGATTTTGTTCAAAAGCTAACTATGAGTTATTTCCATATCATTTCGTGAATATTTATTTGGTGAATCATTACCCGGAATGAATTGAGCGACCGCTAAAATGTGTTTTTTGTAGTAAATCATGCAATTGCATGCAAAAAAATTCGTCCCATAAAAATGATGATAAGTTGATGACCACAGATGGCATATGGAACTCCTTAATTTAAGTATGTACCTACAGTATACTTTTAGGCTCTTCTTGAACACATTTTGATATAGTTGAGGTAACTGTTGAGGTACCGAAGGTATTGGCTGGAGACGCGGCAGCGTGAAAAAATCAGAAAACAGTGATTTTTTAATTAGTTTTATTATTATTATTATTTATGCTAGTTAACTCAGAACTCCGTCATTTATTAACCGATTTCGAAAATTCTTTTTTGTTTGAAACGGTATACTTCAGGGGTGGTCCCATAGTTATCAGGTAAGAATCTGACCATAGGGTCCTGGAGAAATCGAGGGAACTCTTCAAATATTTGAGGTGCACCTATAGCGATTTCGGTATTATGTATAGTAACTCGTGCATTCGCTCTTAAAAAGCGCCATTTGGCGAAGATTGACAAAAAGTAATGATATCCCACCAAAAACATAAATGTGAAAATGGGAGCCAAGTTCAATTGCCGTTTTCACCGACAAAAGAATTGAGATCTAAATGGGTGCCAAGTTCCGCAGATTCTCTGAAAGGTGCCAAGACCGGCACTACATTGTTTACAGTAAAAGTAATTTACTGCAGCTTAATGCATTTTGAGCCTTAACTTGGCGATTTTCTATGCAGTATGTTATAATACCATAAAAGCTGTTGTATATTTAAGAAAACTGCCAAGTTAAAGCTCAAAATGCATTAAGCTGCAGTAAATTATTTTTACTCTAAACAATGTAGTGCCGGTCTTGGCACCTTTCAGAGAATCTACGGAACTTGGCGCCCATTTAGATCTCAATTGTTTTGTCGGTGAAAACGGTAATTGAACTTGGCGCCCATTTTCACATTTATGTTTTTGATGGGATACTATAAGGGTTGGATTGGAGTCGGCTTTTGCTACAAATTATTGTGTGAACGTGAACTAGCCAGATTAATTTGATATCATATTGTAATATTTGTAAATGTATCATTTTGAATCAAATCAAGCTAGAAGTAACGGTTGATATATTTCATGTGTGGAGGCGAATTTCTCGCAAGTAGGCAGAATAAGGTCACAGACCGCCGCACGCATCTTTGACGTCACAACGGCCAGTGACGTCATCAACTCTATTATTAGAACCGGCAATACCTATATATGGCGTTAGGTTTTATTTCGGTGTCTAATGAATCACTTCGCACCCTTGATGTGTCAGGCATGCTTTGTATAGTTTGCGATATGTACGGGCAGGGTGGGTAGGCCCCCTACTCGTACAAGGTGGACTGATGACCTGGTACAGCCGTGCTACCGCGAACTTCGTGTCATGCCGTCCCTTTCACTCTCGTGTTATACTATATACATACTGTATGACGGAAAGGGACGGTACGATACGAAGTTCGATTTTCGAAGTTCGCGGTAACACTCCAGGTTGCAAGAGTCTGCTGGATGCGGGTGGCGCAGGAGTCGGTCATTGTGGCGTTCTTTGAGGGCGGTCTGTGATCAGCAGTGGACGTCCTTGGGCTGATATGATGATGATATGTACAGACTCACATTTTTGTAGGGTTCCGTAGCCAAAATGGCGCAAAAGGAAGCCCAGTTTCGTCACGTCTGTCCATCCGTCTGAATGTCCAGCCCATTTACTCGGATACTATAAGCGACCTGCCCGGCTAGTATGATAGCTTATACCGTCACGTTTTATGTGATGTTTCAGTACATTTTGGCCATATAACGTGACGGTGTAAGCTATCATACTAGCCGGGCTGTAAGCACTATAATTATGAAATCTGGTAGAAACGTTTATTCTATGAACCGCTACAGAAAAGTGATAAAACTACGAAAAAATATTAAATTAGAAGAATCACCCCATACATGTAACTAAGGAATGAAAAAAGAATTCAATGCACCCAGGCCTGTGGGCTATCTATGGATATAGAGGTTTCTAAAAAACTTTTCCATTTAAGTCAACCTTTGGTGAAATTGGTGGGATAAATATATATAATTGGCGGGCTGTCAAAGTCGCAAAAAGTGCCTTTTTTATGGTTGTTATAAAAAAAAAGCACCTCCACTACCTAGCGCAATGAGGGGGGCGACAGCGCAAATTAATAAAATGCCCCTATTAGGGCACTTTTTTATTTAATCGTATGGCTTTTACGTACGAACTGTGAGATCTTCGAGAAGACAAGTACGGTTGTCAGTTTTTGTTGCACTTTTAGCACCACCCGGGGGTCACGTGTAGGGTAACGGTGGGTACTCCCTACGGACGTGGTGCACTTCGACCCCCCTTTGTCAAGTGAGTGGGCAACTTGACTGTTAGAAGTTCTCAAGCCGCCCGAAGGCCTCTAACTTGGCTTAACGACTGCTGTCGTAGACAGCAGCCGGGATCAACGGCTTAACGCGCCTTCCAAAGCACGAGAGCGCTCAGTTAGTAACCACTCAATTAAAGCGGTCACCCATCCAAGAACTGACCTGCGCCCACATTGCTTAACCTCGCATACCGCACGCGGTACGCGGGCGCCGCTGGGCCACGAGCGCTCTATTAGGGCACTCTACCCGCGCGTGTATTTAGAGCCTAAGTTGTAGAAACCAGTAAAGTACAATAAAGTCAAAAGTTTCTATATAATTACTCGACTAATTCCCCACACGACACTTAAAATGGCAGACTTTGTAATTTCCATTCTGAGTTATTGGCATCAGGCACAAGAAATGAGCTTTTCAGCGGCAATTATTCTCATACTCGGCGTTATTCCAAATTGAACCTTTATCACTAGCAAATAGGGTCGATTTCTACGTTGTCAAATGTAAGTAGAATTAAGGTATGTACCCACAATTAACAAGAAGGTAATTGTTCAAGGTTAGGTTAGGTTTCTCATGTTATTATTCGATATGTAGTAGTTATATTTTAATAGGTTTCCAGTTTTTTTTTGTAAAGGCAGTGATACATTGTTGTCAAACAAGTATAACCTCAAATATTATTGAGCACGTCTTTATTGTTAAAGGCTCAGGTATTTTTGAACCGTTAGTTAGGATCGTGCAAATAGGTAGGTATGTGTGTGAAGTCATCTGTGCATTTACTTACTTACCGAAAGAATGTCAAGTCATTTCAGTAATTTCATTTGTACAGTACCACACAGCGCGTCAGAATCAGAATCAGAATTAATTTCTTTGTTTAACATTTTTATTTTTATTTTTATTTTAACATATGTACATGCATGGTAAATATAATACAAGTAAATTTTTAACAAAAAAACACCGACTCCAAACTTTGCCAGACTCCATCCTCCTGCTGTATAATTTGAGGAGTTCCTTCGATGTACCCTTACTTACCCCATCCTCTTGGTATATAATTTGAGGAGTTCCCTCGATTTTTCCAAGATCCCGTCATCAGAGCCAGACTTGGTGACAATGGGACCAACTAGAAAACACACCCTTTCAAACAAAAAGAGAATTTTTGAAATCGGTTCACTAGTCTCCGAGTAATCGGTGAACATACATAAATAATATATATATATATATATATATATATATTCCGACGAATTGAGAACCTCCTCCTTTTTTTGAAGTCGGTTACTAAAGATCTTACCTAAGTCTAAAGCATTTAGCGAACACGATGTTTTTCCAGCTGGCGTACAAATATTTACATGTATGTAAAAATTGAAACATGTATAGTTGTATACATATATTTGATTCCGACTGTACCATACTGTACTTATTACAATGAAATAGGGTGCAAAAATCTTGCTTGTGTCAACTATTTATACAACAATAACGTAAATAACGCCTTTAGGTTAACAATAACATTTTCGGCCCACTCTGCAACTGGTTCCGTGGTGTAGTGGTTATCACATCTGCTTTACACGCAGAAGGCCGCCAGTTCGATCCTGGCCGGAATCATATGTTTTTGTATTTTTAACTAGATTTTTTACTTTAATTTAGTTATTTTTACGTTGGTAAATCACAGTATATTAAAAAAAAACATCAAACTACTAATTGCATGACACATAGGTAATATTTTTCTTTGTCGCGGTTCCGGTACTATATAATATTTACTAACATATAGTAGTCAAATGAGAAACTTTTATGAAATGTGAAAAAGTTCGGTATGGCTTTATTATTATTAAGTTTGTAGGGAAATATGCCTAAATTTTTCTATGGCCAAACTACGCTCTTTATTTCATGTTTATGCATTTAAAAATCTTTGAAATTGCATAAATAAGCTGAAGTTTAATTTTTTCAGAGTATTTTCGTATGATTTGTTTATTTGTAACATAAAAATAATATTTTTCACTGTTGTAAAATACCCTATTGCATAATTTACGTATTATTTAGAGTAGAGTACCTATTGTTTAGATACCCTGTAGGTAACTACAGATGAATGAGGGGGAAAACCGATAATTGGTTGATAAAGAAACTCATATCTAAGTATAAAGGATAGGATAGGATCTTCCATTTAGATAATATAAATCTATCTAAAGTTGATGTTGATGAAGCGAAAGTTGTATATCAGTATCGTAGCAAATGGAAATCCGTGATCTCTGCCTACCCCTCTGGGAAACATGCGTGATTATATGTATGTTAAAATCGATCTATCTAATAAGTTAAAACAAAGTGTATAGAAAAAAATCACACGATGGTTTAGTATACACTACCGCCATCTGTTGCAGAATAGGCGTCATAAAATAACTACTTAATGTTAGTATAAAGTTAGGTAAACCTTTTGAAAATATATGACAAAGTCGTAATAGTTTTTGATATGTTAATTTTTACGTTCTAAATCAATTCTAGCACCGACTATAGCATAACAATACTATAATTAATTTTTTAACAACAGCGCCCTCTATCGACGAGTAGCGTAACTTGTACAATCTTTACCTAACGTCACCTACGAGTTATGGGAACGGGAAGTACCCATAAGTTAGGTATATCGCGTGACGTCTCTTATCATTTGCATCTGTGTCCTTCTAGCCAGTATTTGTATAAAATTAGCATACATTTGATGCGGAATCGGTAACACATTCACGATTTATGTTACCAGCGATATTAGTCGTAAAAGAAATAGGTCACAATCCGTAAGGCACTGGTATTTTTAACCGACTTCGAAAAAGGGTAGTAGCCGTGTATGTTACACATCTGGACCAATAATAAACTCTTTAAGTATTTTAAATACGAAAACTTATTACTGTGGTTGTAATGAACTGGTATTTTTTTCGCATACTCGATGTCTTGTTCCTTGTTTTATGTTTCTGTAGCCTAAAACTCCCTATAATAATTATGCTGACCCTTTGCTGTATATTAGCATTAAAAGAATCGTGGGTTAATTACCAAAAAAAATACAAAATTAAAGTATATATATATGTGGGATTGATACTTTTTGATGGTTGTGTAAGGTGCTGGCTGCTAGATGATGAATAAGGAACGTTCGAATGGAGTTTGAATTGCTTTGGAATGGCGAATGATTTGACGTATGATTCAGTATGAAAGACGACTCGAACGGTGAACGGTGTTTTTATAATATTTGTTAATAAAGAAGTTATTATTTTATCATAGTTATTCATTGTTTTCCTGCGCCGCTCCTACATATTTATATATATATATATATATATATAAATATGTAGGTATATATATATATATAGGCAACTTGAAGTTGCCCATCCAGTAGTATATTAAAATAAGCATTTTCCGCCAAAAACGTACTGATTATATTCTCATTGCTGACGCCATGAAAAACCCATGTTTTGAAATTGTTAAAAAGAATTGATAACTAATAAAATGTAAATTATATTTTATCTCATTCGATTGCAGCTCTTCACTCAATGTGGATAAAGTCTGATATTAATTGAAGTTATTGAACATCGTGCATCGTTTAGAATGCGAAATGCCAACAAATGCGAATTAAAAAAAAACGACAAGTTCCGTAGAAAATTCGTTACTTACAGCACAGCCTTGGCCAAAAGTATTGACCACTCACAAACTTAAACTTTGAATCAAACATATTATATCTTTCATTCAACAAAATTCTAATATTTTACTAAAACACACACACTATTCGTTGACGTTAAAGTTTACTTAGGAATAAGTTATAAAGGAAAAAGGGTGAATGCAAAAAAAAATGTACATAGTTAAGGCCTGAATTGAATCTACGCTTTAATTTTCTCACTTTCGTAACGAAAGTTACTCATATTTTTATATGACTAATTGCCGTGACTAATTGCCGTTACGAAAATAAGAAAATTAAAGCGACGATTAAAGTCAGGCCTTAACTATAGTACATTACAACAGAGGCCGGGACGAAAGGGGTTGCCGGCCGAAGACATACAGACGGCCGAGCTAAGCGAGGCCGGATAGGTCTGAGGCGGGCAACCCCGTATTTCCCGCCGAGGTATGTATAGTGTTTTTCTCAAACATGCAATGAAATAAATAACAAAAAATCAAAGTTTTATTTTTAATACGCATAGTGGCATAATGTCATGATACCTGTGCCACAAATTTATGTGGAATGGAAATTAAAAAAGTGGACTTTGCCGGCTTAGGCCTGCAAGATTTGTATGAAATTCCATTAACGACCTCATGTCCTAGCCGCACCTGAAACGTCATACTTCGCAGCCTATTATAAGGAACATAACATTAATATGTCATTGCCAGGGAGCGAGACTTTGGTGCCGATGACAGACGTATGACGTCAAGCTACATACAGAGTGCTTTTATCTGGATTATTGAAGGAATCGATTATGATGATGAAAGGTTAACTTACAACAATATTTGTTCTAGTTGCGATTACAGGCATTATGCACAATTTTTATAAACGGCGGGAGATGCAGTTACATTGTTCAGAATGTACAATATAATGTATGTACTTATGTATGTATTTAAATAAGAAGATGCGATGTTGTGCTTGAATTCTAGAAGCGTTCTGCTTATTTTTCGACAACCCACGAAATTTAATTTTTTGTTTTTCATTTATCCGAATTAATATAGTTTTTACAATTACTTACCTAGTAAAATATTTTTTTTATAATTGTCTTTGCAATTATTTTAATATTTACACTATTTTGAATATAAATAGCATTTTTTATTAATAAAAAATAAAATGTATATTACCATTATTGCATTGTTAATAATCACTGGGGTTTCGCAATGTTGTTTATTGGCTATGTGCGAAGTAGGTGGTGGGGGTAAGCTAGGTGATCGTAGCGCACACCATGGCAGAAATGTGTACTTACCGGGGACCACTGTCAAATTTACTTTCACGTTTTCTATTGGTTTCTTTACGGTTTCCTACAATTCGTTTCGTTTGTATGTATTTATTTATTCTCTTATTTATTTCAGTAAAATTTCCAATACGGGATCTTTCTCGTTTACTAAAGTAAATAAAATATTCATGTGTCATTATTTGACATCTCTAAGTTTTGACATTGTCTCGGGACCTTTGACGTTTGACGTTTCAGACGTGCACATAGCCAATATAAAATCACCTATATGTGAATTTGCGTCATAATGACTTTACCGGCACCAAAGTTTCGCTCCCTGAAAAAAAAAAAAACTTTTTACTCAAACATGCAATGCATTGCATTGCATGTTTGAGAAAAGTTTTTTTTTTTATTCCACCTAAATAAGGGATCCTCAATACTGTTGGCCAAGGCTGAAAGCGCTGTAACATACAGTAAGCTAAATGATTATAGCCACTAGCAAGTGCGTCTCTTCTACTTTATTCTATTCTACAAATCCTTACTCAAATAGTAATTTAGATATCCACCACCATTATATCGCCTCCCCCAAATTCACGGCCCCATGCCATAATCGCCACGTTGGGTTGGCGACCGCAGTATCTCCACCGCACTCCAGGGATGCTGCTGCCCATCCCCCGTTGGTCTTGGTCGTAGTTTTAGGACATACCCGGTCCAATTTAGATATATTACGATACATTTGGATACTTTAGGAGTGTCGTGGCCCAGCTGCGCCCGCATACCGCGTGCGGTATCCGAGGTTAAGCAATGTCGAGTGGGGACAGTCCTTGGATGGGTGACCGCTTTGAGTGGTTACTAACTGAGCGCTCCCGTGCTTTGAAAGGCACGTTAAGCCGTTCACGCGACTGTCACCTCGAAAGTGCATGAGAGCCTAGCTCAGCAGAAATACGGCCAGCCTCAAAGCGGCTGAACACCTTTGTACCTTATTAAATATAATGAAACGGGTCACCCACGTCTTTGAGGCCGAATATTGCTAGACAACCTACTTTTGTACCTTGTCGCTTTAACGTTAAAAGCGACAAAGTCCCAAAGTGTCCAGCTACTTATGAGGCCGACTGTACATAGTTAGAAGTAAAAGTGATCTAGAGTAAAACCCTTTTTAAAATAAACGCCCCTCCGATAATATATTGTTTAAATGTGTGAGTTTCTTTTTCTCGAACTTGGCCGACACTTACGTGTCTAAATACCGGCTCTTAGTTATTTATAAAAAACATAAACAAGATCCGGTTACGATCCAAGCAAAAAGACACTTTGAACGCAAAATGGCGTACACGCCAAAAATTTTCTAATGTTATACTACATTTTGTCTAATCGGGCAATATTATAGCAAAGAGATACAACAGCAGTGTGAGTCTCGCGAGGACTTTGAAAACACGTTTCCTTGGTCACAAAATTGTTAAACTAGTTTTAATGTGATTTTCATTAAGATTAGGTTACATTAAAAAGTGTATATAATCTAAAATTATTATAATATAAGTGAAATCAAGAGCACAATGAGTTTGTGATAAGTGCGACATCTTAGGAAAGAATTTGAGATTATTTTAAAAAACATAACATTTATTTACTATTTGTAGTAGTACAATAAGTTGTTAGTCTTGTAGTACCTAGTAGATACCTAACTACCTTTTTGTCTTTTGTGCCGTTAAGCAGTTTAATTGTTTAATAATAAATAGGTTTTTGTATATAATAAATGTTAAGATGTATTTGTTGCGTTTTACAAACCAAGAAAGGGGGCACTAAGTTAATATGTCATAATTCATAAAATTATAAAAGAGGTTAGAATTTTGTGACCATGTTTATTTTTAAAGCTTTCGTGGTTTTGGCGTTCAGTCGAGATGCTTTAACACAAAGGAATGGTAAGTGTTAAATTAACAAGAAACTTTTTTCATGATTTAAATTAAGGTATAATAAGCTGGCGTGAATTAATGGATCGAATGAGGGTTTGAAACTTTAATGCGTCCAATGGAATGGAAAGACTAACGCATAATAAATGTTTTAGATCCACCCACGTCCGTAACCTTTTGGGTATAGATAATCTTATTGGTTTTACTTAGAAACCGAAATTTAAATATGTCATCATCATTATATCAGCCGAAGGACGTCCGCTGCTGGACATAGGCAGTGCCAAAGACCACAATAGCCGGTCCGGCATCACCCGCATACAGCGGACTCCCACGACCTTTACCAGGAATAATTTTTAAGAAAAAAAAACCGACTTCAATGGGGGAGGCCGGTGAAAGATTATTATACTTAGATGGTGCACTCTTAGATTCCATACAATAAAATAAAAATGGCTATAAGTATGTTTATAATGGTAGAAGACTAAGTACCCTCAATTCCTCATGGAATCCTCCATCAGAACTCAAGCTTGACGAAAATGTGTCCTGAAAACCGAGCTTGCTTGAAAAACAAAACGAAGAGAACAAATCGCCAAACATGAACTACGCGTCGTTGAAGAGTTCCGTTCTGATCATCATCAGCAATTCCACTTCATCAAATGTCACTTTTTTGAATGAAAATGCTTGATTAGATCATGAAAATACTAAAATCACTATTTGTGTGCCTTTCACATTTGAGGAGTTCCCTCGATTCCTAATGGATCCCATCATCAGAACTCGAGCATGACAAAAAATAATCGTGTAAATAAAACTTGCTTAACAAACACAGCTAGAAGGACAAATCGCCATACGTGAACTTTTCGTCGTTGAAGAGTTCTGTTCTGATTATCATCAGCAGTTACACTTCATCAAATGTCACATTTTTCTCGACTTGTTGATAAAAACATAAAAATCACTATATGTTTGCCTTTAAGATTTGAGGAGTTCCCTCAATTCCTCATGAATTCCATCATTAGAACTGCGTTTTGACAAAAACGGGACCAACTTGGATATATATACTTACAATCAAAAAAAGAATTTTCCAAATCGGTTAAGAAATGACGGAGTTATGGAGTAACAAAAAAAAACCAAAAAAAAACATGCAACCGAATTGATAACCTCCTCCTTTGAAATCTTGAAGTCGGTTAAAAAAGCGTACTCCCATCTTAAAGGCCGGCAACGCACTTCCAACCCCTCTGGTGTTGCGAGTGTCCATGGGCGGAGTTAATCGCTTACCATCCGGCGATTCGTCTGCTCGTTTGCCTCGATGTCATAAAAAAGGTCATCAGTTCATTTTGTTGAGTTCCACGCTGCACCGCACGGTAAGTGGTCGCCACTCGAGAACCTTTCCGCCCTAAAGGCTTCGACGAGACAATTAACGACGACGAAAGTCTTTGACCAGTGTGTTGCCACTGATGACATACGGCACTGGTACGTGGTGGCTTACTATGGGCATCATAAGAGGCTCAAAGTCACCCAAACAGCAATGGAAAGGGCTATGCTGAGAGTTAGCAGAACCAAAGTAACCGATATAGCCCTCCGAATCGCAAAACTTAAGTGACAGTGGGTGGGGCACATTGCACGAAATTCAAATAAATAACATATACAAAGTAGATTGTGTCTCAAGGGAGCAAAATTATATATTTACGACGAGGGCGGTATATTGAATCCTGAGTGAAACGAAAGATGCTACAATATAATAAAGTAGAACCTTGAGCATAGTGAGGGATTCAAGTGTTTACGCCCAAGACGGAAATGATTTTGCAACCGTGCCACTGCTTTTCACACCGGCTATGAGGCCCGCTGCTATAACACTTTTGCTATCGAGTTGCACATTGTCGTACCTACTGCTTTCCACACCTATGAGGAAAAGATTGTTGCCCTTAAATGAGGGGAGAAAAGTGCGACTTTGATCCCTGAATCGAGGGCAACAATATCTCTTTTCTGAATATAGCAGCTGTGAAAAAAAATCTAGGAGCGGCGCAGGAAAACAATGAATAACAGAAAAATCTTCAATTTATTTACAGCTATATTAAAACATCTTTCACCGTTCAAGGCTTCTTTGATACTGAATCATTCGGCATCCCAAAACAATTCAAACTACATTCGAACGTCCTATATTCATCATCTAGCAGCCAGCACCATATACAATCATCAAAAAGTACCAATCCCACACTCGGCCTTCCTACAATCACGTACTGGTCCCTCAGTCATGCACCTTCAGGCACCGCACTTACCCATCATCAGTAGTCACATCTTACTTACATCTCCTTAAGGCGCAGGGTAGGGCAATTAAGCCAGTCTCCATAAATACAAAGCTTGTGCAAGTTTTTTGCGTTAGTTTTGGCACTACAGCATTTAATTTTATTTTTTGTTGGTACATAGGTATTGGATATACGCAGAACTTGATGTTGAAATTTTGCATTATTTAAAAAAAACTCTCCAGGTCTCCACACGTAGCCGAAGTAAGTAAAAAACTGTTTGCCTCCCTCCACTCCCTAAGGCGACTGCAAAATTTCCTACCGTTTCAAACCAAGGTGACTCTTGCCCAATCACTCTTGCTTCCCCTTTTGGATTATGGTGACATTGCTTTCCTAGATGTCAAAGAGGAACCGCTTAGTAAGCTTGAGCGACTACAAAATGTATGTATTAGATATATATTTGGCCTGCGAAAGTACGACCACATATCCGAGTTCCGTTCTCAGCTCGGTTGGCTACCTTTTTGTTCAACTGCATGCTGGCATTTTACCTCTTCCGTGGGAATAATTAAAATTTCCAATTCTGTCACCTGTTCTAGTTTCGTCTCGCACATCGAAGCGTCCTTGTTTATTGTATGAATTTCAGGTCCATAGCGTTTTTCTTCATACGTATCCGCATCACTATAAATTATCGCCGAATTCTCGGAGCAACGCCCACTTCAGTTCTTGCCAGCTGCTAAATGGATCCTCTGACCGTAGCCATAGCGCCGCTGTACCTCGTATTAGAAATCTTCTGGGAATCAGAATCTGCTGTTGAGGCGTCCAGTTGTATAAAATTGTCTTGGCCTCTATGTCGTCTACGAAACTTTTCACCGTATAGTCGTCGTCCGCAGTAAACATGCGTAGTGTTTGAATTTGTCGTAGAATATTCATCGTCGTTGATAACCTTCCGCGGTATATCTTCTGCGTCGTGGGTATTCTTTCCTCTTTTTCTTCACATTTAACTTCGTGCCACCATAAAAATCATGTTACGTCTGTTGTCGTTTCAGTCTTTCTTCATCGTCTTTTCACCTTCACATAAAATTTCATAGCGCCATAAAAGTCGTCATTTGTCCGTCGTAGTTCTCAATGTTCTCCCATTAGCGTCGCGATCCCGGACGTTGACTTTGGAGCAGCTCAACTGGGGAAGTACCTCCGCCTTACAGAAGACCACAGCCATAATAGCATCACTACTTGCCTCTTAGGTAGGTATGTGGTGTTGTGTTCGTGGTGGTGAGTAAGGTCGCCAGAGCTCCCGAGGATGCGCTGTGTTGGGAGTGAGGGGCCTGCATATGTCTCTGCTTGACAGCTGGAGACGTCTGCGGGTCCCTCACTCTCAACACAGCGCATCCCCAAGTCAATAAAGGGTCGGCAACGCACTTGTGATGCCTCTGGAGTCGCAAGTGCCCATAGGCTACGGTGTCTGCTTACCATCAGGCAGGCCGTATGCTTGTTTGCCACCGTCGTAGTATAAAAAAAACCTGAAGTAAGTAGGTACGAGTATATCTTTCTAAAATCCGAGTGTCATTCTGAGAAATCACGTACTTTACCCTAACCCCCTTATTCATAAACGTCCATCAAGCCTCTATTAGTTAACAAGCCGCTAAAGTTGGTTTGTCCTTATCCGTCACTTTGACATTTATGTTTGTGAGAAAGGGACAAAACAACTTTTAGTTAACAGAGGTTTGTTAAGTTTTATGAATAAGGGGGTAAGACTTTACTTATACCTAGTTAGGTATCGGAAAATATATACTACTCTAAGTATCTCCACTTAATTTATATTACTGCAATTAAACTAGCAACATTTGTATATTTAGGTATTTGTTTTTATTTGAAATCTCGAAAACCGCTCATAACGATTTTAATGAAATTTTCAATATAGGGGTTACCGGGAACGAAAAAAATATCTAGCTCGGCCTTATCTTCGGGAAAACTCGCATTTCCCGGGGAAAACAGGAGCGTAGCTCGGTCGCCCAGCCCGGCTAGTATGATAGCTTATACAGTCACGTTATATGGCCAAAATGTACCGAAACGTCACATATAACGTGACGGTATAAGCTATCATACTAGCCGGGCAGGTACTATATTATAATAACAGCAATACGAGTAGGTATTAAGTTCACTCTTGCTTGAGTTAAGTATTGTGTCCTAAGTATTTTACGATTGCACTCGTACATAAGAAAACTTGTTAAGTTAGGACTAATCATGCGGATGAGTTGAGTTGAGACGCAGTATTTGCCTCGTAATGGGAATGTCGGTATACAAAGTCATAAGGAATGGAAATTGTGTCTTTGCTGCTGACGGGGGAAATGGTGTCCCGGACCTTTGAGAGGCGTGAGCGGAACCGAAGTATCCCACATAGCCAACACGTAGAGGCCCGTTTTGACAATTTAATGAATTGCAAGAGATACACCGAGCGATGCTGTCCCTTCCCGAGTCATACTGTCATGGAACGCACACAGAGACAGCGCCCGCCAGGGTGTACAACTGTACAGGGACTATTGCTGGTTGATCGAATCTAAATGAACAGAATTATTGCAAAAATATCATGGAGTATTGAGTGAGACAACGGACGGCTGCCTAATATTTAAAACTGCCTCTCATTTTTACCTACTTTAAACAATTTACAGTGGGCGACCAGTGCGTGGACCAGTACACGAACACGCTGGGTCGGTGTGCGCCGGCGCAGCAGTGCGACTCCGCCCGGCAAAACTTTCAGTAAGTTTTAGAACCAGTTTCGTAGTTGGTGGCAGAGCGGACAAAATGTCACAGAGCACCGCGGATCTAAGGCCATTATTTCGAACCGAGAGATCTTTGAGAAGACAGTACGGATTCCAGTTTGTTGCACATTTAACACCACCCAGGAGTGACGTGTAGGGTAACGGTGGGTTCCTACTCCCTACGGACGTGGTGCAACTTCGAATATACTGGGATGGAACGATGGAAATGGAATGGAAAAATCAGCGCATTCCAAAATTCACTGCGATTTTGTACCCAAAATCATTTGGCCAAAGGATTGTTGAAGGGTTGTAGTTTCGCCATGTCCGTCCGTCCGTCCGTCCGTCTGTCTGTCTGTCTGTCTGTCCGTCCGTCCGCCCGTACGTCCATCTGTCCGCGGCCTACCTCAGTAACCGTACTACTAGAATGCTGTAATTTAGTATGGGTATCCGTGAAATCGTTAAGGGTCGCAGTAAGCTCGGCTCTCCTTATAAAAACGTAGTTTCGCTCTCATTTTAAAATGGCATGCTGGAATCATTTGAAACTTTGTATAGGTACACAAGGAGATCCGATATATCCAGGTCGGAAATTAGTTCCTGCTCCTTGAAATTATAATGGAGAAAAAATACAGCGATTATTAAGGTTTTCATACAAGATCTAAAAAATTCAAAAACTCCCTGCATTTTTTCCATTTCAATTTCTAGCAACATAAACTAATTTCCAACCTAGATATGGCGAATCTCATTGTGTATACAAAGTTTCATGTTATTTCAGCATAGCGTTTTAAAATGAGAACGAACCTCTACGTTTGTGTGGAAAATCGAGGTCGGCCGAGCGTACGGGGGACTCTTAAGAGTGCGCAGTACGTTCGGTTCACCATACAAACGTATTTATGCTCTCATTTTAAAACGCCATGCTAGAATAACATGAAACTTTGTATACACAATGAGATCGGCATATCTAGGTCGGAAATTAGTTTCTGTTGCTTGAAATTATAATGGAGAAAAATACAACGATTATTAAGGTTTTCATACAAGCCGTATAACACTCAAAAAACCGCTGTATTTTTTTTTCTTTTACAATTTCTAACAACAGAAACTAATTTCCGACCTAGGTATGCCGGATTTCATTGTGTATACAAAGTTTCATGTTATTCTAGCATGGTGTTTTAAAATGAGAGCATAAATACGTTTGTATGGAGAACCAAACGTACTGCGCCCTCTTAAGAGATACGAGTATCACTTCAGACGATAATTTCTGTTTAATTTACTTCGATTTAATTTGGATTTAATGGATGACTTCCATATTTAAACGTTCGATTGACCGGTTTACTCGACAGACAGATTTACTTTCGCATGTTTTTTATACCAAGTCGGTGACAAACAAGCGTACGACCCGTTCAAATAAATAAATAATAAAGAATGTCATGTCTCTGTCTTTTATAATATACTGGACATGACCAAATACCCATGAAGTTAATTAAATCAAGCGTTGATTACATTGCGGCACCGTTGGCTCACATAATAAACTTAACACTTGAAAGCGGAATTTTTCCCGATGAATTAAAAAAGGCATTAATAAAACCCTTATATAAAAAAGGTTCCAAACATGACATTACTAATTATAGGCCTATTGCATTATTGCCGAACTTTTCCAAAATATTTGAAAAAGTCATTCTAAACAGAATACTATCATTCTTTAAAACATATGCTGTATTAAATAAAAATCAGCTTGGATTCCAAAAGGGGAAAAATACAACATTAGCCATATTCAAATTTTTGCAAAAAATATGGACAGATATACATAATAAAACAGCTTCTATTGGACTTTTTGTAGACTTGTCAAAGGCATTTGATTGTGTATCACACCAAGTTCTATTAAGTCAACTTGAACATGTTGGAATTCGAGGGCCAGCATTAAAATTAATTCAGAATTATCTGACAGATAGAACTCAAGCCATAATATTGGACGCATATGACAAATCAACAAAAACAATAAGGAAGGTACAGTCTAGTTATGAATACATTTTACGAGGAGTGCCACAGGGCAGTGTCCTAGGCCCCTTATTGTTTTTAGTATATATAAACGAGTTTCCCCTGGTGATTGATCACCTGTGTGTTATGTTCGCAGATGATGCTACTATATTTATATCTAACAACAAGTTGGGTAGATCGGACATTTGCAATGAATTGCGTAGTACTTTAAGAATAGTGATTAATTGGTTAGCATCTTTACATTTAAGAGTTAATTTAGATAAGACAAAAATTATACAATTTCTTAATAATAAACAGGCTAGACAAGACTTGAACATAAATATTGATAGTAAACGAATTGAGCAAGTAAACTCTACAAGTTTCTTAGGGGTAATTATCGATAGCAAACTAAATTGGAAGTCACACATTGAAAAAATAAATAAAAAAATTGCTAGCAGTTGCTACGCGATATCTATATTGATCAATGTAACTTCAATAGAGGTTGCAAAACAAGCATACTATGGAAATGTTTATCCTCAACTATCGTATGGTATAATATTCTGGGGTAACTCAGTGAACGTTCAGTCAACATTTATTTGGCAAAAAAAGTGTTTGAGAATAATATTTAATGTTAAAAATAGAGAATCTCTCAGACCTGTGTTTAAACACCACAGAATATTAACCCTGACGTGTATATATATACTGGAAATTTGTTTATTTATCAGAGAACGCAGGGAATTATTTTCAAAAAAATGTGATTCAAAGACAAATCTAAGATCTCAATATCAATATGACTTGTGTACAGTTAGGCCTACTAGTTATATACTGAAGAAGAGCACATATGTCACTGGAATCAAAATATACAATAAGTTGCCGGAAAGTATTAAGTCGTTAGATGGGACAAAATTCAAGAGAATACTGAAGAACTGGTTAATTTGCAAATGTTTTTATGATCTGAATGAATATTTCTTGTAATGTTAATCTCATATTTCATCTATATTTTAAATGTATTATTTATATTGTACGTCCGAAATGGGCAGACTGTTGAGACTTATTACCTATCTTATGACATTGTATGTACACAGTTTTGACAATAAATGATATCTTATCTTATCTTATCTTATCTTATGGATAGTAGTTGATTGTAGAATTTTATTCCAGACAAAACGGCATAAGGCCGACGTTCTGCTCGCAGTCTTTCGAGGGAGCCATCGTGTGCTGCAAAGACGGTGGTTCTATACTGCAGACTCCGCCGCCTATAGTGCAGAAAAACGGAGAGTGAGTACTATAAGCAGAAATTGACAGCTTACAGAGCCACTGCGTCCAGTAAGGTTTTTTTATGACATAGGAGGCACACGAGCAGACGAATGGACACCAGAGGGGTAGGAAGTGCGTTGCCGGCCTTTTTATAAAAAGAATTTAAATATTGGTTTTTACTTGAATTTTTAATTTGACTCTGCTTATCAACTGCTATCGCATTTCTCAACAGATTCTCGTGATTTTTTGTGAGCAGGTTCTATAATATATATTTTTTATTGTACTTTTGTCGATTTACTTTTTGTTTTTTTTTTTTTCAAAATGGCGGAGCGGTGGGGGCTCACGAGGGATATGACTTACAGAGCTACTCGTAATAAATGCGTATTTTTTTAAACCTCTTGCTACCAGAGGTGCCCAAAGGTGCCATATGCCTGTTGCTGACCCTGCGTCATTTAATATGTAGGTACACCTTTCATAGAGAATCGTACTTGTTGAATGATGTCTATGGTTTGTCTGTATATAAGGTGTGTAAAGAAATAATAAATTGTCTTTGGCTAGAATCATGGCTGGTTTCATTACGTTTCTCCTGCGCTCCCGTTCCTCTGATTTAATATAATAAAATACCTCCTGCTGGTACGCCCAAAGTCAAGCTCTCCACAACACATGGTGTCAGAAGAAGAAAAAAGTCAAAGAAGAAAAACATGGCAGGTGAGGGCAAAACTCATAATATAATTCTGGCTAACGGCCTGCGACCGTTACTTCTCGCTAATCAAAATGGCGCGGGCACGGAATGTGCGAATTCAGAAAAATGGAAGCGTTGGAAACAAAAATTTGAAATATATTACGAAGCAAACGATCTCGACAAAATCCCAGACAACAAACAAATCGCAATTTTCTTGAATGCAATAGGAGATGAGGGTCTTGACATATTCAACTCATTCCACGTGGACCGTAACGAACACATTGAAAACCATTTTAGAGAAATTTGACTCAAAATTTAACGCATTAAAAAATACAACCGTGGAGAGGTACTATTTTTTCACTCGCTATCAAAAACCTGAAGAAAGTTTTGATGAATACGTTACGTGCCTAAGCAACCTATCTCAGACATGCGAATTTAACGACATAAAGGAATCTCTAATAAAAGACATGTTCATAATCGGCATTAGAAATGAAAATATCAAAGAGAAACTCCTACAAAAAGAAGACCTAAAAGACGTCAGCGAAGCGGTGCAAATGGCGAAAACCATCGACTTGTCAAGCCAACGATCAAGAAAACTGAAACAAGAAGAAAGCCAACAAGTACAAGTAATTACCCACCGTCAACCAAGGCCAACATTCAAGAATTCTACACAAGCGAAGAGATCAGCCAGCCGAGATCAATCAAACTCTAGCAACAGCAACAGGACTAAAGACTCAAACTTCAGGACTAGCGACTTTCACAAAACAAGCTACAACGCCAGGACAAACAACAACAGAACGTGCAAGAAATGTGGACAAGTTCATCGGGTAAGGTGTCCAGCCCAAGGGAAGATCTGTGCGATATGCAAAAAGCCAAATCACTTCGCGCAATGCTGTTATCACAAGAATAAAAAAGTAAGTTCAGTAAATACTCAGTACAACACTAAGTCTTTGCCACATTTAAACTTAAATTACCAAAATAATCATCAAAAACCACAATGTGAAACAACCGATTTTATTATTAGCTCTGTAAACAAAAAGTCATGTCAAAATAACTGGAAAATTGATGTTATGTGTCAAAGCCACAAAATAGTCTGTCAGATTGACACAGGAGCTGATACAAATGTAATTTCTCTCAGCACTCTTAAAGGCTTGGAGGAAAAAAGTAACATGAAATTTCCTATTCAAGAATCACATAATAAACTGTTTACATTTTCAGGTCACTTGATTGAAAATATAGGTAGCATTGTTCTGACTTGTACATTTGACAACGGCAACCAGGCAGAGATCCAGTTTATGGTGGTGAAATGTGAATGTTCGACAATTCTAGGCTGGAAAACTTGTGAAGACTGTGGCATTGTGAAAAGACTGTTTGAATTGACAAATCAAAACCAAAGGTCAGTAAATACACTTTTAGAGACTTATTCTGATACTTTTGAAGGATTAGGCTGTTTACCACACAAGGCACATCTAGATATAGACACTAGTGTTACACCTAAAGTTTGTCCCGTACGTAGAATACCATATGCATTACATTCGAAACTGAAAGATGAATTAGACAGGATGGAAAGGTTGCAAGTTATTGAAAAAGTCACTACTCCCACAGACTGGGTAAATGCTATTGTTCCGATAGAAAAACCTAATGGCCAATTACGCATTTGTCTCGACCCTAGAAATTTAAACAAAGCTATTAAAAGACCATATTTTCCCTATCCAACTTTAGACGATTTGCGCTCGAAAGTAGTAGGTGCAACAGTGTTTTCTAAATTAGACGCTAACTCTGGATACTGGATGATACAATTGGATGATGAAAGCAGTCAACTTTGCACTTTCAACACCCAATTTGGCAGATACAAATTTCTTAGATTAGCTTATGGTTTGAAATCTAGTGGAGAAATATTTCATAAGACAATGTCAGATTTATTTGGGGAATTACCAGGTGTATTGATATTTGTCGATGACATTTTAGTATATGGGTCAAATCAAACC
The DNA here is from genome assembly GCA_905163555.1 of Notocelia uddmanniana. Lineage (NCBI taxonomy): Eukaryota > Metazoa > Arthropoda > Insecta > Lepidoptera > Tortricidae > Notocelia > Notocelia uddmanniana. The sequence goes on from LR991078.1 coordinate 11,114,489, forward strand.
GAACATGACCAACGGCTAGAAAATGTTCTCAAAAGGGCACGAGAAGTTAATTTAAAGTTCAATAAGTCGAAATGTTCATTCAGTCAGTCAGAAATTACTTATATTGGTCATACTTTTAATGAAAAAGGTATTTTAGCAGACTCGTCAAAGGGTGAAGCAATTATAGACATGCCGAGACCACAAAATGTCAAAGATCTACAAAGATTCTTAGGAATGGTAAATTATTTAGGTTCATACATACACAACATAGCACATGAAACCAATTTACTGAGAAGTCTTCTTAAGAAAGAAAATATATGGCAATGGTCAGATAATCATGAACAAGAATTTCTAAGATTAAAAGAGCTCATTAGTCAGGCACCAGTCTTAGTTCATTATGATGTAAAAAAGCCAGTCAGAATGTCAGTCGATTCATCCAAAAACGCAGTAGGTGCAGCTATTTTTCATGGCAAAAACCCCATAGCATATGCATCAAAATCATTAACAAAGGCTCAACAAAACTATGCTCAAATTGAAAAAGAATTATATGCTATACTATATGGCTGTAAAAAATTCCATCAATATATTTATGGCAAGACAACATATGTAGAGACTGATCACCAACCATTAGTAACTTTATTTAAGAAACCTCTGTCAGATGTCCCAGCTCGTTTACAAAGAATGATGATTGCTTTACAATCATATGACATAGAAGTTTCATATACAAAAGGAACTGAAATGTATGTTTCAGATACACTTTCAAGGGCACCCATAGCAGATTCAAAAGTAGAAAAGTTTGATTTTAATGAATTGGATAGTAACATTGTATGTCAAGTAAAATCATTAACCTCTAATTTGGCTATAACTGAAAATAAGTTACAAAAAATCAAAGATCATACTAAGTCAGATATGACATTGTTAAAATTACAAGAATATTATTTGAATGGATGGCCCAACTCTAAAAGTCAGTGTGATCCAATAACTTTACCTTATTGGAACATTCGTGATGAAATTCATTCTGTTGATGACATAATATTCAAGAATCAGTCTGTAATAATTCCAAAGTCTATGCGGTCAGAAATATTAGATATATTACATGAAGGTCACATGGGTATAGAAAAAACAAAGAACTTAGCACGCGGTTTAGTCTTTTGGCCTAATATATATCATGAAATTGAGATGAAAGTTAGACAGTGTGAAGCGTGTATGACATTTAGTGCAAATAAAACAAAAGAACCTTTATTGTCTCATGAACAACCGTCTCTTCCATGGCAAAAGGTGGCAACAGATTTATTTGATTTCAATGGTAAAAAATATTTATTAGTGGTAGATTTTTATTCAAATTTCATAGAAATAGCACACTTAAACACAGATCACAGAAGTCATACTGTTATACAACACTTAAAATGCATTTTTGCTAGGCATGGAATCCCAATGAAATTAGTCAGCGATGGTGGACCTCCATACAATTCCCAAGAGTTCCATAACTTTTTGAATGAATGGGATATAGAGCACATAATGTCGAGTCCGCACTTTCCAAGGTCAAACGGACTCGCAGAAATATCTGTAAAGATAATTAAAAACATATTAAGAAAAAGTCAACAATCGGGTACAGATTTTCACATGGGTTTGTTACAATATCGAACAACTCCCAGGGGAAATTTGAAGTCACCTGCGGAATTGCTAATGTCCAGAACACTAAGAACAAGATTGCCGACACACAACAATAGTCTAAAACCTAAAGTGGTTAAGTTCACAGATCATTCAAACACCAAGTCTGAAATAATTCAAAAAAGAAAAGCGTTCTATGATAAAAATACTAGTCAACCTGAGAAATTTTTTCCTAATGATCAAGTCTTTTTTAAGAAAAATCCGAACGATATAGCATGGACAAAAGGTACAATTATATCTAAAACAAAGTTTCCTAGGTCATACTTAGTGAAAAGTACAGATAATGTAGTATATAGGCGAAACACACAACATATAAAATTGTTTAAGTCTTGTTTGTCTCAGTCACAGTCAAGTACAGTCAATAACAAGTCAAATAAAGTCAACAGTCAGACAAATAGTTACAGTCAAAGTCAGACAAAGCCTCAGTCTACACAGTCATGTCAAACGTACACAAACAAAAACTGCCAGTCGAAGTCGGTGTCGGATAGTCGAGTGTCAAGTCAAACAAATAAGTCTATGTCAAGTCAATGTAATTACGATTCTGAAAAGGAGGATATCCATGTGTACTATTATATACCTGAATATTTAATTGAATGTCGAAAGTCAAATCCTGATAACCTAAATATAAGTTTAGATAGTAGTAAGACAAATTCTGTTAATGAAAGCTTTAAATCTATGCAGTCAAATGAAAGCAATGTATTAAATAGTATGTCTAGTCAGTCAAGTCCTACTTTAAACATAAACAGTGATATTAGTCAGTCATCTCCAAATAGTAATGAAAATGTTCACTTACCGGGTTCAAGAGAAATGTCACCAGTGGAAAACATTCCTGTTCCTCGATATAGTTCTAGAGGGAGATTGCTTAAAGAAACAAAAAGACTAGATTTATAATATATTTATTCAAAAAAGTCATGATATGTTTAACAATTATTTATACACAATTTGACGCAGTATCACTGAAATTATTCACTTATGTTTGTATTGTAAATTCATCCACTGACAATTCTTATTCTGTTGTAATTCATATTCTAAATATTTTTATAATGAAAGGACTGATAATGTTATTTAATAAGACTGACAAAATTAATGAAATGATAATGTAATACGCTCATGTTTGCCAGGTGCAAATAGGTTAGCTGTCAATGTCAACTGTCATGTCATATAGGTCAAATTTATTGTTTATAAAAAGGGGCATGTTGAATGATGTCTATGGTTTGTCTGTATATAAGGTGTGTAAAGAAATAATAAATTGTCTTTGGCTAGAATCATGGCTGGTTTCATTACGTTTCTCCTGCGCTCCCGTTCCTCTGATTTAATATAATAAAATACCTCCTGCTGGTACGCCCAAAGTCAAGCTCTCCACAACACAGTACTTATAATCCCTCGGGCCGGAAATCAAGGCAAAGGTTCCAGTCCCGGTCTACTCAGCTAGTGTGTGCGTTAAATAGGGTTCCGTAGCCAAAATGGCAAAAACGGAACCCTTATAGATTTGTCATGTCTGTCCGTCCGTCCGTATGTCACTGCCGATTTACTCGGAGACTATGACCACTACAATTATGAAATATGGTGTGAAGGTGTATGTTATGAACCGCTATAGAAATATGATGTGAAATTACGAAAAAGTATTAAAGCTAAGCAACAAGCTAACTAACGTTAAGCAATGTCGGGCGAGGTCAGTCCTTGGATGGGTGACCGCTTTGAGTGGTTATTAACTGAGCGCTCCCGTGCTTTGGAAGGCACGTTAAGCCGTTGATCCCGGTTGCTGTCTATGATAGCAGTCGTTAAGCCAAGAGGCCTCCAGGCGGCTTGAGAACTTCTAACAGTCAAGTTGCCCACTCACTTGACAAGCCTAATCCCAATAAGGTCTTGTTCCCCCTCGGGTTGAAAGGTCAGATGGCCGTCGCTTCTGTAAAAATTAGTGCCTACGCCAACTCTTGGGATTAGGTAGCGGACCCCAGGCATCCTTCAGGATGCAACTGTACTGGGAATAACGCTATGGAGGATGATGACACTCTAGAACACTTTATTTTATGTTGCAGTAGGCCTATTTGGGGTACGTCTAGTGCAAATGGCAATGGGCAACGAGACCGAAGACGAGTAAGCGAGAGAAGTGAGTACTTTTTCTAATTTATTCAGAACATAAACAGTCATAGGTATAAATATATTAAATTCACAGTACATAAAAAAATGTGCCAGTACAAAAATAAACAGACCTGGAGGTTCATTATTTTAAATAGTGTTAACTATTTATATTAATTGTGTAAACAGAGTGTTAAGTAACTACGAGTCAAGTAAAATAAAAACTCAAGGAAACATACTCATTCATCAAGTTTGATATTTAACTACAATAACTGTAAATATTTTTTCTCAAACATGCAATGAAATATTTATTTATTTAAACTCTATTGCACAAAATATAATCGTACAAATGGCGGGCTTAATATTGATGTTATGTTCCTTATAATAGGTTGGTATGACGTTTCAGGTGCGGCTAGGACAAGAGGTCGTTAATGGAATTTCATACAAATGTTGCAGGCCTAGGCCGGCAAAGCCCTCTTTTTTAATTACCATTCCACATAAATTTGTGGCACAGGCATCATGACATTCTGATTGCATCAGGCATTATGAACCTTTGATTTTTTTGTTGTTTATGTCATTGCATGTTTGAGAAAAGCACTATACATACCTCGGCGGGAATTATGGGGTTGCCCGCCTCAGATCTATCCGGCCTCGCTGCACTCGGCCGTCTATATGTCTTCGGCCGGCAACCCCTTTCGTCCCGGCCTCTGTAGTAATGTACTATTACACCACACCTTGCCAAAAAGCGCATTTTTCCGCAAGCTGTACGTCCGGAAAACCCCACTTTTTGGCCAAGTGGTGACGTAAAATTGTGTACAAAACACGGGTCGTAAAACAGAAAGCCCTCTCTCGCATATTTATGACCCTCGCCTGCGGCTCGGGCCTCAAACATCTGCGATATCGGCCTTTCTTTGTTTTACAACCCTCGTATCGTAAATAGCTATTACAAGCGGAAACGTCCACTTAGCAGAATTATAATTTCCAACCGAAAATGAAAAATTTATCACCCCGGGCGGTACTTGAACCCGCGACATCTGGAATCCGTCCATCGCTCTTTCCAACAAGCGGCTCGAGAACTTCTAACAGTCAAGTTGCCCACTCACTTGACAAGCCTAATCCCAATAAGGTCTGGTTTCCCCCTACGGTTGGAAGGTCAGATGGCATGCAGTCGCTTTCGTGAAAACTAGTGCCTACGCCAATTCTCGGGATTAGGTAGCTGACCGCGGGCATCCTTCAGGATGCAACTGTACTGGGGAATAATGCTAGGATGATGATGAATGAACAGCGAGTGTGGGAGCGCCATAAATACTATTGCTTTTCTTCTTTAATCTATGGTACCTACTATTAATTGTGTGGTAAACATTTGTTTTCAGAATGCGAAGAGTACAGCCGCTCCGTTGTGCAGACATTCAGTTTTCTCCCCCTAGTGCCGGACCCTGAGGCGGTCTCCATATCCGCCCCCAAATGTGACTACGTGAAGGTGGAACTCATCGTGGGTGGGGAGAACGCGCAGCTCGGTGAATTTCCGCATATGGTACGTGCTACTGGATAACAGATGGCAGTATGAGTGCCTAAAAGAGCGATGGAGAAGGTTATGCTCGGAGTACTCTGCGAGATCGAATCAGAAGTGGTGAAATACGCAGAAGAACCAAGGTAACCGACATAGCCCTATGAATTGCCAGCAAACTTAAGTGGCAGTGGCCCGGTCACATTGCCCGGTGAACCGATGGCCAGTGGGGCCAGAGAGTGCTCGAGTGGTGACCACGTACCGGACGACGCAGCGGTGGAAGGCCCCACAAGGTGGGCTGATAACTGGTTAAGGTCGCGGGAGTCCGCTAGATGCGGGCGGCCCATGATCGGTCGATATGGCGATCTCTGGGGGAGGCCTATGTGCAGCAGTGGACGTCGATCGGCTAGCGATGATGATGAGTGGCCGCTTCTATAAAAGCATTCCATAAATTATAAAAATCGAAATTGGATGAACTTTACTACTGGACTACCAATGTCAGTATATGATCGCATTACTTGGAAATAAAAATAAAGCTATTATTAGTGGGATCTTTTGTTTCGTCTTACATTTAGGCTGGGTTGCACCAAACCGCCTGTAATCGTAAGCTGTGTTCGTTAAAATCGGAATGTATGGAAAGTTTGACAAGTTTCTATGGCATGACAGCTGTCGGCGCCATATTTAACGCTGATCAGTCTGTGATCGTAAGTCGGTGCAACCCAGCCTTAGACCTGCTGAACTCACTAGTGCCATCTATAAGCTCAATGATCAAGTTCTGTTTAATGATATGTATTACGTGTATATGCCTTTTAGAGTGGCGAAAGTTCATCGTAGGATTTGTATTTGTAGGTGATTAAGTTGATGCGCCCTGTAGCCCAGGCATAGAATACGGCTACGGTATCCCCTGCCTGTCGTACAAGGCGACTAAAAGGGGGTCCTTGGGGTTGAAGACCTACACCTTTCATGGACGGTCGCAGCCCCCTACTGCGACCGTCCATGAAAACAGATGGTAGGATGGGTCCTACCATCCGTTTTCATGGACGATTTCACCTTCTTTGGGCAGATGTGTGACTCTAGGGCGGCATTGGTGCGTTCCGAAGGAGATCCCAGATAATAGCCGTCCGAAATAAGTGGAGGAGGACCATCAGGGGGTTATTAGTCGGTGCAAGTCCGACATAACCTCCGCACTGTTGTGGTATCCATAGCGGATTGTCCCCCCGGAGAAAAAAAAGGTGACTAGGTTATGAGTTTTCATAGGTGGTTGTCAATACAATAGCTCCTATAAAAACCCATCACCTGGTCTCCAGCAATCTGAGGACAGACCATAGTATTTATATGAAGGTATGTTATGGAAGACATTACTGACTTTCTATTGTTTTAGGCAGCTATAGGCTGGGTGAACTTCGAAGACACCTACTCCTTCAACTGCGGAGGCAGCCTCATCAGCCCCCGCTGGGTGCTGACCGCTGGGCACTGTACGAGAGACCCACGCGCGCGTGACCCCAGCCCTGCCGTTGTGCGATTGGGAGACCAGAATATAGACCCAAGCGTGCAAGATGGGGCCACTCCTGTAGAGGTACGATTTTCTTCAAAACACCTTCCTTCCTCCTTCGGAACTTCATATCGCTCTGGTTTGGACACAACGGGGGAAGTATCTCGACTTTACAGAAGACTGCAGCCATAATAACACCATTAATTCCTCTTTAAGGTATGTCAAGTCATGGACCCGGGGGTATGTCCTAAAACTACGACCAAGACCACCGGGGAATGGGCAGCAGCATTCCTAGAGTGCGGTGGAGATACTGCGATCGCCAACCCGCATGCCAAGCGTGGCGATTATGGCATTTACCCCCCATGAAATTGGGGGAGGCCTGTGGACGTCATAGGGCTGATATAGTGGTGGCGGTGGTAAGGTATGTCACGTTGTGTTCTTGGTTGTGAGTAAGGTCGCTAGAGCTTCCGAGGATGCGCCGTGTGAGAGTGAAAGCGCACATTGAATCTTGAGTGCCTAGCTCAACACAAACGCAGCCTCTGAGGATTAGAAATAGGCATTGTTTAGATTATACAATATAACAATTCTTTATTCATCATGTCAGCCGAAAGACTTCCACTGCTGGACATAGGCCTCCCCCAAAGACTTCCACAATGACCGGTCCTGCGCCACCCGCATCCAGCGGACACCAGCGACCTTTACCAGGTCATCGGTCCACCGTGTGGGGGGCCTGCCCACGCTACGCCTTCCACCACGTACCGGTCACCACTCGAAAACCTTTCCGCCCCAACGGCCATCGGTTCCACGTGCAATGTGCCCCGCCCACTGCCACTTAAGTTTAGCGATTCGGAGGGCTATATTGGTCACTTTGGTTCTGCTGCGGATGGCCTCATTCCTGATGCGATCACGCAGAGAAACTCCTAACATAGCTCTCTCCATTGCTCTTTGGGTGACTTTGAGCCTTCTTATGAGGCCCATAGTAAGCGACCACGTTTCAGTGCCATATGTCATCACTGGCAACACACACTGGTCAAAGACTTTCGTCTTGAGATTCTTTATTGTTCACCAAAAACAAAACAATTAAACTATTACAGTTAAACTGTAATTAAATAACGTTAGACAATATTAGATGTTTTGATTTCAAAGCAGCACTTCTTGTTTTTCTAAGTACTTTATCCCGGAGTTTGTCAGCGTCCGCTTTCCTACTTGTCACATGCGCTTGTTCACCACTTTGTACGATTACGGACTTTCTCTTTAGTGAGCCCGCTTTCGCTCATGTTGGCCTTTGCTACATCCAACCGTCGCTTCTTGAGTCGCGGGGTCGAGGGCTAGGTCAAGTCATTTGTTGACTACGTTGTCAGATCGGCGTAATCACTCCGAAAATTGTGTTCCCAGGTCCCTATAAAGTCGATCGTGAAGCACCCCGACTACAAGCCGCCGCGTCGCTACAACGATATCGCGTTGCTGCAGTTGGCGACGGACGTAGACTTCAGCAACACAGTGCGCCCAGCCTGTCTCTGGCAGAGAAGCGACTTCGACAGCTACCAGAAGGCGATCGCTACTGGCTGGGGAGTCATTGACGTCAGTGAGTTGATTTGGAGATTTTAAAAGCGCTTATACCTAATGACGAGCCAATGCCGAAAACGTTGAAAAATTCCCGCAACAGCGTTCAACATTGCCAAATAAGAAGGCAACGTCGTCGGCAACTTTAAGACTGCCAGCCGCAACTATATTTGTAATAGACTGTCAATTTATCGATCAATCTGCCGTACCTTGGAAATACTTATTTTACTAATATTTATGTTTATTTATTTATATTTTATTTTTATTCAAAAAATATATATTTATCCATGTGCCGTATCTTTGAAATACTTAATTATATATTTTACTGGCTAATAGCGCCATCTATGAACCAGACAAATAGGTCCAATGTATAATATATAACAGAGGTTCAAGTGTCATACGAATGGTACGATACCTCTCCATAATACCGTTAGGTAATCTATTTTGGTGGTACACCTACTTAAGATGTGACCACATGTGTTAGGGCAATTTGTTAGAGTCCCTTTCGGGGACCAAAATAAGAAGTTATGGAGGAAAAAACCCTCTCCACAATGAAACTAGCCAACTTGTCCTGCCACTGCTGCTGCTACTACTGCATGCAGTTGCAACTGCTAACTCTATCTAGTTAGTAGTAGTAGTAGTTTAGTTAGTTAGTCTAAAGGTTCGCGACAGTGTGTAGACATTTGCATTTCGGTTGTTTGATTTTACATTTGTGTATAATATACTAGTCTCTGGTAGAACATAGTCGTTATTTTTATTCCGTGTCTAAAGTTCACACAACGCGACTTTCAGATACTCGAGAGACCTCGAAAGAGCTCCAGAAGGTGTCTATCTCGCTGCTAGACAACGCGCAGTGCGACCAGCTGCTGGCCAACTCTCGCAACAGGAACTGGCAGGGGTTCGCGCCGTCGCAGATGTGCGCGGGGGAGCTGCGCGGAGGGAGGGACACGTGCCAGGTAAACCAGCGGGGCTTTTTAGGGTTCCGTAGCCAAAATGGCTAAAACGGAACCCTTATTGATTCGTCGCGTCTGTCCGTCCGTCCGTATGTTACAGCCGATTTACTCGGAGATGTATGCTATGAACCGCTAAATATGTAAATATGATGTGAAATTACGAAAAAAATATTAAACCCCCCCATTTTAATATTTTTTCGTATACATGTAACAGGGGGTTTTTTTTAATGGACATAGGCGCGTGGGTTATCTAGTGAATAGGCCTTCAAAACGACGTAGTGGTTTCTCGAAAACTTCCATTTAAGTCAACCGTTGGTGAGAAATTAGAGCTGTCAAAGTCGTAAAAAGTGTGTCCCCCCTTATCCCCCCCCCCTGTAATTTCCAAACTATGAAGATTAAAATTCTGTCAAAAATCAAGATGATGTGCAATTATAAATACTTTTAACGATTTTTGGTTTGAACAAGATAGGTTTAACGGTTTTTGAGTTATTGCTGAAAAACTGTCTTGCCCAAACAAAAGGGCGTAAGTGCCGTGACTTCTCTAATATGAAGACACGACCGTTTTTTATTTACTGTATTGTATAATGGTTTTAAATGTAGATTAGGAGGTGTCGGTACGGAACCCTTCTCTGTGCGTGACTCGGCACGCACTTGGCCGGTTTTCAATCAAACGTGGTACCTCCTATCTACTACCACCATCATATCAGCCGAAAGATGTCCACTGCTGGCCATAAATAAAATAAAAAAGTATTTTATTCTTCCATACTTTAGGTATAAGTTACAATGTTTCATGCGTGATCGCATCAGAAATGAGGCCATCCGCAGCAGAACCAAAGTGACCGATATAGCCCTTCGAATCGCTAAACTTAAGTGGCAGTGGGCGAGGCACATAGCACGCAGAACCGATGGCCGTTGGGGCGGAAAGGTTCTCGAGTGGCGACCACGTACCGAAAGGCGTAGCGTGGGCAGGCCCCCCACACGGTGGACTGATGACCTGGTAAGGGTCGCGGATGTCCGCTGGATGCGGGTGGCGCAGGACCGGTCATTGTGGAAGTCTTTTGGGGAGGCCTATGTCCCTTTCTTGTGGACGTCATTCGGCTGAAATGATGATGATGATGCGTATGACATATCAGAACAGATTGTTTATATTATTTTTACCTTTATATATATATATTTAATAACATTAAGCTTTAGATCTTGCTAAAAGCTTAGAATACATTTACATATTTCTTTATATCTGATTCTATTTATTTATACATTTATATATTAATGTATTAAATATTAACATAATTTATACATTTACAATAATTTATTCATTTATTTTGGTATGAACCCCTCTACGGGTCTCTGGTGCGCTTTTATAGCCCATTTTTTCCTGCAATTTCTTCAATCTCGTCTTTCCATCTGCCTTTTGTTCTGCCGACTCGTCTTGATCCTGCCGGTCCTGTCCACATGGCTGTTTTCGTCCATCGGTCGTCTTGGTATCTGGCAATATGTCCTGCCCACTTCCACTTCAAGCTTTGAACGAATGATAGTGCGTAGATTACTTTGGTCTTCTTTCTTATCTTCGCGTATCTTTTCCGATATTTTCATTTTTTTAAAATTTCTTTCCAAAGCTCGTTGAGTAGTTCTTATTTTTCTTCTAGCGTTAGTGTTTAATATCCATGTTTGGCAACTATATGTGGAGCAGGGTAGTAGGCAGGAATCTACAATTTTTTTCTTTAAATTTATGTGTATATTCTAATTCATTATCGTTTTGTAGCCCCAAATACTGCTAGCCATAGGCCTCCCCCAATTTCATGGGGGGGTAAATGCCATAATCGACACGCTTGGTATGCAGATTGACGATCGCAGTAGGTATCTCCATCGCACTGCAGGGATGCTACTGTGCGATGCCCCGGTGGTCTTGTTCGTAGTTTTAGGACGTACCCGGGTCCCGTACCCGTACCCCTGTTGCTGTAACGTAATGTATGGATGGGCCCTGCCGACTGAACACAACATTCGATATGATGATATGGCAAGGTTCACTGTTGGGAGGGATACGTGCTAGGTAAATGAGGGCCTGCACAACTGTAACAGCAACGAGACACGTGAAGAGAAAATCTACCCTCCTGACCCTCCTCCTCCTAGACATAGGTAATGTATTGTACTTTGGTCGATTATGGATCTGGGACATAGCGAGATTCAACAGTGACATATATAACTATAGGTACAACTTTGTCATGGAGAGGTAATTGTCATGTCTTGGGCAGCTATCATATAAAAGCCGTCCCCAAATTACGTCACACTAAATTTCGATTTTTAACTTTTTTCGACAGCTTTAAATGTCAGGGTTACTGTCGCAATAAGTATTTCAATTATTTTAAAAAGGCGAGATAACTAAAGCATTGACTATTAACTGGTTTATTTAGAGATATAAATGGTTACTGAGTATTTTTATTATTACGTAAGAACTAAAATAATTTCATTAGAAATTTATATGATCTATCGACAACCCTACTTTTACTTCATCGCACTCTCGTATCGTTAATGGTGAATAGGCAGCTAACACGTCACCACTAAGTGAGTGAACTTCTGTATCCTATTATTATTACTCATACTCTTTTTATGAAAAGTTTAGTATTCTGCATGACAGTCAAAATGGCTTTAGGCAAAACCCCTCAACGACACTAGCAGTATATAAATACGTCCAAAAAATTATTAAGGTAATTGATTGCAAAAAATTCGCGATAGGGCTCTTGCTCGATATGAGCAAAGCATATGATAGAGTCTGCTATAAAACTCTATTGTACAAATTGCATAATTCAGGAGTCAGAGGAATGGCCCACGATTGGTTCAAATCTTATCTTAGTAATCGCGCACAATATGTAGAAATTGAATCCACGGACTTCCAGACAGGAAATTTAAAACGCACTAGATCCGACAGAATCCCTATAAATGGCTTTATCCCTCCGGGAAGCGTCTTAGGATGTTGCCTGTTTCTCATGTATATTAACGATCTCCCAAACATACTTAACAACCATAGTGTGCTCTTCGCAGATGACATTTCTGTACTTCTGCCCTGCTCAAGCATTATAGAAGCAGAAAATAAATTAAATATAACTTTAACCAATATTATAGACCGGCTAGATATTCATAACCTTAAACTTAACTTAAATAAAACAAATATTATCCAATTTAAACCCCATCAAAAACCCGCGTTAACGTTAGAATACAGCTATAATAACACAAAAATTGAATCTGTTAATTCGGCTCCCTTATTAGGAGTGGAACTGGACACACATCTTAGCTGGAAATCACACATTCAAAAATTAGCTAATAAACTCTCTTCTTTCACATACGCGCTCCAGCATCTCAAAAAAGTGACAGACTTTGAGACAGCTCTCACAGCTTATTACGCTTTTGCCTATTCAAGAATGTCTTATGGTCTAGTACTGTGGGGACAATCTTCCGAGGTAAATAAAATCTACGTACTCCAAAAGAAGTGCATCAGAATTCTAGCCAATATCGACCAAATGGTATCCTGTCGGCCTTACTTTATTAAATTTAAAATGCTTACCTTAACTTCTATGTACATTTTGGAATCCAGTAAATTTGTAAAAAAATACTTTGAACTTTATTCCACAAAAACAGACACTCGGAGAAATGATAGAAATCTTAATAAGCTTAAATTACCTTTTTCTAGAATGAAAATAGTCACGTCCAGCCCTCACCACATGATGATCAAAATATATAACCATCTACCTTCCTCAATTAAAAACTTGGAGAAAACAACGTTATTTAACCAAATATCTAAAAATATTCCTCCTCGGTAAATGTTTCTATAACTTAAGCGACTATTTTGAAGAAAATACCAATGATTATAATATAATAGAATATTGAATAGATAAATAATTCGTATAACATGGTCCATAACGTTTTGGAACTCTATTTATTACCATCTTGTTATGTTCTGTACTCATGAGCCATTATTATTCCTGTATTTAAACATTATCTTCAATTGGTAGCCCTTTTAAATTGCTGTGTGTGTCTATATACTTATTTTGTAATCCCACCTGATGTATAATTGTGATATGCAATAAATGTTTGATATTTGATACTCTGTTTCTGCTATCATTGGTTACCACTAGGCTAGTTAACCTTCTGTTAATTTTTCTTTTCCTCCGGGGGGAAAATCCGTTATGGACCGTGGGGACAGTGCGAAGGTTATGTCGGACTTGCACCGACTAAAAACCCCTCCTCAACTCATTTCGGTCGGCTCTGGGATCTCCTTCAGAACGCACCAGTGCCGCCCTAGAGTCACACGTCTATGGCTCATACCATCTGTTTTCATGGACGATCGCAGCCCCCAACTGCGACCATCTTCGACCCCAAGGATCCCCTTTTAGTCGCCTTGTATGACCGTCCCCGTATTCTATTGTACCATAATATTACGACTTAGGTACTCTGTGCTTCTATCATTCCAGGGCGACTCCGGCGCACCTCTTCAAGTAGCATCCCGCGACAACCAGTGCATCTTCCAAATCCTGGGCGTGACGTCATTCGGCGCTCAGTGCGCGCGAAGCGGCCGCCCCGCCATCTACACGCGCGTGTCCAGCTACCTCGACTGGATCGAGGGCGTCGTGTGGCCCAATGAATAACATGAAATAAATGCTAATATACGATTTTAAGCTTAAAAATGTTTTAGTTTCAACTATCTGACAGTAGAAGGCGCTGCAATGGAGTTTTGATCGGAGCGCAAATACATGTAGTGTTATATGGTCACTACATCATAGTGGGTCCTATACGGGTGTGGAATTAATAGGAGCAAATAATTTAAAGGCTTAGAGCATCTGCAGTAACCTCTTGTGTCCAAAAAAAATTTTTTTTTTTCAATTGGGAGAAATTTTGATCTAAAGTTATGGCACCACGAGATTATAGCGTAAGCGCGGCAATCACTGCTGATATTGAGGTAGCATCTAGTTATGACTCATAATCGTTGTTGCATTTTTGGTTTAAAAGGATATTTTTGGGAATTTTTAATTTTGTTTTTAATATTTTTTTAGTGTTTTTTAAATAAATAGTTATTAATATAGCTCCAGTAGAGTAAAAAAATACATATAAGCTACTTTTGAATGTATGAATGAAACATTTTATTTCAGACCCAATCCATATCGGTTAGTATAATATAATTGTGCGAAAAAATAAATTCCAAAAAATCTTTTTTTTTTCAATTAAAACCATTTGGAAATAATTGCTGGAGAGCTCAATAGTGTACCGTTTAATTTTTTGCTCCTATTACAGGCCCTGTATGAGATGTTAATTTTGTAAGTGACATCTGATTTTCATGGGTTCGATTAATTTCGCTAACCTATTATTATTATTATAGCCTTTTTCTATCCTACGCTATTTTATAAATTGTTGAGTCATCTATCTCATTACATGTAGAAGTGTAGTATAGGACACAATCTATGCCATGTGCGTTTAGAATTTGGATCTTTCACACACACGAAACAAACAACAAAAATATTTGGCTAGCGTATTTATCGTAGGTAGCACTCTTTATTGCACAAAACAAAACAATATATGATATATAAAAACATTAGTACAAAGACAATGTATGTACGAAATAAAAATCATAAAAAATGCAACGACAAAAAATCTGTCAACAATAGGATATTATTTATTACACTTCAGAAATACAGAAAAAAAACGAGAAGCGAAGATAACAGTTTTTTCGTAATTTTTTATAATAATATACTTAAATTAATTTTTCTAGGTTGTGATATTTATAGGTAACCATACAATGTATAATAATTGAACTGACCGATTTTTTTCAAATTAGTCAGTTATAAAAGCCACTTTACTTTCCTAACAAGAAGGTTCAAATTGAAATGGCAGTTAATAAAAAAGTCGGACATTTTCAATATTTCATCTATATGTCCATGGTCCATGCCCTAATATGGTATGGTTTTAGAAAATCATGGCTTCAAACCAAGCGCGGCAACTCCAACTTTCCCATTCTCCACACAAATATAGATTTATTATATTATACCACATTGGTGGAAAACAAACGTACCCCCGCCCCGCCTGATGGTATGCGGTCACCGCAGCCTATGGACGCCTGCAACTCCAGGGGTGTGTCACATGCTCGGTGCCGACCCTATAAAATTTTTGAATTTGGTAATATATACAAAGATATTTATGACTTCTAGCTGAAGTGCTCGTATAGTTATTAAATGACATTAACTTTATTTATGTACATAGAAATATATACAGGACAGGAGTAAGTACTTAACCAAAATTGTATAAATAATATTAAAACTAACTCACTTAAATCTAAAACAGTCCCTTTAGGCATTGTACCGAGGATGCTGGCGGCATTAATGTGATTAATTAGATTAGGAATTTAGGAACTATGACTTGCTACGACTTAACCCTTACCTTGGCAGATTAAAAAAAAATGTGAGTTCAAGCCTCATTTGCGAACATGTAGAACAAAAATAACTGTCTAGAAAAAAAAATGCAAACGTCTCATCCAAAAATATGTATGTACTTTTCTTGACAGTGTATCTTATACACTGTCAAGAAAAGGGTTAAACATTTACAATTAATTAGTTGACTAAAAAAGCACCATCAGCGCTTATCAAGGATCATTTAATTTAATCATTTATTACCTTGTTTTTCATTCATTCATTCATTTCATCAGGGAAAATATGTGGCGTGTCAACTTTAAAATATATCAAGTTACTAAAATAAGTTAAATTAGTACATTATTATCCTCGGATATTCTAGGGAAACGAAGAAAAGTGGACGAAAATTACTGTTAAAATTCTAATGATAATAAAAACGAGGATATTTCACTCCAGCATTGGATGAAGTGTGAGCGAATCATCGCCCCAGTTAGCAAGATAGGTTCTTTCGGCCCCGATTTATTGCCGAGATGTACAGTCGACTGCAAATAGATCGATCCATTCAAAGTTACAAAAATATGTATCCGTTTCTTTATTGTCTCAATATTAAGGTCGTGGATACATATTTTTGTAACTATGGGTGGATCTATACGAACGTAAATGAAGAATAGAAACAATACAAAACAATATGGCCGCCACTTTTTCCTAATATAACCTTGGTTTCGTATTAAAAGACCTCTAGGACGCTCAGATATCGATTTTAAACGAAATCGGAACGTAAATAAATAAAATCAATATGGCCGCCACTTCTGGTGGATCATCTATTTGCAGTCGATTATACTAAAACGTCATATTAAACGTGACGGTATAACCTACCGTGCTAGCTGGGCAGGGGTGTACAAAAGTAAAGTTTCTAAATCTCTTTCACTCAATTTGTACTCCTACAATGAAATGGATATATTATAAATTTGGGTTAAGGTAGCGGAGTTAGCACCGCGCTACACCAGCATATATTCCACCGTAGTATCCTTCAAGAGCATCGGCCTCCAGTATTTACATAACATTCCGAAAACATGCGGCAACACCACTGTTAAACCCACATACACATATCTGGTCAGTGCTGGTGTATGTCCATACGGATAAACCCACAGTCCTCTCCGGTTAGCGTCCCGTATGTGATGACTAGAGTATGCTAATATAAGCATCCATGTGAGGATGTATATGTTCAGTTTCTTGTAAATATGGCTATAGAAGAGGAGTGGTGTGGTGATGAAGAGCCAGAAAGTTGTGCAGTGGAATAAGCCCCGCTGCTTCAGGGTGGTTAGGTCCTGAAATAAAAGAACATTTATTTAGATTTCAAGTATAATTATCTTCAGCCTATATATGTACATACGCTCGCAAGCAAATAAAACGGGTATGTACATTTTGTACAGAAGTTTGGCACAAAGTGCATCTAAAATGAAACTATTTGCTCTTGAGTGTACATCCTTACTGCTGCATAGGCCTGATCTCATGGATGAAAAGGATCAAGCAGTAGTTTCTATGCTGGCCCAGTATGGTTTGGGGATCTCACAATATATGTGCACCTTTACTCTCAGATATTTGGTTTCCACACAATGGTTTCCTGCACTGAAAAGCTAATAGTAGATCATGATATTCTGTAAATAAGCTCCGGATTAACTCATTGGTGTCAGCAGGGATTAAAACTATAACCGCCGTTACACAGCCACATGCTTGAATCACTAGGCTACCTATCCAATTAAATTTAAGTAAACTAAATAACATTTATTATTATTTAATTTTCGTATTGGATTGCGTTTTTCCTATATTATTAATTTGTCTATTATTTACATATTAGGAACTTTAAAATACTAATCAACTTTAATCTTCTAATTATGTAAAGACTACATGACAATGTTATGGTATTTATTTTCCTACTAGCTGTTGCCCGCGACTTCGTCCGCGTCTTCACTACTATTGGTCGCAGCGTGATGTTACATAGCCTAAAGCCTTCCTCGATAAATGGACTATCCAACACAAAAATACTTTTTCAATTGGAACCAGTAGTTCCTGAGATTAGCGCGGTCAAATAAACAAAAAACTATTCAGCTTTATAATATTAGTATAGATAATACGGATGATTTTCTTGACCAATATATTCCCATTGTTGCATCCACCACCACCACCATATCAGCCAAAGGACGTCCACTGCTGGGCATAGGCCTCCCCCAAATTCACGGGGGGTATTTGCCACAATCGCCACGCTTGGCATGCGGGTTGGCGATCGCAGTATCTCCACCGTACTCCAGGGATGCTGCTGCCCATCCCCCGGTGGTCTTGGTCGTAGTTTTAGGACATACCCGGGTCCATCATTATTGCATACATTGTTGCATCACATTTTATTAATACTTATTGCAAATATAAGGTTAAAGGCCATATTCTGTATAGCGAATGCTGCCTTCTAGTAAACCTATTATGGCAATAAAATCACTTACAATGATTCATATAACTTACCTTCCACTTAATGGACCGAGCCACAATGACATGATCCACGTCAATCAAACTTGATATTATCGTGGAGAATATAACATTATACAGCTTCGCATACCCCGTGACACTCGTCTCATGACTAAAGAACACCAAAGAAGACAGAAATCCTACGGTAGCGTGGACAGCACTGTCGGAAAATGCCCGAAACACTTGTGATGACGAAAATTTCGATTTAAACACTATATAGTCCCCAACGTACGTTGAGGAGCATAGTAGTAAGGTTAGGACGAATTTGGCGTACTTCATTGTGTGTTTTATAAAAGTTTCAAGTCATTTAAGAGGTTTTTACAGAAGTTTTTTTACTAGAATTTGGTTTGTTTACATTTTTCTGACATTTTCGTTATGTGAATATTCGGTAAGGTGATAGATGTCACGATGACAGACGAGAGCGATCTGAAACTTTGTTTTAATACGACGATTGGTGATTGTACGAGGCGATAATAAATTAAATATTGTCAGTTTACATTGATGGTATGTTATTTACAACTATACAATACAAATATTCATTATTGCTTACTAATAATAGTACACAAAAGAAAAATAAAAAAAAATTATACATGTACCTACTATGATAGGCCACAAGCAGACTTATCGCTAAAGATCTAACAAATACAAAAAAATATATAAATATTAGGAGACAGATTAAATCTTATCACTTAAGAATTATTGTAGTTATAATACAAGCGGCTCAATCCTAGTTTCAGAAAACTTCCCGCTTTTTTTAAACACATCGAAGCGAAGAAGCAACTCCCCACTAACATCTTTCTTTTCTTTTGGCATAAGCAGAAAATGTTTTCAATTTTTATTTTAGAATATTTTGCCGCTTACGGTGTTTACTATTATTTTATGATTTGATTATTGAGCCACTATTGTGCGTAATCAATGCGCTGGAGTATATACAGAGTGCAGATGTATAACTTTTTAAAATACTTGGCTACTTATTCAAAAATGCCCAACATATTTTTTTGATATAAGTGTGTACTTAATCACACCTTAAATTATGAAATGATGATCTAATTGACAACATAGTAAGTAATAGCCAGTTTAAGAAGAGCTCTGCAATAAACAGCAAACGGACTCCTTCAGTCACGGATTTGCTTATCTTGCTTATACTTATATAGCGCTATCGTCTATACAGGGTGTGGCCCGTAACAAGAGCTAATATTGAAAAGGACGCTTCCCTGTAAATAACAAGTGCCTAAAATTTTCATATGAGTAACTCAAGTAAGGTTGGTCGAATGAAATGTTATCAATCCTTATCACAATCAGTAATAGGGCTCGCGTTATCAGACATTTATCAGGTTAACGGGAAAAGTGAAGGTCGTTTGATTTTAAATGTTTGTGGTTTTCATGATGTTTAAACCAATTTCGTTCCTCTGCGTCGGTTCCTCTGGGCTGAGAAAGTGACCTGCAGAGGAGCAGTTCTTTACCACCGCTCTCTCACCACCGCCCGTTATTTGGGCGAGTCGTATTGCCCCCTGGATGTTGACGCCCGTGGCATCGCGGGTTGCATCTGTCCATCGAGTTAGAGGATAGAGCCCCACCTCTGTTCTTCTTATCTTCAAAGCAGCCAACCACTATCAAATTTTCAAAGTTAGAAGGGTTTCTTTCCAATGGCTAGCTTATTTTTTAAGTTAATCTGCATATCCGCGTTTATGTTGGACATAAAAAATTCGTCCTTCTCGAACTTACATGTACTAGGTATTGCTAGTTAGTATTAACTTAAGGCGCAGGGTAGGGCAAGCCATTCCCCATACAAAGGTTGTGCAAGTTTTTTGCGTTAGTTTTGGCACTACAGCATTTAATTTTGTTTTTTATTGGTACATATTGGATATACGCAGAACTTGATGTGGAAATTTTGCATTATTAAAAAAAAATACAAAAAATAATTAAAATTAAAACGGAAAAACATCAAGACATAGCTAACAAAAAAAAGCATATGGACCAAAAATAGTAACTGGAGTGCAAACACAAACGAAGAAAAACTTGCACAAAGTTTGTATGGAAAGAACTTGCCCACCCCTTCGCCTTAAGTATGAGGCCCTCTTCTATCCTAGATAGCAAATCTTCGTCATAATACAGTCATGTTGGTGGTGTTGAGCGGTAGTCTAAACTGACATTGTATGTACAACTTTCTTTTGTCGTTCTTTTGTTGTTTAACTTCAGTATTTTTATTTTATTTTTCTTCATTTTACTTTTATGTTTGTTTTTCCTCATTTGTATTTTTATTCATAGTTCCCTTTGAGCATTTTTTGTTGTAATCCCATTAGTGGAAACTGTTTTGGCTCGTGTATTAGTTCATGGAGTTTATATTATGTATAATTTTTAAGCTGTTTGTTTCCCTTTACAATAAAATAAAAATAAAAAAAATGTTGCGAAAAGTAAGGACCTCGATTTGTCATAGTCTCAGGACGTCTTATACAAATGAAAAAGTACGTCTCTTTAATTATCTACAAACTGTAAGTACGTACCGTGGACGTCATAACACATACAGTTGTGGCGTCTTCGATCGAATAGACTTATGTCTACAAATCAAAATTTAAATATGTAAGTAATCCTACATATTTAAATTTTGTAGCACATGCAAAACAAATGCCTATTCGAACAGTCCACAACTAAATGCAAGATTGGCTTTATTTAACTTACTTTTCTATCTCGGTAAAACCTAAGGGACGAAAGCGACAAAAGTCAATTCATTCTTTGTCCCTTACTAACAAATAAGTAAGGATGAGAGAGACGAATGTATAACATTGTCCAACATGCATAGCCAGTTCACACAAGGATATTTTCACCCCGTATTCGTATGCATCTATATTTCTATACTATGATAGCAAAAGCGTAGGTATCTGAATAAATACGGTTACTACATGTTATCAAATAAAATTGGTAATGCCTTGGTGTCGTCACATCGGAAACATCGAATAAATGTAAAAATACCAAACTTTAATTTAAATCAAGGTCTACCTTAAATAACTTTGAAGTAACACAATAAATATAAAAGTATACCCCCAATAAATGATTCATATCACTCAATCAAC
The DNA here is from genome assembly GCA_905163555.1 of Notocelia uddmanniana. Taxonomy (NCBI): domain Eukaryota; kingdom Metazoa; phylum Arthropoda; class Insecta; order Lepidoptera; family Tortricidae; genus Notocelia; species Notocelia uddmanniana. The sequence goes on from LR991078.1 coordinate 11,135,713, forward strand.
TTGTTGTTCGTCCAAGCAAAGTACATTTTCTTAAAAGAATAATTAAATCCTAAGAAATCTTTATAACGTTATAAAACCGTTTAGTTCAAAGTGTAGTGCCCGATGCTCACAATTCAATAAAACACTGTAACTTAGTGATACGTATGTGTATTATAACGTTTTAGTTTTCAAGCTATAAATATCTTGTTATTGAATGCATGGTACGCGGATCTCTGAAACCTGATATCAGTGTGATAAGACTGATTATAGCCAGTGCGTGACAAGCTTCACTGTATTTCAGTGGTGGAAGTTAGGTTATATTGGTAAATTACATAATTAAGTGTCAATATGCCTGAAATAGTGCACGTTCAGGCTGGCCAGTGCGGGAATCAAATAGGATCGAAGGTACGTCAAACATTTTAGTAAAATGGCGCCATGGGCTTATAAAAACTTAACATCATATCAGCCGAAGGACGTCCGCTACTGGACGTAGGACTCCCCCAAAGAGTGCAATAACGCCAATAACTGGTCCTGCGCGACCCAGCGGACTCCCGCGTGCTTTACCAAGTCATCAGTCCACCTTGTGGGGGGTCTACCCACGCTGCTCCGCGCGGTACGTGGTCGCCAGTCGCCACTCGAGAACCGCACCGGCCCAACGCAAAAAAACATTGTTATAATGTACTTACGAAATATGTCTGCTGGATGCGGATGGCGCCGGTCATTGTGGCACTCTTTTTAGGGGAGTCCTCTGTCCGGAAGTGGACATCCATCGACTGATATGATGAAATACGATTTGATGTTTAACAGTTGCTTTTCAGGGATAATATAGAGGTCATTTTAGACCACACTTAGTTTGTGAGATATGCGCCATTTTATTTTGAATATTTGTACTTTTTTCCTTTTTACCATACAATGGGATTTTTTTAAGGTTTGTTTTTTTCCGGGTTATCGTAATTTTTTATAGACGTGGGAACTAAGAGAGTTTCTACTGCTTGTGTTCACATGGTGTTCAGATGCGAACTTCTCTCGATACGAGTACATTTTCGTGGAAACGAAAAAGAAAACCGTTATATTAGAACAAAAATCTGAGACCTACAGTTCTAACCAATGCAGATAATTGTGGAGTGATTAAGACATTGAATTTTCGGTATGTATGATATTATATGAATATCATGCAAGCATCAAACATTTTTACAAGCTGTAAAAAGTCGTTAGTTGTAGATAGGTACCTATATATTTTTTTAAAACTTTAAAACAAAACAAATACTTCTTGGAATTGAAACAAAACAGTTTGAACAACCAACACCATGAATGACGCCTGTTTTATGATAATGATAAAATTTGGACTCGCATTCGCACGCCCTTTTCGCATTTTATTCTGGTTTAACGCCAGGATAAATGTACGACAAAGTAATCTCGAATTTGAGTGCTAAAAGGGACTCCGGGCTCCTTAAGTTTATCACTTATGGACCTTAATACACATACAATAGAATCGTAAATTGATAGACCCCGTTCTTGGCTGATTGTGCTGCCACCTTTTGTGATGATTGATGAATGACGAAGAACGAAAGATCATCCCAGCATGTAAACGGTTTTTCTACCGGCGAGAATAACAAAATTCGCGGGAAAAAACCAATGACTACCTACCTTATGTAATTCTCTAGAAAATTGAACCTAATAACAGTAATAATGTAAAGATACAGTTCCACATTGTTCAAAGTTCCCTTTTGTTGTGAATTGGCTATGTGCGAAGTAGGTGGTAGGGGTAAGCTAGGCGATCGCAGCGTACCTCACGGCAGAAATGTGTACTTACCGGGGACATCTGTCAAATTTACTTTCACGTCTCCTATTGGTTTCTTATCGGTATCCTACGATTCGTTTCGCTTGTATTTATTTGTTTATTTTCTTATTTATTTCAGTAAATTTTCCAGTGAGGGGTCTCTCTCGTATACTAAAATAAATAAAATATTCATGTGTTATTATTTGACACCTCTGAGTTTGACATTGTCCCGGGACGCTTGACGTTTCTGACATGCACATAGCCAATACTGAATAGCCTAGTAAATAACGAAATTTAAAAGACACTTACACCGAGCTGTAAGTTTAGTGCCCTAGATTTTAGGCACCATTGGTAGCGATACTCGATAGCATTTCTGAGAAAAAATATAGATTGTGTATAGTTATCGATAACAATAAACTAGTAGATAACCCAGCTGGTTGGCAAATTGGCATATCTAAGCTATTCACTAACGCACCCAAAATATCTACTAGGTGAGCCCAGAGGGCCTACCGCGAACTTCGAAAATTGAACTTCGTGTCGTGCCATCCCGTTCACTCTCGTGTTATACACTATATGACGGAAAGGGACGGTACGATACGAAGTTCGATTTTCGAAGTTCGCGGTAGCACCCCTGTAACTGGAGCAATTATTTAAAAGGACGTTTCCTTAGAGCATTTGCAGTAACTCCTTGTGTCTTAAAACTGTTTACATTTTTTCAATTCGGAGAAATTTTGTTCTAAAGTTTTGACCTCCGAGTAATATATGGATCTTGACACCACGACATTTAGCGCGACAGTCAGTGCAGTTTTTGAGGTAGTATCAAGTTGTGAGTCATAATTGGTCTTGCATTTTTTGTTTGGATATTTTTGGTATTTTTCAAATTTTTTTTCAAGTTTATTAAGTTTTTAAAATAAATTGACATTAATATCACTTCAAAAGAGTAATAAGAACACACGTAAGCTATCATTGAAGAAAAAAAAAAATTTTTTTTATGTATCTAAGACCACAGTATGGAAATAATTGCTGGCACGCTAAATAGTCCACTGTTTATTTTTTTGCTCGTGTTACAGGGCCCACCACATACAGGATGTTTGGTCCATCGTGTGCCAAATTGAAATGGCGGATAGGTTAGGGTAATTTGCTATCGTCTACGGCCGCAAAAAAAAAAATTCTTGGGCCCACGCAATTTTTTATGTAATTTTATTTAGTTTTTTGGAGAATCTTACAGGTTGACTCGTTAAACCTGAAATTTGAAAAAAAAGTGTTTGAGTCCGCATTTTTTATTTTTATATATGTAAATGTGCAACGATGTACGGTTCTATCAAAAATACTTATTGCACATCATTAGAAAGAGGATAGACCAAAGCACTTTTTAAAATAATTTTAAGAACATGATCTTTTTTAGTTTTCTTTTATCGCCTTTCAAAGTTTACCTGCGACTGAATTTTTACCTCATGAAAAATCTCCGCGGGTCAAATAAAAAAATAGACGTTACTTGCAAGTAGCTTTGATTTTGATAGATATACATATACATCGTTGCACATTTTTATAAAAATCAAAAATGCAGACTCGGTCACTTACTTTTTTATATATTTCAGGTTTAACGAGTCAACCTGTAAGATTCTCCAAAAAACTTAAAAAAAAAAATCATAAAATATTGCTTGGGCCCAAGATTTTTTTTGCGGCCGTAGATGATAGCAAATTACCCTAACCTATCCGCTATTTCAATTTGGCACACGATGGACCAAACACTCTGTATATACCTTCGTTTCGAGTTTAATGTTTTTTAGGGTTCCGTAGTCAACTACGAACTGTGGACGATAAAAGCACAGTAGACAATAGGTGGCTTGCTATCACCACCCTCTGGCGGGTGATAGCAAGATTACCAGACCGGACGTGACATTTATGTTCCCGCGCGGTTCGTCCGCCCGCCGCTGGAGCACGCCACCTCTCTTTACCCTGTTTTCATAGGTTTCAATGAGGTGTTTATTCCTCTCAACACTAGAGGGTGCCCTGCTTCTGGAACCTTCATACGTCGAATGTTCTAGAAGCCGGAAATCACTAGCGTTTCCGCCCAGTAGCGGCGAGTAGACTGAACCTAGTCAGTTTTCGTTAGGTTTTGCCTAGTTTTAGCGCGTTCTTGTATCGGTAACGTTCGTCACGGCCGGTCTAGGCATTATAGTGCTCACATATGAATAGGTTATGCTAGGTTTGTGCCAGTGTCCTATATTGTTATTGTGCTATTATATATTAATCTTGTGTGTGATTGATTATTATATTAACAGTTTAAAGGACATATATATTGTTTTCGTTCCGTCATCAACTCATCACCATACTACCTGTATTTTACTTACCGTGTGTCCGCTGTCCTCAACACGAACCCTTATAGTTTCACCATGTCCATCTGTCTGTCTGTCCGTCTGTCTGTTTGTCTGTCCGAGGCTTTGCTCCGTGATTGTTAGTGCTAGAAAGCTGCAATTTGGTATGGATATATAAATCAGTAAAACTGAGAATGTCGCAAAATAAAATCTCAAAAAATTTTTTTTAGGTTACTTCCACTACACGTAAAGTGGGGATGATTTTTTTTTTTGCTTCAACCCTATGGTGCGGGGTGTTTTTAGATAGAGGTCTTTCGAAATGAATACAGGTCTTCATGAAACGTTTTTTTGCTAAAGTGACTTTCGGAAATATTCACTCCAAAAGAAAAAAACATGTCTCTAACTTTCAAAAAATATGAAATAAGGTCATGAAAGTAATGCTTAATAAAGACTTTCAACGAAAACTATAGCGGACATGATTAGTTAAGCCGTTTTTGAGTTACCGTAAAAAGTCTTCCCTTTTTAGTAAAAGGCTTATGAAACGATGCGAAAGTGTTCCCTTTTGCTTGTTATTGATTTTTTTAAAGCTAATTGGGCAGCTACGGAACCTTACACTGAGCATGGCCCGACATGCTCTTGACCGATTTTTATATTTTATTGCATTTCAACGTATTTAGAAAAATCATGCCAACCATCATGAAATTAATGAACCTCATAATGATCCTTCATGATGTGATTTCATGAAGTAATGTTATGTATGGTTATGTTAAGAGGAAGTACGTAAAGTAGGTACTTCAAGCACTTCAAGTGAAAGCACCATTTTCAAAATTGTGTCCAACTCAACCACTGCAATTCCAATATACAATTTAAAAGTCAGAGCACCCGAAAATGAATCTTAAGAGAAGTATTTTTGAGACGCTACGAGTATGAGGCGGTGATTATTTTGAAAACAAGCGCGCCGAAAAGCTACTGTTGAATATCAACTGATATTTTGTACATATTTTTTTTTGAAAAACGCAGTGGTACGCTGTGCACCATCCGGGCATCGAACCCACGGCTTCCGGAAGATTAACTGTGCAGTATAACGTCTGCTTATTTCGGTAGAAATATAAATATCTCTTCGGCCAACCGCCATTTGCTGAGTTTTTTTTTTCGCCGAGAAAACGCGCGAACCAGGTACCCAGTCATCGGGAAATGACAGAGTAACGTGGTATTTGTATCCATTAAAAACTCCACGGTGACCGCCATCTGCGCTCTAACGCGGAGGACTCCAGGATCTCAATACTGAACGCACTGGAGCTCCCTCGCGCTTTAAAGCCGAGCCACATCGAATGCGTGCGCAGCACGTGCACGTGCGCGTGTGCTCGGCGTGCGCGTTGTATCGTATGAAATGTCATCTTGCGCACGCATTCGGTGTGGCTCAGCCTTTACTCCGTTTGGCTCATCTTATAGTCACCTTCCGTGGGATTGATAGCTAGGTGCTGCGTCCCCCGCCAGGTGGTGCACTGACTGATTATCTATACAACGTTCCAGTTCTGGGAGATAATCTCTGATGAGCATGGCGTGGACCCCTCTGGCTTCTACAAAGGAGAGAACCCACAGCAGCAGGAGCGCATTAATGTGTACTACAATGAGGCCTCGGGGGGTAAGCGAACAATTTTTACACCATTCGAACCAGTCCCATAGTAAGCTCAACAAGGCTTGTGTAATGGGTACTAGACGACGATATATTTAATAGATATATACTTAAATACATAGAAAACATCCAAGTCTCAGGAACAAATGTTTCTGCTCATCACAGAAACAAATGCCCTTACCGGGATTCGAACCCGGGACCTCTAGCTTCGGAGGCAGGAGCACTACCAACTAGGCTAAACAGGCCGGCACAGAATGTAAGCAGACACTGCCGCAGCCACCTACTCGTATAGGCGCTTCCTAGGGAGGGCGGGGTTCAACGTGCCGATTTTACTAAAACGCAAGATATTACCTACGGTATGTAGATTACCCATTACGTAGTGAAGTGTCTAATCTGAAATTTTATGTAGTTTTTATTAGCACGTGCTGTTTTTATGTACATTATACTAGAATATATTTTTAGACTAATTTTATACAAAAAGTCTGAAAGGCACAATCTACCCCATCTAGGGGCGGGTTGTTCCGATGCTGAGGTAAGTTGTGCCGCTTATTATTAATTTATGTTAAAGTGAAAGAGATGGGTTCAAAAATAACTAAAATACAGTATTAATTTGCAAGTAGTATATTTGAACACCATATTCTACTAATTTAACAAAATTAACATAAATTATCTTCTTATGGCAAACATTTGCTCATATAAACTTGACATATATTATTTATAATGAGATCAACAAGGTTCCCTGTGTCATTTTAATCAAATATTTATATGCTAGAAAATACGACTCAAAAATATAGAACTTAAACAAAAAAACATGACTTTTTCTTAACAATTATAATTATATTTAACAGTCGTTGGTAGATAATTAAGCCATAGCCATACATTATATTTAATCAGTCTGAAATTAGTTTTTACAGCTAACTAAGTAAGGTAACACATTATTATTCTGAGTCCGAATAATCGGAAAAACAGTTTGGGCAAGTATATGTCAGGCAATTTTCATCTCGGATGCATTTTGAGTGTGCCCAATTCTTACATATACTGCATTGGATCCACTGCTCTCCTGCTTGTGAATTATTATACGAGTCGCAGCAAATAACTCTTGTAACACTCTTCGTTTCGCAGTATTTTTATTACCTTTACCTCTTCTTGTTCTTACGTTGTTCTTAGTACTTTTCCTTTTCCTTTCTTGCTTATAGGCTTTTCCACTTTTTTTTTCTTGTTAGCCTGCTCTTCGGCTATCGCGTTCTTTTCTGGGGTGTCAGTGAGAATGGCACTCTTTCTGATACGCCGCTTACATCCTGTCACCGCTCGTGGTGGAGCTTTAGGCAGTGGTCTGATATTCTCTGGTGAGAATGGAGGATCTGTAGACGTTCCTGGCTGAGGATCGTCATTACAGATTGAAATATGAGTGTCTGGCTCTGGGCTACTTTGCGCAGCCTGAGAAGCTCGCTCTGGTGGTTCTTGAACAGCATCTGGAGTAGTTTCTCGAGCAGATTCATGAGCAGTTTGCTGCAGGCCTGATGGCCCAGCCTCATTGGTCTGATCTGTGGATTGAGTTTCTGGTTCTGGGCGATCGGTGACGAAAGACGGTGAAAAGTCATCATCTGTGAAGATATTAGGTTCGTATGGCCAGATACCAGTCTTCTTAAATGCGTTACAGTTGGCGTTGATGCCAAAAGCCAAGCATATTTTACTAATCCCGGAATCTCGTAGATCGACATCACTTTCCCGGGGTTGTTACGAAGCCAGTTTTCTTGTGCTTTTGCACAATACGTTTTGAATGGGCCATTGATGCCGACATCGAGCGGCTGAAGTCGGTGAGTGCAATGCGGTGGAAAAGAGAGCATGATCACTGAATTAGCCTTTGCCTTCTCAATCACATTGATGTCAATGTGGGATGCATGGTTGTCAAGGAGCAAAAGCACTGGTTCTGAAACGGTAGGCTTGGTATATTTTATGAAATGATCTAAATAGACCAGAAATTCTGTGCTTGTCATCCACCCAGAGCTGTTGCCAGCGCCAATACATTCACTGGGTCCGTCGCGAATAAATATGTCTTTGAATTTAAGACGTGGAAAAACAAACATGGGTGGTATGCTGTTTCCCAAAGCACTAACTGCTAGTTCCACCGTGACTAAGGTGCCACGCTCTGCTGACACTATTGCGCCCACTTGCTTCACACCCTTGGCAGCAACAATTTTCTTTGGCTTCAGAACTGTTGTTACACCTGTCTCGTCCAACTTCCAAATTCGTGAAGGCGTGAACTGATATTTTAGAAGCACGTCTCCCAGTTTTTGAAAAAAATTGTTCACGTTATGCCTATTAAAAGATGTTGCACGTCCCGCACTTGTCGCTTCCGGAGTCCTTATTGACAGAGATGGATTTCTCTGCAGGAAACTTGTGAACCAATCTTTGCCAGCCAGTTTGTTCACGTGCCACGAAGGAGGAATATTTGGGCGGTTGAATTTTATAGCGCACTCATAGGCGAGCTTTTTTACCTGTTCAGGCAAGAGTCCAAAGTAAATTGTGGAGCATCTCAATAAATACGAAGCCAATGTCGCCTCCTCTTCAGCATTAAACACCAACTTACGGATATACCCAACTGTAGGAGTTTGCCCGAGCTGTTTTTTTTTCACATATGTTTGTAACGTGGTGTGACATATGCCCAGTTCGCGCGCTACTGTTTTTAATTTTCGGCCGCCTTTTATAACAGCATCGGCAGCTATTTGCAGTAAATCTCGGGAAGTAGTACCCCTATTCGTCTTCTTTTTGTAAACTCTCATCCTGACAACAATATAAATAACAATTAGAATGATATGGGGTTAGTTGTGCCTTTGGCGGGGTTAGTTGTGCCGCGGCACAATGAACCCCCGGCCATGGACACTTTTAACCCCGTTAGTAATTTATTTACTTGCACTTCGATTTTTAAAAACACGCCTATCAGAGTGTTATTATACAATGAAATAACAATCCTTTAATAAATTATGAACACTTAACCGAAACACTAACATCAATAGCTAAGGGATAAGCTCGCCTTTGTACTTCCACTTTTTGTTTGTTTGTCATTTTACCGTGTTTTATGTACAATAAAGCAATACATACATACAATACAATACAATAGCTCACAAAATCTAAAAACTAGACCAAAAAGTATAAACACGAAAATATTTACTTACGTGGCGCGGGAACGGCACGTGGCAGCGAGCTGCTTTGTCCGCGGCGCTGACGCAACTAAAATGGCCGACGGCAGTGTGCGCGGGTAAAGCGTTTCTCGACGCAATAACAGAATGCATCTATCTCTTTTACTCTTGGAGATATAGTCATCGGCACAAACTACCCCCGGCACTTTGAACCCCGCCTTCCCCTACTCCTGAAGAATCATAGCCGCATTACCGACCCTCTATTGGATTTTGGGATTCGTTGTGTTGACAGCAGGATACTCTCAACCCAGCGCATTCTTGGGAGCTCTGGTGACCTTACTCACCACCACACACCACATGCCTAAGGAGCGAGTTATGGCTGCGTTTTTTTGCAAGCTGTAGGTGCTGGGCTGATCCAAATATGAGCGAGATACATTCCGCTGCACTCTGCCCTACTTCTCTGTCAGAATCATTTTAATGGGGTAACGCATCGTTACTGGTGATTTCTCATTGACAAGTTGGAAGTATTTAGGAAGCTTGAGACCTCCAACGTTCTACCTCGAAGACAGACTTTTTCGTTTTGTTGCTACACCCCTCCCAAGGGATATTAGGCATGAAGCTTGATACGCACAGAGCGCGGCGGAGACTGTTTTCCGTTTTGGACACGTTGCACCAAATAACGAGACGGCGTGTGTGACATATGAAGCAGTAATCGACAGTCAACGGTTTCGGAAAGATAAAAAATGCAAAACGGTCTCCGCCACTCATCGCGCCATGCCCGAGCGCCATGCTTTCGAGCTTGAGGGAACCGGGTGAAAGATTCTTTGAGCCGAGCAACGATTCCGATAGAATGTTTGGAATCCATCACGGAGCAAAGAATTTTTCCTTTTAATTTGTATCAAAATCATCCATAAAATATAAACTGTCAACAATGCTTAAGTTCTTCATGTTTCAGGTAAATACGTGCCGAGAGCGGTGCTCGTGGACCTGGAGCCTGGTACCATGGATTCCGTGAGATCTGGACCTTACGGGCAGCTCTTCAGACCAGATAATTTCGTGTTCGGACAAAGCGGAGCTGGTAAGTGACTGACATCTAGCGGCGAGTAGTGACATGTAGTGACATCTAGTGGCGAGTAGTGATATGAGGCGACATCTAGTTGAGAGTAGTGATAGAATACTATCAGTAGTATTGGCATAAGTACTCGTGTATGTTAAACATTTGCTGTTATCGCAAAACTCGTGGCGCAGCAAAGAAACAAACCTACAAAGTCTCCAACAACCTATACACCAGCTATAAGATCGAAAGAAATAGCAATCATTCAATTCATTACTTTAAAGCAGTCATATGTGCAGCAAATTGCAAGATTTGTACTACGCTGTGTGTGGGTCGCATCTTTTCTCGTTTCTGGCGCTGGTCGCGTCTTGTGACCTCAACAGCGAAGTATTAGAACAATACCTATAGCTAAACCTATTTTTCAGGCAACAACTGGGCTAAGGGTCACTACACAGAGGGCGCTGAGCTCGTCGACTCCGTCATGGACGTCATTCGCAAGGAATCTGAGAACTGTGACTGTTTGCAAGGTAAGCCCTACATTATGTTATGTATATATAGGTTTTTAATAGGGATATAATTAGGTTTGGCCCCATAAATGCTTTTGGTGATCTGATGACACTCTCTTGCGGAAGACAATGTATGACCTCTAAATAATGGTTGCAGGTTTCCAGCTGACGCACTCCCTCGGCGGTGGCACTGGGTCCGGCATGGGGACACTACTACTGAGCAAGATCCGTGAAGAATTTCCCGACCGCATCATGAATACGTTCAGCGTGGTGCCTTCACCTAAAGTAAGCTTCGATGCCGTTACAGATGTTTTAATGCTTATTAGCACAAGGAGATGAAAAGGACTGTGGCTTAGGAATGTCGCCGAGGGTTCTACCTTGTAATGCAAATCCAATTCTCTTTCTAATAAAAAGGTTTGAAAAGATGTTACCTCCAGTATTACAAGTTTATGCAACTGGCCCCAGATCTAAAAGATCAGACGAGAAACCATCACAGCCCACCTGTTTCTGATCGAATACCTCAATATCAAAATTATCTTCACGTATCGTAATTATCTGCCACTATTACGTAATGATCCCAGTCCTACTGCTTCTTATGCTCTTAAACTCTCAAGTAGAGAGACAAAATAAACTATGTAGGTATGTCCCCATGCTGACTCTGTATTGAGTTCGGGATTTCACCTTTGAATTTATTAATATATTTCTTTAGCAGAATAATCGCTAATATTTTGAAAATGTTTAAGTCCTCTGCATTGTTCCCTTTATGCATAGGAGATGGCTTCCTTTTTGGAAGGCAAAGGTGTGTGTTCTAGGTGTATGTGAAAATCACTCGACGACCGCTTCTCTTCTTTAAAACAGAGTTATTTACACTTGTATGTTTCCAGGTCAGCGAAGTGGTACTAGAACCGTACAACGCCACGCTCTCCGTGCACCAACTGGTGGAGAACACGGACATGTCGTTCTGCATCGACAACGAGGCCCTCTACAACATCTGCTTCAGGACCCTCCGGCTGGCTAGCCCAAGCTACGGGGACCTCAACCATCTCATCTCGGTCAGTTACAGTCTGCCTTTTTTGCCTTTGGCAACCTTTGCAGTGCCGTATGTCAATAAATATATCGCAATACTTGTGCCCAACGCATAAGTATTGCGATCCAGCGAGGAAATGCTGCCAGCATCCTCGGCACCATGCCACAGGGGCCAATTTTAGACTTAGCTTTTTAGATTTGTAACGTTTTAATTTAGTTTATTTAATAATATACATGTTGGAAATGCTGCCAGCATCCTCGGCACCATGCCACAGGGGCCAATTTTAGACTTAGCTTTTTAGATTTGTAAGGTTTTAATTTAGTTTATTTAATAATATACATGTTATTAATAAAGTAATAAGAAGGCAATAAAACTAGAAAATTAATTAATCGTATTTATTTTATGTAACCATAATCAGTCTATTCACGTTCTACTGCTGGCCACCAGCGTCATGAATGAGAGAGACGGCATTAGAGACTTTCCGCTCTCCAACTGATAGAGAAACTGTACATGTTGTTCTGCTTCGACAACGAGGCTCTCTACGAAAGACGGCCAATGGGCCCATTTTTATAGCTCCATGTCAAAATTTTACATTGTACTAATATTACGAGAAGCTTTGGCATCGTTTGTAATTTAATTTGCAAAATGTGCCACAGTTTGTAACATTAATTATGAGCAATAGGGGTAAATACGGATATTTTGTCGTTGCAGTTGACGATGTCTGGTGTTACGACGTGTCTACGTTTCCCCGGCCAGCTAAACGCAGATCTAAGAAAGTTGGCCGTCAACATGGTACCCTTCCCACGGCTGCACTTCTTCATGCCAGGTGAATACTCGATCTGTCATTCTCATCATCATAATCGGCATCATCCTTCACTGGGATAGACAACACCGAATAACATATTCAATATTTGCCTAATGCTCTATTATTTGGTGATAGTAGAGAGTATGTATCGAAAGTGGATAGATAAGATTATTATCGGGTATTAAAGTTAAGGGAAAATTGGTTGCCTTAATCACGGAGGTAAGGATATTAAGAAGTTTAGGAACCACTGCTCTAACCCAACTGACCCGGTTCTTAGGACCAAGTAACCGGGTTCGAAAATGATACTTTTCTATACTTGGGTCGATTTTTTTGGTTTTTTTGGTAAGGGGACCGATCAATTTCTACCATTATTGTTAGAAAATGTTTTACTAACGAAGAGATTACTATTCCAGGTTTCGCACCTCTAACCGCCAGGAATTCCTTCGACTACCGTCCGCAAAACGTAGCTGAACTCATGGCTCAGGTAAAGTATTAATTTTCTTTAAGTTAATTTGTAAACCGTCTCGACATGAAGGGAAGGAAGGAAAAAATTTTAGCACCTATAATCTACTCATGTAATCTTTTTTTTGTAAATTGCACTAGTTAGTACTTTAAGTATCTTTTGTTGAATTACTATGAAAATCGTCTAAACAAAGAATATCTAACAAACTAATTTCGTCAAGTCACTTATTTCATCTTAGAAATATGGATCACTACATTCTTAAACATGTTTCCAATGTCACTAGATTGCACTCTCAACAAATCTGGTAAAATCTCTCCACCCATGACAGGTTACAGTCATCTCCGTTCCGCTACTCATCACTAGATGGCGCTATCATCAATGTCCGTTTTCAGATGTTCAATCCTGGCAATATGATGACGGCGGCGGACCCGCGACACGGGCGTTACCTCACCGTGGCCACCATGTTCCGAGGCCATATGAGCATGAGGGAAGTCGACAATCAGATACTGGCTATACAGAATAAGAATTCTAGGTAATTATGACAAAAACGATAGTGCTAAGTTATTGGCAATAGTACATTACCACAAAGGCCGGGAAGGGAGGTATCGCCCGCCGAGAGTGAAATCAAACCCGACATAAGAACTCAACATCCCTTACGAATAGTTCTAATTTCAAATACCTTTTACTTGATTCGAGTTTGTGGTTATAGTCTAGTATTACGAGCCAGGCAATCCCTGTTCCGGCAGAGTTATGTATCTATAATGCTAATGTTTGAAAAAAAAATGCGAGCATATATCAAAGTTATAAGAATCGCTTACAACTCAAATTCTAAAATAACAGTTATAAAAACACATGCTTTAGCACCCGACGACGGCGTGTGGGTATCAGAAAGAAAAATCCACAAATGCCACAGATGTTGGTTCACAAGTGATGTACTTACCTATTTATGCAGCGGGGCTCATCACAAATTCTTCAACTTTCCAGCTATTTCGTGGAATGGATCCCGAATAACCTGAAGGTGTCAGTGTGTGACGTGCCGCCTCGAGGACTCAAGATGTCGGCCACCTTCATCGGCAACTCGACCGCCATTCAAGAGATCTTTAAACGCATTTCGGAGCAGTTCACCGCCATGTTCCGTCGAAAGGTCAGACAATACCACATAATAACTAATGTACCTAACGTGATATGGCTTACCAGCGAGGCAGCAGGCGACTTTATTCAAGCCACTTTTTATTTTATCGATCTAACTTACAATATAAAGCGTGTTGCACACTGGAGCGGCCTGCGGTGGCGACCAGTTGTACACTAAGACAATCCTAACAATCATTCAGACACACGCGGCCTTGATTCTCATAGTTTAAAACTTGTCGCCACCGCAGGCCGCGCCTGTGTGTGACACGCTTAACGAGATTACGTCAAATTACGTACCTAAATCTACTCAAAGACTTCAAGCTATCTCTTTCTTTCCCAAGCTAACTTAACCCACGCCACCACGTTACCTTGATCCAATAAGCCGCTTATTGTTTAAAAATTCTAACTTACAGTGAAGCGACATCTAGCGCGAAGTTACCTTAACCTACTCTCAAAGACTTCAAACTATCTCTTTCTTTCCCAGGCTTTCCTCCATTGGTACACCGGCGAAGGCATGGATGAGATGGAGTTCACAGAGGCGGAGAGCAACATGAATGACCTTGTCTCCGAGTACCAGCAGTACCAGGTGATTACATGTCATCATCATCATATTAGCCGAAAGAAATATATTCCTGGGCATAAGCCTCCCCTAAAGAGTGCCACAACGCCCAACTGACACCAGGTCATCAGTCCGCCTTGTGGGGGCCTACCCACGCTGCGACGCAGTACGTGGTCGCCACTCGAGAACCGTTGCGCGCCAACGGCCATCGGTTCTACGTATATGTAGCTAGTGACATCTAGGGGCGAGTAGGATGACGCTGAATAAATTGGCATACAGTAAACTCTAGTCTATAGAGCCTATGCCTACCCTCAGTCGGGTGGGCGATCGAGAAAGGTCCCTGCCGCTCATTACGCCGTGCCGTGCAGGAACCGTCTGTTAGACATGATTTTCGGTGAAATATGATGCTTTCCTACTAACTCTTCCTAATGACAGCTATAGCCGTGCTCCAAATCCTATAGCGTACTGCCGTACTTTTCAAGACATATTTTCTAGTTGACCGGGTGAAACGACGGCCTCCATTTCAGCTTCGGCAGCTCCGGCTGTTCTCCTCGGTCGCATTTCTCAACCGACTCCCGTGAAATTTTGTGAGCTGGTTTGATAATTATATACGAGATTTTTGGTCGAGTCAATTTTGTAAATATTGAAATTGAAAAGGAAATCGCGAGTACTACATAGGCCCGGCTCACAGATCCACTAGTAAATAAGTACTTTTCTATGACACGACTTTACATCGACAAAATAATGATAAGATTGATGATAAGATAAGTAATAAATGTAATAATATTAAACATCATTTTCCAGGAAGCGAATGTTGAAGATGAAGACGTAGAATTCGACGAAGAAGACGAAATAGAGCAGGACCAATACGCGCAAGAAAGAGACAAAGAACCTGTTCATGTGGCGCTTTAAATATACTATGTGTAAAGCTGCGTATACACGGACGGCTAAAATGAGGCACATAAGGCGCATCTACACGGCCGAGCATAGTTCGCGGGTAACAAGCTGTAATTAGTTGGGGAGATGAATTTACCTTCTCTCTCTACGTTTGCTGGACTGTCGAATATCGGGCGTCAAGATGCGCCTATATTGTGTCCACATATAAATGCTGCGTAAATACAGAGCCAACCAATTCCAATGAGGACTATCGCGTATGA
This sequence comes from Notocelia uddmanniana, assembly GCA_905163555.1. Classification (NCBI taxonomy): domain Eukaryota; kingdom Metazoa; phylum Arthropoda; class Insecta; order Lepidoptera; family Tortricidae; genus Notocelia; species Notocelia uddmanniana. The sequence continues at coordinate 11,151,268 of LR991078.1, forward strand.
ATTCGCCGCTAGAGGCGCTTGTGTAGCGTGGGGCGTGGGTCCCCGAAAATTTCAAATGTCACTGTTTGTATATGTAATAATTTGGGGAATATTTTGCAATACCTAAGATAAATCATTTCACATAGGAGCAACGAGATCTTACGGAAACTTATGTCCTCCCTTTTCTGAACCAAACGGGACTGTGCAACACTGCGGCATGCCGATATTTTTAGGGTACGATTTTAAGGTCTTAAATTTCACGTTCTAACAGACAGCTGCGTTTCTATCCGTTGGCCCTGTGTGTATGCGCTTTTTAGAGTGGGATAGGTAGCCGAATTATTCCTGGTACGTACGCACTATTATATTATTTTAGCTAAGAATATTTTAATTTTATATTTCTAATCAATGGTTTCGCTAAAAGCTCAAAACGGGCGCGGGCCGATGCGGGACCGAGGCGGTTTTGAATTGTTGATCTTTCCCAAAATGTGGACTGTCGATAGTGTCGATTACTGCTTCATATGACACACACGCCGCCTTCGCTCCGCTATCCCGCGCGGTGTTTTGGTGCGACGTGCCCCGGACCGCGTTCGCTATAACGCAAAACCGCCTCCGCCACGCAACGACGCTGCGCCGCGCTCTGTGCGTTTCAAGTTTAAGAGCTATTATAAAACAATTTTGAAAGAGTTCAGTATTTTCGTTGTGAAACTTTGTTTAAAAGGCTTTTTTAGCCCCCTCGCTTGTCTAAGGCAAATTTGTACACAAATGACAAATATATAATCAATTTTGTGATGTCTATGGATTGTCTACGATTCTATAGGCGCCTCCAGACGGGGCAGAGAAGGGAAAGGATGAGCTTGGTTTCATATACCTAGCTTATTCTATGTTATAGCGTCGTACCGTTATGCCGTTGGCCGCGCTGGAGCTTCAGGATGCACCTTATTGGAAGCGGCATGTCCAACTTGCTTTCGAGTTCCGTCAAGCGACCAAGCAAATTGACCTTCGAATCGTTGGATGCTTGCGGATGCGGATCTCCACAGGCGAGCATGGCGGACTACCGAAGAAGGTCGAATGGGCCTTTTGCCGAGTGATTATTATTTATGATACTGGTGTGTCAGTATTATCAACAATAGTCAGCATTGAAGCAGTATTGATTGGGTCATTTACTCAGTGAATTTATCACGCGTCAGTAAAGTTGACATTCTCCGTAATAGGTATACCAAGTAACTATAAAAACATTCTGAAAAATATTTTTATCGCAATGTTGATCCACATGTAGTTTTCTCCCTAGAGACTCGCTATACGTAGTATCTCTTATTGGTTTGTGGTCTCGCTACTGGTCCAACGATCTATATAGAAATACTAGAGTAAGAAAAACAGAGAAACGAGTTCTTTTAGTTTAAGCTCGATCGCTGAACCAGTAGCGATATTGGAAATACACAAGATTTGACAGTATGGTGTGACTTTAGTTTTGCCGTCCGCCGCCCCGGAATCAAGCAGCGCACTGCCATGGTCGCTCGTGTGGATGCTCCTATAGGGACTACCGTTTGTCGTTAATATTTAAGTATACATACATAAGTTTATTTTGTATTTGGAGTATTTTTGTACTGTTATTTATTCTTTTGTTTGATTTATGATTCTAGTTAGTAAATACAATTTTAAAAAAGACTTTATATTATTTCTTATAAATTTCTGTGACGTTCCCTGAAAGTAAATTATTGTGTCGACCGCAGTCACAATAATACCACTACTATCTGTGTATGTATTGTCTTCTATAATGTTTTATTACCGAAATATACTCATCATGCAAGTAAAAATCACATAAAATATGTCATACGAGCTGGGCTGTCGGTGAGACTGTTGAGTAAATATGTCATGCGAGCTGGGCTAGCGGTGAGACTGGTGAGTAAATATATCATGCGAGCTGGGCTGGCGGTGAGACTGGTGAGTAAATATATCATGCGAGCTGGGCTGGCGGTGAGACTGGTGAGTAAATATATCATGCGAGCTGGGCTGGCGGTGAGACTGGTGAGTAAATATGTCATGCGAGCTGGGCTGACGGTGAGACTGGTGAGTAAATATATCATACGAGCTGGGCTGGCGGTGAGACTGGTGAGTAAATATGTCATGCGAGCTGGGCTGGCGGTGAGACTGGTGAGTAAATATGTCATGCGAGCTGGGCTGGCGGTGAGACTGGTAAGTTAATATGTCATGCGAGCTGGGCTGGCGGTGAGACTGGTGAGTAAATATGTCATGCGAGCTGGGCTGGCGGTGAGACTGGTGAGTAAATATGTCATGCGAGCTGCGCTGGCGGTGAGACTGGTGAGTAAATATGTCATGCGAGCTGGGCTGGCGGTGAGACTGGTGAGTTAATATGTCATGCGAGCTGGGCTGGCGGTGAGACTGGTGAGTAAATATGTCATGCGAGCTGGGCTGGCGGTGAGACTGGTGAGTTAATATGTCATGCGAGCTGGGCTGGCGGTAAGACTGGTGAGTAAATATGTCATGCGAGCTGGGCTGGCGGTGAGACTGGTGAGTTAATATGTCATGCGAGCTGGGCTGGCGGTGAGACTGGTGAGTAAATATGTCATGCGAGCTGGGCTGGCGGTGAGACTGGTGAGTAAATATGTCATGCGAGCTGGGCTGGCGGTGAGACTGGTGAGTTAATATGTCATGCGAGCTGGGCTGGCGGTGAGACTGGTGAGTAAATATGTCATGCGAGCTGGGCTGGCGGTGAGACTGGTGAGTAAATATGTCATGCGAGCTGGGCTGGCGGTGAGACTGGTGAGTTAATATGTCATGCGAGCTGGGCTGGCGGTGAGACTGGTGAGTTAATATGTCATGCGAGCTGGGCTGGCGGTGAGACTGGTGAGTAAATATGTCATGCGAGCTGGGCTGGCGGTGAGACTGGTGAGTTAATATGTCATGCGAGCTGGGCTGGCGGTGAGACTGGTGAGTAAATATGTCATGCGAGCTGGGCTGGCGGTGAGACTGGTGAGTAAATATGTCATGCGAGCTGGGCTGGCGGTGAGACTGGTGAGTTAATATGTCATGCGAGCTGGGCTGGCGGTGAGACTGGTGAGTTAATATGTCATGCGATCTGGGCTGGCGGTGAGACTGGTGAGTTAATATGTCATGCGAGCTGGGCAGGCGGTGAGACTGGTGAGTAAATATGTCATGCGAGCTGGGCTGGCGGTGAGACTGGTGAGTAAATAAGTCGCAATATTTATAAAAAAGACCGCGCGGTCAATGGCACTGTGCGAGCAGGACAGCAATATAATTATGCGCGTGCGTTAAAGATAGGGAATGGCGTGCCAATGCAATGCCAATGTACGAAATTCTCCGTGCTTAGCGTCATGACTTTTGTCGGTGGCACCCGGTGTTGAGAATGCTTGGATTGTTGCGAGCTCGGGGCCCCGGCGGTGGAACGTAAGGAAATTTGAACCTTATTTCTATACAAATAAGGTGCATGCGAAATGCCGTAGCATACAAAGCCTGTGTCACAACGGTGTATCAGATCTTGTAGTGGTAGTCCGCAGCGTGATACCAGTAGGCTCGGCGTTCTGTAAAACCAAGGTCACACCGTACTGGATCGCAAGCTCTCTTGGAGCACTTCACACGATTAATATTATCACAATATTATCGAGGTTTTCAAAATTGATTGGATTCTGCGTCAATATTTGCGTGTTATGTATCGCGATATGAGTGTATCACGTGATAGTATTCACGAATATTAAAAAAATACGGTTCTCCCTTATTAGACCGCGTTTGTTGTGTCGGCGGTTAAGAAGTCAATCCTGAAACCTGTCATATCCATACAGTTTATAACCTCAAAGTGACTTTTAGGTTATAAGCTGTATGGAAATGACAGGTGTCAGGATTGACTTCTTAACCGCCGTCCACTATAACTACGTTAGCCCTAATGCCTTATTTGACCTAATGTTTCATTGGACCTAATGTTTCATTGGACCTAATGTTTCATTTGACCTAATGTTTCATTTGACCTAAGGGTTCATTTGACCTAATGTTTCATTTGCCCTAATGTTTCATTTGCCCTAATGCTTTATTTGACCTAATGTATCATTTGTCCTAATGGTTCATTTGACCTAATGTTTCATTGGACCTAATGTTTCATTTGTCCTAATGGTTTATTTGACCTAATGTTCCATTTTACCTAATGTTTCATATGCCCTAATGTTTTATTTGAACTAATGTTTCATTTGACCTAATGTTTCATTAGACCTTATGGTTCATTAAACCTAATGTTTTATTTGACCTAATATTTAATTTGACCTAATGTTTCATTTGACCTAATGTTTCATTGGACCAAATGCATTTTTTTCATAATTAGTAAACTTTATACGATTATTGCAAAACAAACCTTTTTTTTTTTTTTTTTTTTTTTTTTTTTTTTTTTTTTTTTTTTTTTATAGTGGGGAAATGCCTTTACGCATACCCGGCCTTGTAGAGGGAGGCCGGGTTATGTGGGACTCCCTGGGTGTAAAATATGCAGAATACCCACTAAAACCCCACTTGCGCCGCTTCGCCGCTAAAAACGGCGGGGACACGGGGACGCTCGCGCACTCATCCGCGTCCCCGCCAGCGGTTGCCCACTTGTGAAGTAGGCTTCAAGACTTCAAGGGGGGGAGATAACGCTCCGTCCCTTCCGGCATTTTGTGAGGCGCACTTTGCTTTGCGTCGGTGTGCCTCTCGTCTCGAGGGCTCTGACGTAGTGCAGCGGACGCCCTCTTGTCCACTGTCTGCTAGCCCCCCTCAGGGCGGTAATCGGCGCTCGTGCGCAGCGCGTCTTCGCCCCGGTCTTCGGCGGCGAGCGGGATCCGCTTCCGCTGCGGTTTCCCGGTCGCGCTCAGCCTGCTCCTTCTGCGCCACCACATCTTCGCAGAAGGAGAGAACTGTGTCCCACGCCTCTCGGCTCTGGACCATCGCCGCCACCACCGTCGGCAACGAGAGGTCCGGTCCCACCTCAGACACGAGTAATCGGCGTTGCTCGCTCCACGCTCGACACTCGGCCAAGGTGTGTTGGGCGGTGTCTTCGGGCGCACCACAGTCATGGCACACGGGGTTCGGCTCCCTCCCCACGACCTTCCACAGGAACCTGCCAAAACAGCCATGGCCCGACAGGATTTGTGTCAGCCTGAAAGTTAGAGCCCCGTGTTCCCTCGCCACCCATTCCCTCAGTACCGGACGGATTGCCTCTATAGTGCGGAGGCCAGCAGTCGGCTGCTCGAGCCGATGTGCCCAGACCTCCATCGCTCTCTGGGTGAGCTCGTTACGGCGAGTCTCTATTTCCAACGGGGCCGGCCAGTTCCCGTTCCCCCGTTCCTCCTTCCGCCATCGATACAGGTCAGCCAATACCCTGGCATCGATGTCCCAAGGTAGGGTTCCCGCTAGTGCGCACGCAGCCTCTGCCGACACGGTACGGTACCCCCGTATCGCCCTCTGCGCCATCGCTCTCTGCGGTCTCCGCAGTAAGGCGACGTTCCGGCCATTGAGAGCGTCAGCCCAAACGGGGGCACCGTATAGGGCCATCGACCGCACCACTCCTGTGTAGAGGCGGCGGCACGACGCTTTCGGTCCTCCCAGGTTGGGTAGTATGCGCCCCAGCGCAGCCGCCGCTCCCATCAACTTCGGGGCCAAACGCTCGAAGTGAGCCCTGAAATTCCACTTGCTATCAAGCACGACGCCGAGATATCGCAGCGCCGGCCTGATAACAATTGGAACGTCTCCCACTATGATATGGGCATTTGCTGGAGGTGCTCTCCGAGGCCCATAGAAGCAAATAGCTTCCGATTTTTGGAGAGCGACCTCCAATCCTAGTTCCCTGATGCGGCCGACCACGTGCGCTACTCCGGCTGTCGCCAAGACGGCAGCATCACGAAAGCTGGGTCCCCTGGCCATCACCAACGTGTCATCAGCGTAGCATATTACGCTGACTCCACGAAGGTTTACCCCCCTCAGGACCCAGTCATACCCCACGTTCCATAAAAGTGGCCCCAAAACCGAACCCTGCGGGACACCGCACACCATCTGCATACTGTCCCACCTTTCTTGTCCCGGCCACACAACCGACCGTTCACTAAGGTACGCCCGGATTATTCGGCTAAGATACCGGGGCACCCTGTGATACCTGAGCGCCTCATGGATAGTCTCCCAGGGTAAGGTGTTGAAGGCGTTGCGGATATCCAGAGATACCGCCAGCACCACGTGACCCTGGGAGACGGCCTCCTGTGCCAGCTCACGCACGCTTAGGATGGCGTCCACCGTGGAGCGGCCACTGCGGAACCCGAACTGGTTCTCAGCTAGATCCGGGCCCACACTCCGCAAGTGCTCGTTGAGGCGGGCAGCTATGATGCGCTCTAGTATTTTCGCCACCTCGTCCAGCAGGACGATCGGTCTATACGTCGATGGCGAGTCGGCCGGTCGACCTTCTTTTTTCAGCAGGACTAACTTCCCCGTTTTCCATGCTACGGGGAATCGGCCCTGCACCATGCACGCTGTAAAGAGGCGTAGCATGCGCTGCTCCACCTCATTTATCGCGAGACCCCACACCTGTCCGGGCACTCCATCCGGTCCCGGGGCCGTGTTTTTGGCCCGCATCCGCAGCACAGCTGCCCCAAGCTCGCCAGGCGTGACGGGCGGCACCTCTTCCTCCATCTCCTCCACATTTGGCGGCGCCATCACCGGCGGGAAACCTAACCTAACCTAATGACTTCTATTTGATGATATTCAAAGTAAACCCGAAACGTTCATTGTTTTAAAGAAATATGCACTAGGTCTAAAGAAACATAAGGTCTAAATCATTAGGGCAAAAGATAATAGATCAATTGACGGGATCCCAAAAAATACATACCAACATTTCTGCTTAATACTATTTAATATTTGAATACAATTAATTTGCAACTCATCCTTCGCTGGTCGTATTTGCAGTGCCGTTTTCGTTTGCCGTTTCTGTAGCGGTATTGCTAATGTCTTGAGGTACTGGGGCATTGCCATCGTCATCGTCTTCGTATACAGCTCTAGACCTGGGAAACAAATAAATACAAATGACATAGAACAAGTTATTTGTTAGACATTTTTAGTGTTGTGTGTCGGGCGAGTGACAACCCTAGCCATTAATAAGGCAGAGGCGATTTAGCGACCACATACGTGTCAATAGAATTTCAATCTTAGTTCTACGAGTTAAGGTTCAATTTAGATTGTATTTCCGTAAAAAGTGAGTTGTCTTGAAATTAATCACCAAAACGTAACTATTTTGTACATATATTTCGTTTATTGTAAAGCGTTCTAGATTGGCGGTGCCTTTTTAAGGGCTAGTGTAAATGTGAATAATAAAGACCAAGTGCGGGTAGTTCGGAAAACCCGTGCGGCTTGAGGATGTTGATACCCACTCAAGCCAGCCAGCTCGTGACCACGGATATTGTGATACATTCGAAACGCCGGGCAAAACTCAGATAAATAAATTTCCGTTGTACGCGTTTAAGTCCCATTTACCAATAATAAAGTTAATCATTATTTTATACCAAAAACATCAAACAACTTAGAAAAGTTGCCCCCAATATTTTAATTTCAAAGTTCAATATCTCAAAAACATCTGAACCGATATTGATAAAAAATGTCTGTGTAGTGATTTCGACTTCTCGTTGCTTAATTGCCTACACTAGTAAGTAGTAACTATAATTATCATAAGTGGTGGAGGGTAACTGGGTTTTCTGCCAGTGCAGTTTGGCAGATATTTTAAACGCTTAGGATGATAATATTCTTGTTGAAATATATGATTGCAAAAATAATAATAAAATAAAAAACCGCATTAAAATCGGTTCAGCCGTTTAAGAGCTACGATGCCACAGACAGACACACACATACACAGATACACATGTTAAACTTATAACACCGGTCTTTTGAATTCCGCGTCGGGGGAATACAAAGAAATATGAATCATGATCTCACACGCAGCCTAGTGGACGATTCACACCGAACGGCTGGAGTCGGCGCCCACTAGAGTCAAAGGAATTCGAACCCTCCATACCTGTAGAAGTTATATTTCATATTTGAATCATTTTGAATGGGTTGAGGGCAGCCGGTCGGCTGCCGCCGGCTAAGCCGCTGCCGTTTGGATACGAAGTCTAGCTTCTGTATGGAAGTTCGAATTCCTTTGACTCTGCTGGTGGCGATGCGCGCCGACTCCGACCGTTTGGTGTGAATCGTCCATCCAAATCATAGTGTCGGCAACATGCTAATAACTCCTTGCAATCGTAAGCGTCCGTGGGCTACGGTGGCACCTTTCCATCAGGAATTGCTTGTTTGCCACTGTCATAGTATAAAAAATCTGCACTTGTAACTTGTTGTTAACGCAGCGAATCCTCAAACAATACAGGATCGCAACCTGCTATTTCTTCTGAAACGTAAGCGTCCGTGGCTCCGATCAATGCTGTCTATTAGGCATGCATGCTTGTTTGCCACCGTCTTTACAAAAAAAAAGTAGGTACCTGAACGGCATGTCGCCCCAGTCAAATCTTTCTTCTTCTAATACTGTGGAAGTATCCCTTAACACCGTCGTACATTCAGATCTGCAAAAATTGCACCATATAAAACTTGAAACGCACAGATTGCGGCGCAGCGTCGTTGCGGGGCGGAGGTGGTTTTGCGGTAAAGCGGACACGGTCCGGGGCACGTCGCACCGAACCACCGCGCGGCAGAGCGGAGGCGGCGTGTGTGACATATGAAGCAGTAATCGACAGTCGACTGTTTCAGAAAGATCTAAAATGCAAAACCGCCTCCGGCCCGCACCGCGCCGCGCCCGCTCTCTGCGTTTCGAATTTAGTAGGGGAGCCGAAGAGAAGATCTCGGGGTTCCTTCCATGGACCTCAATTCAATTTAAATTCCTTATTATTATTTTTATCGTTTGGCATTTATTTACGAACCGTGTGCGGTAATCAGCAGATTACGTGCATATGTCGATACTTTAAAGAGCCATATATACTGTAAAACGTTGTACGATACACGTGCGAACAGGTAATTCGCAAGTCGTGTCGATTTAAAACACTCTCTTCGGTCGTGTTTTAATTTACCACCACTCGTTGCGAATTTACTATTCTCTGCACTTGTATCGTAATGTACTATTACAGTATTACAGTACATATGGTGTACATTACCGCACGAGTGCGGCAATCAGCAGATTACGTGCATATGTCGAAACTAAAGAGCCATATGTACTGTAAAACGTGGTACGATACACGTGCGAATAGATAATTCGCAACTCGTGTCGATTTAAAACACTCCTTTCGGTCTTGTTTTAATTTATCACCACTCGTTGCGAATTTCCTGTTCTCTGCACTTGTATCGTAATGTACTATTATTAACGTCTATACACAACATAATAATTACATTGTTATGAAACAAGGTCAACAAAGGACGCTAAAAAGGGGGACTCAGCATAATGTCACGGCATCCATGACGATTTTAGGGGCGACGTGCTCCGGCCCGCGTTCGTTTTACCGCAAAACCGCCTCCGCCGCGCAACGACGCTGCGCCGCGCTCTGTGCGGTTCAAGCTTTAACAGTACTGATGACCTGGTAAAGGTTGCGGAGTCAGCTGGTTGCAGGTGGCGCAGGTCATTGTGGCACTCTTGGGGGAGGCCTACGTCCAGCAGTAGACGTCCTTCGGCTGATATATTGATGATGATGATGATCAGTAGCTTTTCGGTGAAAGAAAATATCGTGAGGAAACCAGTCTAATCCCAATAAGGTCAATCTTAGGATTAGGTGCTGAAGAGGACCCGGGGCTAACTTAGGATGCAACCGGGAAAAGGCCAGGAGTACATATAGTCCGGCAAAAAAGTGTAGAAATTAAAAAGTGGCAACACTGTAGTGCCGTCCCTTTTTCCCTAGTTTGATTTGAAAGGGATGACACCCCAAGGGGTAAGGGGTGGTATTGCCACTTTTTAATTTCTACACTTTTTTTCCAGACTATAAGTGAAGGATTTCGGGATACTTTCTAATGAAACACAGGAGTAGCTGTATAGCGTGTACTGGTCGGTTACAGACTGACATACTCGTACTGGTTCGCTTTTGTGAACTACCCGTTTTATCTAAACTTCTAAACACTACAATAAGAAAGAGATTTAAGTCGTTTATTCAATGGGTCGTCATGACATCATCTTAGCGTTATCACAGCAGAGTGACATCCTGAAGGATGCCCGGGGTCCGCTACCTAGTTCCAAGAGTTGGCGTATGCACTAGTTTTTACGGAAGCAACTGCTATTCGACCTTCCAACCCACAGGGTAGAGCAAGCCATTCTCCATACAAAGGTTGTGCAAGTTTATTGCGTTAGTTTTGGCACGACAGCATTTAATTTTATTTTTTATTGGTACATATTGGATATACGCAGAACTTGATGTTGAAATTTTGCATAATTTAAAAAAAAAATACAAAAAATAATTAAAATTAAAAAAGAAAAACATCAAGGCATAGCTAACAAAAAAAATAAGCATTTGGACCAAAAATAGTACGAGTAACTGGAGTGCAAACACAAACGAAGAAAAACTTGCACAAAGTTTGTATGGAAAGAGCTTGCCCACCCCTTCGCCTTAAGTGAGTGAGCAATTTGACTGTTAGAAGGTCTCAAGCCACCCGAAGGCCAACTTGGCTTAACGACTGCAGTCACAGACAGCATGAATCAATGGCTTAGCGGGCCTTCCAAAGCACGGGAGTCAAGAGACCCACGGCCGACGTTGCTTAAACTCGCATACCGCACGCGGTACGCGGGCGCCGCTAGGCAACGCTCCTCAGTAGTTCCTCAATGCGTAAAACAAAACAAAATCTTTTACAGAAACATCTTCAATACATACCCCAGTGCCTTATATAGCGCGCAATGTATCAGGAACCGGTTGTTGTACACGCTAGTGTACAGAAATGGTCCAAAGCAACTCTTGGAGTCATTCATGACTCTGTAGGCTGATATGATTCCTACTACCGTGGCGGAAGTTCCTCGACCCACCACCAGCGGGCCACCGTGGTCATTCTGTGACAATAATATCATCATGATTGACCTACTTATACACGTTGAGACGCGGTGGTCTGCCACCCAAAAAGAAATTGGGAAAGGCTATGCTGGGAGTTTCTCTGCGTGATCGCATCAGAAATGAGGCCATCCACAGTGGAGCCTGAGTAACCGAGATAGCCCTCCGCATCGCTAAACTTGATGGCAGTGGACAGGCCATATTGCACATAGAACCGATGGCCGTTGGGGCGGAAAGGTTCTCGAGTGGCGACCACGTATTGGAAGGCGCAGCGTGGGTAGACCCCCTACAAGCTGGACTGATGACCTGGTGTCAGTCGCGGCAATTAGCTGGATGAGGCCGGCGCAGGACCGGTCTTTGTGGCACTTTTTGGTGGAGGCCTGTGTCCAGCAGTGGACGTCCTTCGGCTATGATGATGATGATTGATGGGCTGCGGGCCACAGGCCTCCTCGTGGGTGAGTCTTTAGCTGGCCCAGTACGGGTTGAGAAACAATGATATACCTCCGTATTTCGTCTTATAATATATATAGATTGTAGGATGTAGGACAAGAGTGACGAGAGAATGGAACACTTTCACACCGCAAGTGTTCCATTGCCACGCGCTTGTCAGACAAAAAAACCGGCCAAGAGCGTGTCGGGCCACGCTCAGTGTAGGGTTCCGTAGTTTTTGTAATTTTTTCAAAAACTATTCAACCCCTCAAGTTCAAAATAATTTTCCTATAAAGTTTTTATAAAGTTCTACTTTTGAGATTTTTTTCATATTTTTAAAACTTATGGTTCAAAAGTTAGAGGGGGGGGGACACATTTTTTTTACTTCTGGAGCGATTATTTCCGAAAATATTAACATTATCAAAAAATGATTTTAGTAAACCCCTATTAATTTTTAAATACCTATCTAACAATATATCACACGTTAGGGTTAAAATGAAAAAAAAAAAATCACTCCCCACTTTACGTATAGGGGAGGTACCCTAATAAAATATTTTTTTCCACTTTTTATTTTACCACTTTGTCGGCGTAATTGATATACATATTAGTACCAAATTTCAGCTTTCTAGTGCTAACGGTCACTGAGATTATCCGCGGACGGACGGACGGACAGACGGACGGACAGACATGGCGAAACTATAAGGGTTCCTAGTTGACTACGGAACCCTAAAAATGAATGACTGGCAATGGTTAACCCAGAACCAAAGGAATTCAGAGTACTCCCGCTGAGCCCCATCATCCGGTTTGTGGAAATGTTGGAGAGCAGCTTGTAGTAGGTATAAGGAGGGGGCAATTGCAAAAAAGATCCCGTTGGGTCGTGTCACTTAAAGCTATAACAACATATGCTAATACACATCCTTTCGTCACAATAGCAAACATGTGCCTTCGACCTTACTAAATAAAATATTTAATATTGAAATTCCCTAATAATTAATAGTAAAATAAATGTTAGACAATAATTTAAAAATGAATAATATTTTACAGCTTGATTTATTAACAACTGATTTAATTTGATTTGATTTAATTTATTTATTTGATTTGGCCAAGTGTTCGTCTAGTAATATCCCTACGTTGTGAGCCGCGTAACTCAAATTCTTTAATGTGAAACAAACAAGATCTGAACTCTTCACTACCTAACCTATAGCCCTACCTTTAGCCTAGCCCTAGCCCACTATTCCTAAGGAATTGCACTACCCATTTTCCTAAACCTATCACAATTTTGATTATAGAAAAGGTTAAGTACTAATCTTTGCTTTACCTACTGTATGCTTCTTTGTATAAACAAATAATTATTTGTTTTTTATTAATAATCCCCCACCAGACTACCTGAGGCCGGGCTAAGCGTAACACAGTAGCCATTGGTTTTTAAAGAAAGGCAAATTTTCCTTAAAAGCCATAATTTTTCCCTAAATCAAAATTATTTCATCATAAAACACTGATACTTGATTTCCTAGCTAGCTAAGAATAATTTTGATTAATATTGTATGGTGCGACTCTCTCACTACCATACAATGCTACTGCTTACGCCTGGATGGGTGACAGACCTCCTAGCTACGTATTTATACCTATTTTATTTTATTGAATTTTTAATAGGTATTTTTATATGACCTATGAATCTACCAATGCTTCGTAACCTAGACTTGCTGATGAGAAGAAGCATCAAAGAAACTCACCAGATAGTCATATCGATGATTAGAGGAATCATCTATTAATTTAAGCTTAATAAATAAATTCTAGCAATTTATTAGTACTGACTCTAACATTATTATATACAAGAGTTGAGATACAAAGTTGTATCTAATGAAAACAAACCACCTCGTCACTAACTCCCTAAAAACCTAGCTTCCATAAAGTGATACACTCAATATCGACTATTCAGGGCAATTCATATGAAATATTTGAATCTAGTCAATACCTGAAATACTGAGCACTCATTTACTCATGATAGAAATGCGAGCATTATTCCACTCATGATAATAGATAAATGGACCTGTAGACTGCTCCGCCTGCTACAATGTCTAGAATTATCTCATCTTTCTGAAACAATTCTATACCCTAATCATAACTGGAATCATAATAACTCAATGAACAAAGTAAATTAAATGTAGTTACACCTTTAAACCATATTTCAAATGTAGCCCATGAAACCCCATAGTTCATAACCACATTTGGAAACCATTATTCACAATTGACCTTTACCTACTTATTCACGTCTACCAAACTTCCTACAATCATTAACAACCTATTACATAAAACCTAGTTCCCTAAAACCAACCCTAATAATTATTTAGCCCTAACACCCTATTACCTACTACAAATGACTTTAAACCTATCTCTACTCTCAACTAGTCTCTACTCTAGTGTAAGCAAAACCCCAATAATTATTTATTAGTGTTATGAAATGTGAATCCTACTATAACCTAAGCTGTAACGTTCGGTAGGCTAGACCGAGATAGGCAACCTAAAGCCTGTGTATTTGCTCCATTCACAACCGTCCGGAGACTAAAGGGATCTGTGAATGTTGCGCCCTAACGTATATAAGGTAAGTACATAAATATATTTAATAAAGAACGAACTTCAGGCGCACACAAGATCTCTACGAGTGAACACCGTTCATAGCGGTCGACTTATTGGAAATTGCGACCTTCTCGCATCAATCTGTGGCTAGACCCCAAAGCACGTAAGAGTATATCATCATCTATGTTGATAAAGAGATGATGCCAAGCCCTCTTAAACTTGGTAACAAAACTAATAGGATTCCAAGCTGTATCTCTTTTCCTCCTCGAGGATGAGATCCAACTTGTTAAATAGACCATGCTATCCAGACATTGATCTGGCTCGATATCAAATCAAAACACACAAAAATCATAAAATAAAATCTAAATTCACAGTTGAATAACTCACCATAATTCAAAGTATTTGCACCATAATGAACCACTCAACTATGATAATTAATAAAATAGTACCTTGAATTATCACTACGTTAAAACGAGCCAGCTTCAAATGACAATCCGCACAACAATAAAAGTAAGAATGCGCACCTCGAATCGAACCCCACGCGCTATTTATACCTTGATATGTGTTAGCCTTCCAAATTGAAGCCTTTGAGTCAATTGTCCGCAAGCTTAATTACCCTACAATCCAAGCAATACAACACCTTACGTCAAGCAAATATGGTCGCAAATCACTTGTTTCATGCAATACATACGCTCTTATTGAAATGAATTGTACTCGCGGGCAGGTGCAATAACAAAATAACAAGCCTCGCTCAAGCGAAACAACACCTTACGTCTTGCATATACGATCGCAATTTGCTTGCTTTGAATACTAAATACGTTCTTATTGAAACTCATTATACTCGAAGAGCTGATGTATCAATATGAATAGGTATATTGTTGTGGGTGGCGTTCCAATTATGCTTACATTTTATTACTTTATTTTATCCAATGTTTATATAATTTTTATTTATTACTAATGAAATACTTATGATTAATATATTAATATTTCTTTAGCATTCAATAAAGAATAAAAGTGCTTTGACAGCATAGTTCTAGTTACATACGCCCCCTCGAGGATTTGCCATGTAATTGCTATGGATAGAGCGATTCATGAAGAATCCTCGAACTACTATTATGTTATATATTATAACATACCCTAGATTTGTCAGTTGAACTATTCCCCAAACCCCGTCCCCCCATTCCCCATTATTAATTTAAACGTGTATGTGTTTTTAAACCAATACTCATTGATTGTGAGTGACTAGATATAAAATTCAGTCCTCTGAATTTTGGTAATGATTGATGATCACCATTTCCACAAAATTTTCCCATTCGCCTGAAGTTCCAGTTTGTGAGGCTGAAAGATTCTAGTAATCTGAGTTTGCGATATCAAGCTGGATGTCCAGATCTGGCCGGGCACCTGTCGATCCATGTTCACATTGCTCGAACGGAATGATACCCCAAAAACTCCCCATGCAAACAGAAAAAAATCTTTATGTAAGTACTGAGATGCTCATTTCTCATTAATCAAAATTCGAACCAAATCTCGATACTTCATCACCCTTTTCAATCAAGTTTTCTTGGCGCATGTCACAAGCTTGAATCAGATATTCGATTTCAGACTCCTTTCCATCCCAATATATGAAATGTTCATTTATGAACTTAGTCAATCAGACATTCATCACCTCAATGCCCCAACTTTACCACCCGTTATCACAATGGCCATCAGAGCATTAAAACTCAAAATATGATTAACCAGATTGGATACTAAATATCCAAACCAAACTCTATTTAAAACCAACCCTTTTTTCCTTTGACTAGACTTCAAGTCAATTATTGAAATATTGCACCACTATTTATGATGAACATGTCACCTCTAGCATGAAAAGTAGTCTTACTTGATTTTAATATGAATACCTTGCCATAGGCCTTGTCTCATAACCTTTACCTCTTAACAACCAAATACTGTAACTATACACATAAATAAAGATATAATTTAGAACATAAATTCACAAAATGATTGTACATCGACAAATCATTTTATACGATTACCCTCCTTTGCAGTCAGGTAAATTCTTGTCGAATAATCTTTTTCAAGATGTGGTGTGTATACACTCATATTTAGTCTCAGCTTCTGTGCAGTACTAGCCAACAAAAAATACCCTTAAAGAAATGGGTCGAATCGTAAAACGATTTTAACCTACTGATAAGATTTTGCTGACTAGTTGTGTTCCCCCTCCCCAGATTTCCCCAAAATACCAACAAATCCAGGTTGATTACAATCCAACATTTGTCTACCTGCAATAACCCATTTTCACATAAAAACAAAACCTGTTTTTTTTTTATATACATATACATACATCCACTAACTTTCGTCATACCTTGGTAATTCAGTCACTCAATCTACTTTATGCTTCCTCATACACTCGTTCGCTCGATTATTACAGACAGCCAAAAGTCTTCGGTATGTAATCTTTTGAAAGTCCATATAACTGCTGACATAATTAATTTTGCAAACTTATAAATATGAATTTAAAAATTACTACATTTTACCCCACTCTATGAATGCCAATTAATGCAATAAAAATAAAATAAATGATATTCACACTTTACTACACATATAAATATATTGATATTTCATACCGAAAATTGAACAATATAATTGAATTTATTCCGTTTACTTTACAACACTATTTTCATTGATTTTATTTAAAACTGAATTTATAATCATTTCTGAAACTCATCACTAAGCATGTACTATGTACCAACAGGACATAATATTAAAATCTATAAACATATATAAACAATATAAATACATAATGCATTTTAACAGAAAAATAAAAAATATTCATTTCTACATTCCGAAATGAACGATGAACCCGTCTAATATGACTAAATTTTTGTAGTGTATTTAATATTGTTTTTATTTTTGATAAGTGAGTTTATACTATTATAATATTATCAATAGCAGTTTTTAGCATGATTTTCAAAAAATAAATTGTATTCCTTTCTGAACACTAACTTCGCTGTATCACAATATTAATTATTTCCAAAATTTCTTCGGCAAACAATTTCAAAAATCGAGCTCTAACACAACTTTTTATTTAATTTACCTAGTACAGTTTAAAGATAACTATTTTGTAATTAAATGCTTTGTCCTTTTAATATATATGACATGATATTACTTTGTCTTTTATGTACGACAAACCTTCTATATACATACATACTCTTACATCAAACAAATCCTTTAAATACACCGAAATATGTAAGATATTATTTTGTACCAGACTTTAGTATTATATACGCACTTTGTTTAACTCAGTAGTTCGCAGTTCCGGTACAAATTTAGAGTTACCACTAATACACAAACACCCATATTTACACTACACTATTCTCTACGTGAACTACTTTCAGTCCTGAAATTCTTTGAAACCCTTTCTATCATAATAACGTATCAGATCCTATTCCCTGCTATGTTATTATATTTAATTTTTGATTGTTAACTTATGAAGTTGTTACGATCCCATCCAACAAAGCAATATAACATCTTTGGTATCAAACCTCACTTTATCCTTTAGTCACAATAATTTACTTCACTATTTTGCTTGAAAATATATCACATTTAACTATTCTCAATCCAGCAAATAAAAAAAGAGATCATTTGTGAAAAACTCTAACTTGTACATTTTTAAAACAACTATCAAATCTCAACTTGTCAAGTGTCAAAAATCTCTGACAGCGAAACTTTACTACGTTCAGAAATTAGTATCCTTTTGTAAACACTGCATCTGCCTTAAAGCCACCCCATACTTGTTAATTTATTTATGACAACAAAACGTAACTTTTATATCGTACACATTAAAAATCGGCTTCACTGAATAATAAAGATAAATTTACTTAATACTTTTTTTTTTTTTATATCTTGTAAGACCTTTTACACGATCATATTATCAAGCAACAGACTCGCTTATATCTAGTACGAGAATATTGGAGATAAATTAAGAGGGAATATTATCTCGCGATACACTCTTATCACGTTCCGTATCACATGAACATTGATGAACAATTTAGCAAAATCCATAGACTTTTGATAACCGCGATAATATTGACATCCCAGTATCGTGTAATTCCCAATCCATAAAATCTCCAATTCCCAAAAGAGCCATTCAATAAACTAAAACCATTTTATCACCGGAGCATCCCTCTATCTATCAATGGAATTTATCTTGTTTTCGAAAATATGAATCGGACTCACATCTAACTATCGTAAAATCTATTGGTGATTAGTGCAAGTCTTATTCGACACAATACTTATGTGTAATTTAATAATTTCTGAAATATTTTATACACTGTTTTATATTGGATCTCCTATTTTATTATTTAAAACGTAATTTTAATTTTATTTATTATGTTAAAAAAATAATTCATGATAAATTTGTCTTGTAAAACCAACCTTAACTTCTTTGTTCATTCTTCTTTTTTTTTTCACAGACAACACTGCTTTGTTTTCATTCATTCAATTGTCTGTGATTCAACCACTTCAACTAACGACGTAATTTCAATCGAATATGGCGAACCAAAAGTATTTTTGTTAAATTTATCATAAAAATTAATACTTCTTGTGTCAATAATAACTTCAACTATAATAGAAAGTGGTCACAAAGCGAAAATGACTTTACTCCTGTGAATCGAATTGAATAAACAGCTAAGCTGACACATTTGAAGAAACTGCGCAGTAGCCATGTTTTCAAACAAAGACATACGGTGTTGATGACATCGGGAAACAATGCATCTGGATCTGGTAAGTTGATTTTGATTTTTCTAAGATTCTATCTATTTCCCTTACTGATAAACTTCATGTGCACATTTCTAATTAGCAGAAAGATACATATACTTGCCTACTCGAGAATCGTGAAAATTTATTTACAACGAATGTTCTTGTTTCATAGACCTATTCAAAGATACAGTTAACAAAGTTACTGCTAGAATATACTGAGGTGTCTAAATAAATTGAAATCTTACGGAATGTCTATTTCTGTATGCATTGTTTATTACGTATAAAGCAGTTGTCTATAAAATACTACCTATGATTGACTCTATAATTTCCCAAGACTATATACCCTGTTTTAACTCTAGATTATGACTAGTTTTGTTATTATTAACCCATTGTAATATGATAATTAAAGATTTTATAAAATATGGAACACTCTGTTCTTCCTAATAAAGAAATGTATTTTTTTTCCTTTATACTATGTTATTATCATATTTCTATTTCTTCTACTTTCAGGACAGTGATGATGAAGACTGCATCAAGTTATTACTCACTAAACAGATTACATGATTAGCCGAAAACAACATCCTTTAGAAAATCTGGCCCGCACCGTTGACTACAAAATGAATTTTTGTTTCTTCTTCCAACCTAACATATGGAGGATCCTACATGTAAGTACATATAATCTCTATTGATTAGAGTAATTTATCATATATATCTTATATCACCCAAATATATCTAGACCGATTTCACTGAAATTTCAGATTTTGATTCAATCGTTCTCTCCGCAGTTACCTTCGGACCCAAAAATTTGCATTTTCGCTATTTTATTCATTTCTGTTGTCTAAAACTTCCTATATTAGCTCCTATAAATAAATATATTATCACTATCCTAATTTGATGCTAATTTTTCTACTTTCTACATTTCAGTTGCTTCGGGCGATCAAGATATCAAAATTTTCAAAATAAAGCTGGCTTGCTAGACTGGTGGCATTGCTGCTTGTCTTCCACTACTGTGATACTTCTAAGGTAATTATGTCATTTATTAATGAGTAATAATAGCTAATTTGCGTATATTTTTAAATAATTTCAAAAGTGTATGTGAAGTCTCCGACCCACACCGGACTAGCATGAGTACCACTGTCCGCTCTCCCGTATTGATGATATGTATGCATCTCTGGCTATAGGCTAATAATAATGATGATGATATTGATGGTGAATATAAAACAATTTTTATCATTTTGTACATGATTTCCATTTCATATACATATGAAAACAAAAGTATCTGTATCAGTTCTAATCTTCGATATTCTTTCTACAACCATTACTATGCGACTGAAACTATAATAATATACTATCTCTTTATTGCCAATGATGATCTACGTTGTATGATGTACTAGAAGAAAAGTCTTTGCTCAGCAGTGAGCGATCACGGCTGTGAATGATGATGATGACCTGCTTCGATAAATTATACAAGGAATGACTATGTCAATAATTTGCAGAACTTCTCTAAGTTATATTATAACTAACGCCCCCTGTTTCTCTAAACTCTTATAATATTAACCACATCAACAATGATCGCCCCCTATTCCACTAAACTCTTATAACTTCAAATCATTTCCTTAGTGTATACTTGACACTAATGTTAACTTAAATCTGTTTCAGGTGCAGTTCATAACAAAAAGCAGCACAGTGAACATCTCTTACACTACGGCCAGCCAGCACGAGGCCCGCCCGACGTCAAGCAATCACCGCAGCCTACAGACGCACGCATCTACTAAAACTTATGAATTATTACATACTTGTTACGTAACCTACTTGTAGCAACAATAAACAATGATATTATTTGTTTTCGATTTTCTAGCTAAAGAGTTCAGATCAAAATTTGTTCACACTCCTTTTTACACGCCAACAAAAATGTAGTCATAAAGACTACATGCTATCCAAGGTCACGGAACCAAAAATGTAGTCATAAAGACTACATGCTATCCAAGGTCACGGAACCAAAAATGTAGTCATAAAGCTATAACAACATATGCTAATACACATCCTTTCGTCACAATAGCAAACATGTGCCTTCGACCTTACTAAATAAAATATTTAATATTGAAATTCCCTAATAATTAATAGTAAAATAAATGTTAGACAATAATTTAAAAATGAATAATATTTTACAGCTTGATTTATTAACAACTGATTTAATTTGATTTGATTTAATTTATTTATTTGATTTGGCCAAGTGTTCGTCTAGTAATATCCCTACGTTGTGAGCCGCGTAACTCAAATTCTTTAATGTGAAACAAACAAGATCTGAACTCTTCACTACCTAACCTATAGCCCTACCTTTAGCCTAGCCCTAGCCCACTATTCCTAAGGAATTGCACTACCCATTTTCCTAAACCTATCACAATTTTGATTATAGAAAAGGTTAAGTACTAATCTTTGCTTTACCTACTGTATGCTTCTTTGTATAAACAAATAATTATTTGTTTTTTATTAATAATCCCCCACCAGACTACCTGAGGCCGGGCTAAGCGTAACACAGTAGCCATTGGTTTTTAAAGAAAGGCAAATTTTCCTTAAAAGCCATAATTTTTCCCTAAATCAAAATTATTTCATCATAAAACACTGATACTTGATTTCCTAGCTAGCTAAGAATAATTTTGATTAATATTGTATGGTGCGACTCTCTCACTACCATACAATGCTACTGCTTACGCCTGGATGGGTGACAGACCTCCTAGCTACGTATTTATACCTATTTTATTTTATTGAATTTTTAATAGGTATTTTTATATGACCTATGAATCTACCAATGCTTCGTAACCTAGACTTGCTGATGAGAAGAAGCATCAAAGAAACTCACCAGATAGTCATATCGATGATTAGAGGAATCATCTATTAATTTAAGCTTAATAAATAAATTCTAGCAATTTATTAGTACTGACTCTAACATTATTATATACAAGAGTTGAGATACAAAGTTGTATCTAATGAAAACAAACCACCTCGTCACTAACTCCCTAAAAACCTAGCTTCCATAAAGTGATACACTCAATATCGACTATTCAGGGCAATTCATATGAAATATTTGAATCTAGTCAATACCTGAAATACTGAGCACTCATTTACTCATGATAGAAATGCGAGCATTATTCCACTCATGATAATAGATAAATGGACCTGTAGACTGCTCCGCCTGCTACAATGTCTAGAATTATCTCATCTTTCTGAAACAATTCTATACCCTAATCATAACTGGAATCATAATAACTCAATGAACAAAGTAAATTAAATGTAGTTACACCTTTAAACCATATTTCAAATGTAGCCCATGAAACCCCATAGTTCATAACCACATTTGGAAACCATTATTCACAATTGACCTTTACCTACTTATTCACGTCTACCAAACTTCCTACAATCATTAACAACCTATTACATAAAACCTAGTTCCCTAAAACCAACCCTAATAATTATTTAGCCCTAACACCCTATTACCTACTACAAATGACTTTAAACCTATCTCTACTCTCAACTAGTCTCTACTCTAGTGTAAGCAAAACCCCAATAATTATTTATTAGTGTTATGAAATGTGAATCCTACTATAACCTAAGCTGTAACGTTCGGTAGGCTAGACCGAGATAGGCAACCTAAAGCCTGTGTATTTGCTCCATTCACAACCGTCCGGAGACTAAAGGGATCTGTGAATGTTGCGCCCTAACGTATATAAGGTAAGTACATAAATATATTTAATAAAGAACGAACTTCAGGCGCACACAAGATCTCTACGAGTGAACACCGTTCATAGCGGTCGACTTATTGGAAATTGCGACCTTCTCGCATCAATCTGTGGCTAGACCCCAAAGCACGTAAGAGTATATCATCATCTATGTTGATAAAGAGATGATGCCAAGCCCTCTTAAACTTGGTAACAAAACTAATAGGATTCCAAGCTGTATCTCTTTTCCTCCTCGAGGATGAGATCCAACTTGTTAAATAGACCATGCTATCCAGACATTGATCTGGCTCGATATCAAATCAAAACACACAAAAATCATAAAATAAAATCTAAATTCACAGTTGAATAACTCACCATAATTCAAAGTATTTGCACCATAATGAACCACTCAACTATGATAATTAATAAAATAGTACCTTGAATTATCACTACGTTAAAACGAGCCAGCTTCAAATGACAATCCGCACAACAATAAAAGTAAGAATGCGCACCTCGAATCGAACCCCACGCGCTATTTATACCTTGATATGTGTTAGCCTTCCAAATTGAAGCCTTTGAGTCAATTGTCCGCAAGCTTAATTACCCTACAATCCAAGCAATACAACACCTTACGTCAAGCAAATATGGTCGCAAATCACTTGTTTCATGCAATACATACGCTCTTATTGAAATGAATTGTACTCGCGGGCAGGTGCAATAACAAAATAACAAGCCTCGCTCAAGCGAAACAACACCTTACGTCTTGCATATACGATCGCAATTTGCTTGCTTTGAATACTAAATACGTTCTTATTGAAACTCATTATACTCGAAGAGCTGATGTATCAATATGAATAGGTATATTGTTGTGGGTGGCGTTCCAATTATGCTTACATTTTATTACTTTATTTTATCCAATGTTTATATAATTTTTATTTATTACTAATGAAATACTTATGATTAATATATTAATATTTCTTTAGCATTCAATAAAGAATAAAAGTGCTTTGACAGCATAGTTCTAGTTACAGTCGAAGTGCATCCGCAAAGGCCCTCAACTAGGATAAGGATGGGTCCACACAATGGGCCATAAATGACCCAACATACAGGACGCAGATATGCGTTAAAGAAAAAAAAATATGTTTTCCTCTCATTCCACCGCATAGCTGCATCTTGTATGTACTGTAAAGATTGTATAACCACCTTTATAGATGTGCTTCCGAGACAGGAACTGGCAGTTAGATCAAATTGAATTTAGAATGTTAACTGTCTCTGTCTAATGGAATAATATTAAGTTGAAGGCTTCAGACTAGGTGAGTCCGTTCTGGAGAGAAGACGATCGATTGTATTGTGCATGTGAATATAGAAGCTAACTTACGAGTGTAACGTATTTATTTAACCCCGTAGCAGCGCCTCAGTGTTGCCAGTTGACTCTCCGTGAAAACGTTAACCTTGACATCCGTAACCTACAGTCAAGGAATTTGATTTCTAGGCCACTTCGTCCCTTGTCACAGTGACAAGAGTATGAGATCTCTAGCAGCTTTCATATTGATTCTCACTGTGACAAGGTACGAAGTGGCCTTGAAATCAAATTCTTCGACTGTACCTCGCAAAACCCTGCGTACGCCCTCGACATGCTGTTCAGCCGTCTGCTCTTTAGTTTCCTGGTCTTCTCCATCCTCCGCGCCTGCGCCGACGAGTCCATGAGGAGTTTCTCGGGCACCCTCTCCAGCCTCCTGGACCGAGGACCCACTTCCTCTGAGAATACTAGTTGTCTACAATCTGCGTGGCCATCCTGTGAAAATACCGACCGGTCAATGCGAGGCAGAGCTCACCGAGGGTTCCGTACAAACGTAGTACGTATACGTAGTGACTTTTAGTTTAGGTTATAAACTGTAGGGAAATGACAGGTGTCAGGATTGACTTCTTAAACGCCGACCACTATAGTTGACGGGACTCGTCAGCTACGACGAATATAACTGTCTATATATAAGTATACTAGTGGCTCTGTGAGCAGTAGACCTCGCAAAATATTGTTATTTTTTTTTTTCAATTTTCTAAATTTCCAAAAACTGACTCAACAAAAAAACTTATATAATTATCGAACCTGCTCACAAAATTTCACGAGAATCGGTTGAGAAATGCGACCTGTATAGGAGAACATCCGGACATAGGAAAGATTTTTATTTCGTACGAAAGCTGAAACGGAGGCTCTTCGCTCGCTGTGTCAATTATTTACCAACGGTCCGAATTTGAAATTTAGAATTAACGTTAACGGACCTGTTTGATATTACAGAAAACCGTATTCAAATCGGTCAAGCCGTTTTGGAGATATTGAGGTGCACACACAAACAAAAAACCTCTCACCCTAAACACATATACCTTCTCCGTTCCGTCGTGGGTAAAAATAGTACATTACTACAGAGGCCGGGACGAAAGGGGTTGCCGGCCGAAGACATATAGACGGATAGGTCTGAGGCGGGCAACCCCATATTTCCCGCCGAGGTATGTACATAGTGCTTTTCTAAAACATGCAATGAAATAAATAACAAAAAAATCTAAGTTATATTTGTAATATGCATAGTGGCATAGTGTCATGATGCCTGTGCTACAAATTTATGTGGAATGGACATTAAATAATTTTAAAGAAAAAAAACCGACTTCAATGAGGGAGGCCGGTAAAAGATTATTATACTTAGATGGTGCACTCTTAGATAGATACAAAAAAAATAAAAATGGCTATAATATATGTTTATAATGGTAGAAGACTAAGTACCCTCAATTCCTCATGGAATCATGAAAAAACCTTGCTTGCTTGACAAACAAAACGAAGAGAACAAATCGCCAATCGTGAACTACGCGTCGTTGAAGAGTTCCGTTCTGATCATCATCAGCAGTTACACTTCATCAAATGTCACTTTTATGAATGAAAATGCTTGATTAGTTCATGAAAATACTAAAATCACTATTTGTGTGCCTTTCATATTCGAGGAGTTCCCTCGATTCCTAATGGATCCCGTCATCAGAACTCGAGCATGACAAAAATCAATGGTGAAAATAGAACTTGCTTAACAAACACAGCTAGAAGGACAAATCGCCAAACGTGAACTTTTCGTCGTTGAAGAGTTCTGTTCTGATCATCATCAGCAGTTCCACTTCATCAAATGTCACATTTTTGTATGATAATGCTCGATTTGTTGATAAAAACACAAAAATCACTATATGTTTGCCTTTAAGATTTGAGGAGTTCCCTCAATTCCTCATGGATCCCATCATCAGAAATCAAGCATGACAAAAATTTATCGTGAAAATAGAAATTGCTTAACAAACACAGCTAGGAGGACAAATCGCCAAACGTGAACTTTTCGTCGTTGAAGAGTTCTGTTCTGATCATCATGAGCAGTTCCACTTCATCCAATGTCACATTTTTGGATGAAAATGCTTGACTTGTTGATAAAAACACAAAAATCACTATATGTTTGCTTTAAAGATTTGAGGAGTTCCCTCAATTCCTCATGGATTCCATCATCAGAACTGCGTTTTGACAAAAACGGGACCAACTTGGATATATATACTTACAATCAAAAAAAAGAATTTTCCAAATCGGTTAAGAATGGCGGAGTTATGGACTAACAAACATTAAAAAAAAAAAAAAAAAAAAAAACGTACAACCGAATTGATAACCTCCTCTTTTGAAATTTTGAAGTCGGTTAAAAAGAGGACTTTACCGGCCTAGGCCTGCAAGATTTGTATGAAATTCCATTAACGACCTCTTGTCCTAGCCGCACCTGAAACGTCATACTTCGCAGCCTATTATAAGAAACATAATATCAATATTTAATTCCATGTTTGACAAAAAATACTTAAGTAGGGGATGGCCCATCATTACCGATGATTTCTCAATGTAATTGCGGCTTGCATAGTATGTTTTTTGTGGAACGTTTCATGTTCGCAAACAGTAAATTTTCTTTTAGTATTTGTCAACGCTCGTAATCGGATGTATTATATATTATTATAGTACATTATTATAGTACATTATGTATTATTATAGTACATTACTACAGAGGCTGGGACGAAAGGGGTTGCCGGCCGAAGAGATATAGACGTATCGGTCTAAGGCGGGCAACCCCATATTTCCCGCCGAGGTATGTACAGTGCTTTTCTCAAACATGCAAGGAAACAAACAACGAAAAATAATAAGTTTTATTTTTAATACGCATAGTGGCAGAATGTCATGATGCCTGTGTCACACATTTATGTGAAATGCAAATTATAAAAGAGGACTTTGCCGACCTAGGCCTGCAAGATTTGTATGAAATTCCATTAACGAACTCTTGTTCTAGCCGCACCTGAAACGTCATACTTCGCAGCCTATTATAAGGAACATAACACGCGCATAACATGCCACGCGTTCTAAATTTAAAAAATATTTATTGTATATTCAAAATCCAATTTAGCCTTCCCGTGTTTATTAAGTTTATTAATTATCCTACCTATCTAATTCGACTGTTGTTTATTTTATGTTTATTTTTGTCAAAAAAATATTTTGTCAAAAATATATTTTACAAAAAATTATTATGTTAATGTAATTTTAGTGTTAGTGTAAATGCATTGTTTGCGCAGTTGTGTGGATCGGTCGCACAACTTATTTTTTTGTCGGGACCCACAGAAAACCAGCGTCGGGAAACCTTTTGTGACCCGACACATGCTGAGTGGGCCCCATTTTCGCAACTGTAGTATTAAGTTATTTTAAATTGTATATTATATTTTTTTAGCATGGTTGTCGAAATAAAGTTTTTTCTATTCTATTCTATTCTATTCTAACATCAGTATTTCATTGCATGTTTGAGAAGAGTAGATTTTCTCTGAACCAAATCCTTCTCGTCGATATCCCAGAATGAAATGTGTACCTAATAATATTAAACGCATGCCTAAAAATACTTTCGGAAAGAAATACGGCTAGTAGTTGGCTAGTCGGTGGTCTTCATGCTTATCAATACGGTTTGGGCAATGTTTAAAGGGGTGTGGGAGAGTTAAGAGAAGGTGCTCACGCAGGTAGTCCATTTACAGTGCACTATTCACTTGTTTCACACGCGTTAGATATATCGGTAGCTACTCGTGATACTACTTTTAAGTTTCTTTTGAATAATCCGGAGACGGACGCGCGCGAGCTTCGATCGAGTTGGGGTTTTGAAAATGGGAGGGTAGGTAGGGTAGACACATTACCAAAGTGTTTAAAACGCTCATACCTCGCATTTCTGACTAACGTGCGGCGCCCCAGCCTGTTTGCCGCAAATCATCCACTGGTCGATGATGCGATGGTAGCGCTGCAACCAGCGCTGCTTGCAAGTATTCTTGTTGATGATGATGGTCTCTCCCTCCATCAGTACCGGGGAATTCACGCCTGTGTTGGCTATTGTGTCCGCTGGCTGGAAGATACGTTTTACAAGTAACTAATAAGCAAGACATACACTTTAACTATCCATCTACTTACGTAGGTAAATCACTCAGAGCAATATCCCCTTGTAACTTGTCAGACAGAATATTTGTGGAGAGATCGGCGCAGGCTGAAAAACGCCCATTGAAGCTATACAACGCTTACAGCAAACGCTGAGTCCTGAGCCTATTGTCAATGCTAATGTGGCACTACAGTTATGTAAGTAATTTAATTAGTAGTGGTATGATTATGTAAATATGTATGATTTTATTTATTTAACTTTAATGGCTATTTACACCTGTGGCGCCCGCTACCGACTGTCCGGATGCAACTGTACTGGGAATAACTCTAGGATGATAATGGGTGTTTACACCCGTAAGACAAGTGGAACGTCGTGATCGATCATAATCCTTGTCTTTCCCCTGAGAAACATCGTCACTGTGTATCTACTTACTTACGTCCGTAAATATTTTTCAGACCTTCCAACAATGAAGTCCTCAGTGCCTGTTACTGTCGAAGGTGTTACACATGGTAACTAGTGGGTCTGTGAGGTGTAGGCCTCGCAAAAATGTTTCTTTTTTCAAATGTCCAAAAACTGACTCGACAACAAAATTCTATATAATTATATGAACCTGCTCACAAAATTTCACGAGAATCGGTTCAGAAATGCGACCTGGTAGAAGAGAACATCCGGACAGACATACGAAAGCTGAAACGGAGACGCTTCGCTCGCTCGGTCAATAAGGTAGAAGTTGAAGGCTGTTTCTCCAAAAACAAACTAGGAATTTTTTAAATTCAAGGGAAATCCAGCAATGAAAACACTTGCTGCAGCCGCCGACACGCCAGCAAGTTCCTTTACGAATCCCATTACTCACATCCGTATAATATTTTTTAGAACCCCATCCAGCAATGAAGCCTTTAATGCCCGGCGCCTCCAGATCCTGACTAAAGTTGTTGTATTTAATCTTGTTGGGTATAAAGTCACAGCCTTTCACTCTCTTGGCGAAAGATATGCTTTCCTCCGTCATGACAACGGCGATGTCGTTGACCATCCAGCGGATGTTGTTGAAGGACGTCCCATCGTATCTGTAGCCTGACAAAAGTTAAATCAATATTGTTTAGCCTAGTATTTGTTGACATGTATTTTTTTATTGGCCAGCCTATCTAGCCTGTATTGAAAATTTTTGTATGGGCTGCTCGTTTTCCGTACTTCCGATTCAAATTTCGAAATAGCGTGTCACTAACGCGGCGAATCATGTAACGTTGTAACTGTTACATGATTCGCCGCTTGCATTGTTTGGAGACGCGTTTTCCAGTTTTGGCCCTAGACGTGGGATAGAGCAGGAAAGAAGAAGAATTATAATTTCCGATACAGTTTTTATTCATCATCATCATCATGTCAGCCGAAAGGCGTCCACTGCTGGACATTGGCCTCCCCCAAAGACTTCCACAATGACCGGTCCTGCCCCACCCGCATCCAATGGACACCCGCGACCTTCACCAGGTCATCAGTCCACCGTGTGGGAGGCCTGCCCACTCTACGCCTTCCGGTACGTGGTCGCCACTCGAGAACCTTTCCGCCCCAACGGCCATCGGTCGGTCGGGGGTCGGGTCGGTTTTTATTAATCTAGAATAAATTTATTTGGTTTGTTTGCCACCAATGTGGTATAAAATTGAACGCTTCGGTTGTGGAATGCCGAGGTTTTCCCGAGAGACTAATACAGCATGGGATTCTTCAAGAAAGGAGGTATAAAATTTTAAAGGGTCGGCATATCTATAGGCTGCGGTGACTGCTTACCATCAGGCGGGCCGTACGCTTGTTTGCCACCGACGTGGTATTAAAAAAAACAGTGCGTAACTCACTTCTGGGTACACATTTCCAAATGGCACGCATTGCGCCGTTCTTGATGCAACTATTCGTCCGACCAGGAGGCAGCCATCTGTCAGGCAAAATACAATAGCTATTTACGATACAAGGGTTGTAAAACAAAGAAAGGCCGGTGTCGCAGATGTTTGAGGCGCGAGCCGCAGGCGAGGGTCATAAATATGCGAGAGAGGGCTTTCTGTTTTACGACCCGTGTTTTGTACACAATTTTACGTCACCACTTGGCCAAAAAGTGGGTTTTTCCGGACGCGCAGCGTGCGGAAAAAGGCGCTTTTTGGCAACGTGTGGTGTAAAAAAATAAAACAATAGATGATAACAAAATAACTTAAAAATACGCAAATAAGTACAATTTCGTTGCATTCGGCATCGAGACTCTCGGTCCTTGGGCCCTGGGGCAACAGAGAACTTGAATCAACTGGCGAAGAGACAACAATGCAACAATGATTATGATTCATAACTAAATGCTACGTCAATATCAGCAGTGACTGACGCGCTATAATCTCGTGGTGCCAAGATCTATTACTTAGAGGTCATAACATTAGGTCACAATTTCTCCCAAGTTGAAACAGATATTTTCTTTTGGATACTAGAGGTTACTGCAGATGCTCTAAGTAAGCAGCCTTTAAATTTTTTGCTCCTATTACAGGCCACATACTTACATGGATATTATTATCTCTTCTTGTACCCTTCTAAATTTCTTCTTGGCACTCTGGGTTTTAACTTGTTAGTAGTGAGGCGAAACTGTAGTCTGCTTATTTTTGCCCGCCGGGTTTTGCGTGGGGACTCTGACTGGCTTGAGTTGGGAGAGAGGCTAATTATGGACGATTCACACGAACGGCTGGAGTCGGCGCGCACCCCACTAGAGTCAAAGGAATTTGAAGCCTCCATACAGCAGGCAGGTGGCAAACGAGCAGACGAATCGCCTGATGGGTTGTTAGTGCTTTGTCGGCCTTTAAGATGGGAGTACGCTTTTTCTTGAAGGTTTGAAGGTCGAATCGGTCCGGAAATACCGCAGGCGACAGTTCATTCCAAAGTTTAGCTGTGCGAGGCAAGAAATTTCTGGAGAAACGCACAGTTGAGGACTGCCAAGTTAGGTTTCATATTTGAATGGGTTGCGGGCAGCCAGTCGGCTGCCGCCGGCTCTGCCGCTGCTGTTTCGATACGAAGTCTAGTTTCTGTATGGAGGGTTCGAATTCCTTTGACTCAGGTGGCGTGCGCGCCGACTCCGCGGCTTTGGTGTGACTCGGCCATTAGACTGTCCCTGCCGTCTGTAGCATCACCCTCAGACCGCGCGCTCGGCCACTGTTAGCATTAGCAGTGCCATCGGTCGCCATATTTTGTAGCACACAGAAACTCCTCGTTAGTTCGTGCCCTGGCCCTACTGAATGCGCTCCTGGGGTCAGCGCCTGAGTGTGACCTGCTTGCGTGGAGATGGTCGGCCGTATGCCAGGAGTGTCTGAAGTTTTGCGAGATGATGGATAAAAGGGTGTCTACTGTTACAATGTAAGCAATGCAAAGCATGCCGATTAAGGCATTTACCCCCCATGAAATTGGGGGAGGCCTATGTCCAGCAGTGGACGTCCTAGGGCTGATTTGGTGGTGGTAATATGTTGTTATATTATTTTTATAATTTGACTGTTACCTATGTAAGTTCACATTGTATTGGTTTTAAGCTGTAATGCTGTGTGACCTATTGAATAAATAAATAATAAATAACGTACGTACTTATGTGTCCCTGAAACGACGTAAAACTGCTTGATGTCCTCAATGCAAGCGGCGGATGTCAAGATGTATAGCGGGTCTATGATGACGCCTCCGCACAGCCAGTTCCGGTCCACGAGATTCACCGA
Organism: Notocelia uddmanniana; assembly: GCA_905163555.1. Taxonomy (NCBI): domain Eukaryota; kingdom Metazoa; phylum Arthropoda; class Insecta; order Lepidoptera; family Tortricidae; genus Notocelia; species Notocelia uddmanniana. The sequence continues at coordinate 11,182,935 of LR991078.1, forward strand.
CGCGGGGCGCAAGTAGACCTGGGGACCACAAAGGAAGATACCATGTTCATCGAACTTTTAAAAAACAGAAGAGTATTGAAAGAAAATTGGTAAATAAAAAATACGGCTTGGGTTTTATGCCACGGTGGCGTTCAGCCCGCCGCGTACGCGGTCATCGCAGTATAGACGCATGGAACTCCTTAGTAGGGTATGAGCGGAGTCCAGTCAAAACTAGCGCGCGACGCCATGACGCAGTAATGCATACCCAATTAAACTCGCTCAGTCCGCTCCGCTTACTCGCACGCGTGTAAGCGGAGCGGACTGAGCGAGCGATGTACTTGTATGAAAATCAGTTGCGAGTCGAGCGGAGTCCTCTCGGAATCCGCTCGACTCTGCGACCACTTTTGTGACTCTTTGAACTCGTTTAGTCCGCTCCGCTCACTCTTATTCAGTGGAAGCACTTATATGCAATTCGCCATTGCGAGTTAAACGGACTCCGTATGGAGCTCGTTCCGCTCGCAGTGGAAAGTGGGCATAAGAGTGCAGACACACGCTTGTTGCCTACCTGAGGATTATTACAATTAAGCTTGACGCACAGAGCGCGGCGCAGCGTCGTTGCGGGACGGAGGCGGTTTTGCGGTAAAGCGAACGCGGTCCGGGGCACGTCGCACCAAAAAAACCGCTCCGTATTCGGTAGTGCGATAGAGTGGGGGCGGCGTGTGTGACATATGAAGCAGCAGGCGTACCGCGAACTTCGAAAATCGAACTTCGTGTCGTGCCGTCCCTTTCACTCTCGTGTTATACACTATATGACAGAAAGGGACGGTACGACGCGAAGTTCGATTTTCGAAGTTCGCGGTACGCCTGCAATAATCGACAGTCGACAGTTTCGAAAAGATCAAAAATGCAAAATCCTTATTCATGAAACTAAACAAACCTGTGTTGACTAAAATTAGTTTTCACCCTTTCTCACAAACTTAAATAACAACGACATATGCAAGGACGAACGAGTATTAGCGGTATTTTAACTAACAAAGATTTGATAGAAGTTAATGAATAAGGGTTTTTTTATACCACGCCGGTGGCAAACAAGCGTACGGCCCGCCTGATGGTAAGCGATCACCGCAGCCTATGGACGCCTGCAACTCCAGGGGTGCCACATGCGTGTTGCCGACCCTTAAAAAATATTAACTCACCATATAGGGCTTGGTGTCAAAGATGGTTGAACCTCCTATAATTCTTCTAGTTTCTTTTAAATTCTCTGCATCCTCTACTGATTGTTCGGTTGTGGAAGATGAATTTGGAGCTAAAAGAAAGGTAACTATCAGCAGTTCTATGCTTTGGAAGCCGCCATCACCACCAGCACCAAGAGCATGTCGGGTACCATATCAGCTGAAGGACGTCCACTGCTGGACATAGGCATTCCCGAATTTCATGGGGGAATAAATGCCATAATCGCCACGCTTGACATGCGGTTTGGCGATCGCTGGATCTCCACCACACTCCAGGAATGCTGCTGCCCATCCCCCCGTGGTCTTGGTCGTAGTTATAGGGCATACCCGGGTCTTTGGATGCCACGTTAGTCTAATGACAAGGATTGCAAAATCAAGGTATCCCCCTGAATTGAATTGTTTTCACATTCGCGTTGCCGACCGTTTAAAAATATGTAGGCTTCTTTCTTAAAGAATCACTTACTAAAGTCCCTCGGGAAAATCAAGAAAGCTCATCAACAACCGGAGCGTCCGAGCGGCATTCCCTTGAAAATGTGCATTTCGCGTCCTTTAAGGTTCTAAGGTGTGACACAGAGAAAATAAGTAAGAATAGAGAGCTAACTCCATACATCATTTTTTACTTATTATTTCGTGGTCGACATCTAGCGTCAAATAACGGAATTATCAGTACTGCTATAAATATACTAGATGTCACGTATGCAGCTACTGATGAAAAGTGTATTTCTCAACAATTTACTACTAATATTTAAAGCAGAATGAGTTGAAAACAGAGTTCCGATTAATCCGGTTATAATATTAGCTAAAAATGGTTGAGCATTCGATTGTTCGTTCGTCACGGCATCTATTGTCGAGTAACAGTACTGATAATTCCGCTATTTGACGCTAGATGTCGACTACGAAATAATAAGTAAAAAATGATGTTTTAAGTCATATGGAGTTAGCTCTCTATGCTTACTTATTTTCTCTATGGGTGTGAGGATAAATGCCCTGCCGACGGCGAGTGGTGGAAAGCGGCCGTGGGCATCATGTAGAACAGTTCTTCGGAGCACAACTCATTGTACAAGTGATAGAACTCGCACAACGAGGCTTAGGCTCCTTGGACTTAATGTATGATATGATTTGTTGCTATGGGCCGTGAACGCGACACAGAATACCTTTTCGGCGGCTTCTTGGCGTTCAAAAGTTTAGGAGGTGCAAGGGTTGAATCTGATAGAAAATAGAATACTGACCGGCGTAAACAGATCGACAAAATCCAAAAATTAACAGAAAATATACACTTAACGTCATCATGTGAAATTACTTATGTACAAAGAAATCGTTTTGATTCTAAAAATAATTTCACGCGCGGCTGAGTTTGCTGATTTGTTCCAATAATGTAATCAAAAGCTGAAAAGACCGAAGACATAACATACACTGTTAGCTATTGGTGTTATAATAGAAGAAGGTTTATCTGGTTTCTCGACGTATTGGTTCGCTGTAAGGTCGTGTAAACAAATTAAATAATTAATAAATAATAATCGTGTATGTTACAAAGCATGACTTGGATTATACGGGAATTAATGAAATATCATTGCATATCAACTATGATCATGCAACGATGGTGGTAAACTGGAAACCCAGCTGATACAGTTGCCTATGAACGCTAAGTCCGCGTAATTTTATAGGAGAAATACTTTTATGTAGGGAATTCAAAATTAATACCCAGAAGGAAGAGGCAGAGAGCACAGGAAATTTAACTTCAGTGCAATGACACTTTTTGCAACTGTAAGTTTAAAGTTGGGCAAAATGTGATATTGCAGTGATAGGTTACCATCCCATCGCACACAGCCCACAACCCGGTTCCCATAGTCGACCATATCTAAAAAGCTATAAAAATATGATTGTAAATTTCATACTTATTACAAATTCGTCACAAGATTTTGTTATGAACAATGAATTTTCTAGATATTTGTGATTGAATTCGCATAATCGATATAATCAATGTTACAATAAATTTGTATACAATAAAGTTATTTAAAAGAACTTGTTAGCTTGTAGCCGTTTGTAAATTGTAATTTTGATCGAAGAAAAACTTGTGCAATTATCGAATCGTAATAGTAGATTGTAACTTAAATTAAACCACTCATACCTACCGGTCAACAATCCAATAACTAGCTTAGGGCAACGTTGCCGATCCACGAGCGGCCAAGTAGCTCACATTTATATTTATAGTTAAGGATATCACCCCAGAGCGACCTTCTTCCATTATTTTTTTCTAATTCAGCGAGCGATGAATGTCGAAACGCACAGAGCGGGCGCGGCGCGATGCGGGGCGGAGGTGGTTATGCATTTATGATCGTTCCGGAACTGTCGATTACTGCTTCATATTGTCACACACGCCGTCTCCGCTCTACTGCGCTATCGAATACCGCGCGATTATTGGTGCGACGTGCCCCGGGCTGCGTTCGCTTTACCGCAAAACAGCCTCCGCCCCGCAACGACGCTGCGCCGCGCTCTGTGCGTTTCTAGCTTGAGCGATGAGTAGGTATGTGTTTCAGCCCGGCTAGTATGATAGCAAAATTACAACTTTTCCGGTCACGTTTTATCGTCAAATTCGGGTAAATATGATACAGTCATATAAACCGTCGTACGTAAAACGTGACCATTTAGACGTTATGTCAATATTTTAGCGTCATGTGCTAACATAGTAATCGTCATGGACATAAATATTATGTAGGTCCCTCGGGGCCCCAATTGAAATAGAGAATATTGAAGTGATTCGGAATCTCCACATCTTATCTTAGCTTATTTAGTCGTTATCCCATTCTTAAAGAATATATATTTTTGGGAGATATGAAGAGATTTGGTTGAAAAAAATTAAAAAAACCGGCCAAGAGCGTGTCGGGCCACGCTCAGTGTAGGGTTCCGTAGTTTTCCGTCCGTCACATTAAGTTGACATATTAAGTACAGAAACACAAAACCCTAAAAAGCACGTCATTTCATTGTGATTTTGTAGAAATGACAGGTACAATAAACACCTGTTTATACGGTTAAATTACAAACTTAGTTCAGAAATTATTTTTGTAATTTTTTCAAAAACTATTCAACCTATCAAGTTCAAAATAATTTTCCTACAAAGTTTTTATAAAGTTCTACTTTTGAGATTTTTTTCATATTTTTAAAACTTATGGTTCAAAAGTTAGAGGGGGGGGACACATTTTTTTTTACTTCTGGAGCGATTATTTCCGAAAATATTAACATTATCAAAAAATGATTTTAGTAAACCCCTATTTATTTTTAAATACCTATCTAACAATATATCACACGTTAGGGTTAAAATGAAAAAAAAAATCACTCCCCACTTTACGTATAGGGGAGGTACCCTAATAAAATATTTTTTTCCACTTTTTATTTTACCACTTTGTCGACGTAATTGATATACATATTAGTACCAAATTTCAGCTTTCTAGTGCTAACGGTCACTGAGATTATCCGCGGACGGACGGACAGACGGACGGACAGACATGGCGAAACTATAAGGGTTCCTAGTTGACTACGGAACCCTAAAAAGAAAATATTTCAAGTCAAAAGTAGTATTTAAACAGCAAAATAATTGGAAAACTTTTACAGTATGTAATATCAACTATGAACATAATTTAGTTGTTAATATTAAATTTATTCTTCATCTTCTGCGAAATCACTGAGATCATCGCTGTCTACAGAGGCCATGCCTTTGTCTTAGTCCGAGTTGGAGCAAGAAAGTCCCTTACATGTTTTGCATACATCATGTGAGCAGGGTATTCCACTTTTTAGACATGAACTCTTAAGAGTGAAACACCTACTTTTGTATGAGCAAATTATAAGGGCCATTATTTTATCCGGAGCTGGTGGTAGGGTAGTGCGAACAGGTAACATATCCCCATTTTGTCGACTCCTTCGTGTTCGCCATTCATGACCTTTGATTCGCGTTCGAAAAACCTCTCCCAACGGGAGTGCGCGAGGTGAATAGCAAGCGCACTGTTTACATATGCGTGTTCATTATCCACCTCGCGATTCGCACGAAAGTGTAAATGCAGCATAACTTAGAGTTTTCATTAGGAACATTGACGAGGTAAAGCCGAAGTGATATGGTATCTCAGACTAAGTAGTCGTACGAGGCATGTTCTCCGTAATTGCTTTGACGGAAACACCGTAGCAATTTAAATTCACAACCTACCTTGTGAATATTGCAATATCTTAATGATTCCGTACTCATTCCATCACCATTGTGGCGTCAAAATGCTACGCACTTTGGTCCTAGTGATTATACGTGAGTGTTTTTCTTTTTACAAGCTATTATTTAACTTTCACTGTTCGTATGTAAGCAAGTATACAGGGTCGGCCCTGTAACAGGAGCAAAAAATTAAACGGTGGACTATTTAGCGGGCCAAAAATTATTTCCAAGTGGTCTCAATTGAAAAAAAAGTTGTTTATTTATTTATTTTTTCTTCAAAAATTTCTTACGTGTATTTTTATTACTCTTCTGAAGTGAAATTAATGTCAATTTATTTTAAGAACTCAATAAAATCCAAAAGAAATGGATAAATATAAAAAATATCCATGAAAACTAAAAAAATGCAAAAAAAAATATTACTCATAACATGATACTACCTCAAATACTGCATGGACTGATAAGCTATAATCTTGTGTCCGTGAAGACGACAACCACGCATCGCATATTGAACTTGGCTGCCATTTTCACATTTATGTTTTTGATGGGATATATCATTACTTTTTGTCAAACTTCCCGAAATGGTGCTTTTCAAGAGGGAATGCACGAGTTACTATACAAAATACCCAGATCGCTATAGGTGCACCTAAAATATTTGAAGAGTTCCCTCGATTTCTCCAGGCCCCTTTAATCAAATTCTGACCTGATAACAATGGGACCACTCCTAAAGTATATCGATTCAAACATAAAAAGAATTTTCCAAATCGGTTAATAAATGACTGCGTTCTGAGGTAACAAACATAAATAATAATAATAATAAAACTAATAAAAAAATCGCTGTTTATCTGATTTTTTTGTGTACACATACAATTACCAAGCTGTATGCCAAATTTCACCTTTCTAGGTCATCTAGAAATGGGTTAGGTTTTTGATTACTAGTCAGTCAGTCAGTAAGTGGTAAAAATGCCGTTTTTTGGACTTTACTTTTATATCTCAATAACTATTTCACCTATATTTATGAAATTTGGGGTTCTAGTTGTTCTAAAGGATCTTAATACATGTACCAATTTCATTTTTTATGTTATGTAGATTTGGAGTTATTGGGGGTCAAAAGTGGCTCCAAACGGCTCGTGTAAAATAACACACGGCTGATGCTGTCCGCCAGTTCCTGGGGTGAACTTGGCTGGACACGCTGCCGCGTGTCTAGATAAGCTTGAACTAACTGGAAATCACGTTCTTTCAAAGCTCCCTAGATTACAGCACCTGTCATGCTGAACTTTTTTTTTAAAAGGATTTGTTATGTTATTTGTTACTCTATAGTGCTAATTGTAAAAATTCCCCTTTTTTCATTTTCTGCTTCTCGATTGATCTTAACCTGAAGTGAATAGCTTCCCTAACACTATCAAAAGAAACACGACACGTTAATGCACATACATGTGCTCTCGCACACTTCCCTATGGTGCTGTTTTGCTCCATCATCAGGCCTTCAGCAGTTCATGTGAAGAGGTTTCTCAATACATACTAGCCAAACAATCGAAACACGGTTCACTAAATGATCACCTTAATAAGATTCCCTGCAATATTGTTCTGATCCATCATCAGACCCTTAACATACCATGTACAGAAGCTACTCAGCAAACACAATGAAAAGAGCCCAAACACGACCAAATACCTATATGCCTTCGAAAGGTTCTGTGTGATGTTATTTTACTCCATCATCAGACCCTCAGAAGTTCATTTACAATGGCTGCTAAGAAAACATAAAACGAACAGTAAGTAATCGAACCCCTGTACATTTCTCTACTATGTTTTTTTGCTCCATCGTCTGATCCTCAGAGTTCAAGTACATGTAGGTACTCTTTATCCAGCACTATCGAAATCATTCACGGTGGTGAAGTTGTTCCGGAGAAAAATGCGCTCAAACCAGTTCAAACGCACTTTCAAGCAAAAAATGTTCACTGCAGCGCCCCCTGGCGAGTTATGGTCGTAACAATTATCATGGGGTTCGTCCCGAATGAACCACGAATCCATTTCAGAAAACCGTATCCAAATCGGTCAAGCCGTTTTGGAGATATTGAGGTGCACACACAAACAAACAAACAAACAACCTCTCACCCTAAACGCATATACCTTCTCCGTTCCGTCGTGGGTAAAAACATGCAGTTAAATTTTAGAATAGGTAGCTAATAACATAACAAGTCATTAATTCATTAAAAGCACTGGCAAACGTTATGCATGACAGAAACTGTGATCTTACAACGTCAAAATTCGTTCAAAATTACGAAAACCTATTGGACGCGCTCTCCGTTTTAGACAGGTTCTACTCAATGTATTTATATCGATAATTAACGATTACTATTAACCTCACCCCTATTTCTCTCCAAATTCTAACTCTCACTTCCAAATAACTGTGCCACCACAGACTTTCATAGTAACATAAGACCTTTGGCTTTGAACGCAATCAAATGTCAAGAGTATTTGACCGCGCGGTCTCCATTTTACAAACAAGGATTCCATACCAATTTCTGTCCAAAGTGCATCTCGCTCACACACGCTTGGCTATGTAATAATGCAAGAGGAAAAGCATATATCAATACTAATAGAATATAATTTTTATGCCTTAAACGCCTTCCGATTTTTAGCCCCTATATTGACAAAGCAAAGACTTGCCTGTCATTTTTTATTCATTGGAATTTAGGCCCTAAACGGGATCTAATTTGAGGTCATTTTCTTTCTAAAAATGACAACCGTTAAAATCGTAATGGAATTATAAGCGTTATGCATTCAAAAGCGTTTTGCGTTAGTGTTGGCGTGTATGTATTTAGTTATGATTGTGTTAGAACGGCTAAGCTGGTTCTCTAAGGCTGGGTTGCACCGACTTACGATCACAGACTGATCAACGTTAAATATGGCGCCGGCAGCTGTCATCCCATTGACACTTGTCAATCTTTCCATACATTCAAATTTTAACGAACACAGCTTACGATTACAGGCGGTTTGGTGCAACCCAGCCTAAGTAGATAGCTGTCACGCCGCTTCCATCATTTTATATATTAACGTATACTGACGTACAATCAACCAATTGAGTTTTTTTTTATACTACGTCGGTGGCAAACAAGCGTACGGCCCGCCTGATGGTAAGCGGTCACCGCAGCCTACGGACGCCTGCAACTCCTAGGGCCGTCAAATGCGCGTTGCCGACCCTTTAAGAATTTATACACTCCTTTCTTGAAGAACCCCATACTGTAGTCCGACGGGAAAACCTCGGCAGGAAGCTCATTCCACAATCGGAGCGTCCGAGGGAGGAAATTCCTCTGAAACCGTACCGTACGCGACCATTTAGGTTCTAAGGTGTGAGGATGAATGCCGCCGACGGCGAGCGGTGCGATGGTAGGAAGCGGCCGTAGGTTTTTAGACCAGTTCTTACCTTGTGAGAGTGACAATATTATGAGATCTCTAGCAGCTTTCATATTTATTTTCACTGTGTGTCAATGTAGGAAGTGGCCCAAAAATCAAATTGGTTGACCGACCTAATAGGTATACACGGTGGAATAGTGTTAACAGGCGATTATTCCGTAAATACAATAAATATCAAAAAACGTTCAATTATCAACTTAAAGGGAAATGAAAATCAGCCAAGAGCATGTCGGGCCATGCTCAGTGAAGGATTCCGTAGTTGCCTAGTTATAAAATAATAACAAGCAGAAGGGAATACCCTCGCAGCGTTTCATACGTCTTTTACTAAGCAGGGAAGACTTTTTAATTACGAGAACTCAAAAATAGCTTAACTGATCATAACCACTATAGTTTTCGTTGAAAGTCTTTATTAAGTCATAAGTATCTTTTTTTTTCTTTTGGAGTGATTATTTCCGAAAATTTTCACTTTATCAAAAAAATATTTATGAAGTTTTTCATTTTGAAAGACCTATCCAACAACACCCCACGCCTTAGGGTTAAAGCAAAAAAAATTATCCCCACTTTACGTGTAGGGAAGGTACGCTTGAAAAAAATTTTTTTTGATTGTCTTACCGCTTTGTCGGATTTATTGATTTATGTATATATCTATACCAAGTTGAATCTTTCTAGCACTAACAATCACAGAGTAAAGCCTCGGACATACAAACGGAGATGGCGAATTAATACGGTTCCTTATTGACTACGAAAACCTAAAAAACAAGAAAACACCACACCTACAGATTAAGCAGTGGCGTTAATAGCTGCGGTCTTCTGTAAGGTCGAGGTACTTATACAGTAGGGCTGCTCTAAAAATGACCGCGATGATCGTTCGGCCGCGCCCTACATCCGTAAACTAACTCTATAACTTTAGTTTCAGTATTCATACCCGCTATGTCGCAAGCTAACCAGAAGGAGCCATATTTCTACCGAATGAAACCGGGAACCCGTATTGGCACTCAAGAAAACAAATCATATAGCCGAGCGCCTTACGAATACACGTTCACCGCGAAACCGGTAACCGAACCGGTACATACGAAAACAGTAACCGAACCTAGATTCAAGAAGACTTACATGATACCCGCATATATTTTGAAATCTTTAGAATTGAACGAGAACATGGCAAATGACCACGCTGTAAAAATTAAGAAATTATTTTCAAATATTAGACCGAACCAGATTGAACAAATACAATTACCCGTCGCTGGGGAAAATCTAGTAGATATACCAATAGAACAGGATTTTAATGAGCCCCCTGAAAAATCATACCAACATCAGTTACAAATATTTAGAGACAAAGACAGACTAAGCGAAGAGAATTTCCTACCACATTACAGAGTAACAAAATATAGTACACCATTACCGATAACTGTCGAAGAAGTTGCAAACAAACCGGTAAACGAATTAACGCTCTTAACCGACAGCAGACATTATAATTCACAGTTACCGGTATTAACCGAGAAACCGGTATACGATCAGAATTTCCTGTTAAACGAAGAAGGTAGAATAACCAATTTACCAGCATTGAGAAAACCTTTTTACGTTCCAAATGCGCAGAAAGAAAGGCTATTGAGGGGGAAATTGCTAACCATACTTTTTGCTTCAAGGAAAGATGTAGAAAAACATATGAAAAACACCAAGTCAATCCACGATACTTTTAAATCTGGGACTATGTATAAGATCGGGTACATCACCAGTTTAATCAACAAGATGAACAATCGAATAAGGCAGCTATATAATACTGTTCAGAATAATCAATATAATTGGGACTCGCTGAAGATTTTGGAAGCGTATGAACAGGTAATTACAATAATTAACAACTTCTAATTAAACCAATTTTAAAATGAACGAACTACTGATGAAATGCACTAGGTACTTATACAACGACGGTGGCAAGCAAGCTTACGGCCTGCCTGATGCCTATGTCCAGCAGTGGACGTCCTTCGGCTGACATGATGATGATGAGGCGCATTATAGTCCAACATGCAATTCCAACGGTCATTCTCAAGCATTCCGATATGCTCAGCCGTTTGGATGCGCCTTTAATTTGAGAGATTTAACCGTGATATAATCATTTCATAACGTAAACGCTAATATTAATTTGTAGTATAAGTTGTCAAAGGGACGCATACATGCAATTTTACAGTAAAGTCCGCTCTTTTTAAACTTTGCAGCCTGGTCGAATTAAATTAGAAATTGATACCTATGTGGAATTGAACGTAATGAGATTGGAACTACATGTAAATTTCTTTGTGTTTCAGTTGAAAAAGGGCAACGAAATGATACAACAGCTACTGAGTATGATGCAATCTTACCTCAGAATTAAGGAAAAAACTGGAATCGAATCACTGAAGGGGGGTGCAGTTCTACCAACAATTTCAGCTATTAGTTGGTCATACTATGACGACAATTTGATTTGATATATGTCTTCGTTTGTAGTTTTGTACAGTCAACAGCAAAAGTAGATGATCATCTCAGTACCTTGTCACTTTCACAACTTTGACGTAATCCCAGCTGTCGCAGTATTGATATGTTAGCGCGACAAAGTACTAAAATGATCATCTACATTTGATGTTGACTGTACTTATCAATAATCACAGGTCCGTTTACACGATTATTCATCATCCTCCTAGCGTTATTCCCAGTACAGCTGCATCCTGAAGAATGCCTGGGGTCCGCTACCTAATCCCAAGAATTGGCGTAGGCACTAGTTTATACGGAAGCGACTGCCATCTGACCTTCCAACCCGAGGGGGAAACCCGACCTTATTAGCTTGTCAAGTGAGTGGGCAACTTTTTCCGTTTACACGATGATTATTATAACAATAATAGTAAGTCAATATTATCGCGGGTGTAAAAAATGTTCGTAGTTTTTTCAATGCCCAGTGTTAAGCCGGGTCCACATCGCCAAGTTTTTCGTGTTTGCAAACATCAAACATGTTTTGTTGTATTTTTCGTGCAGTGGATCGGCCTTAACATTGAGGCCACGGCTATTTTGTGTTCGAAAAACATGTTTGATGTTTGCATTTGTAAACACGAAAAACATGGCGCTGCGGACCCGGTTTTAACGTAAATACTCGCGAATACTGCTTCAATATTGCGACATCGTGTGATAATAATGACTGCGTAAAAGGCCTCGTACATTTGTCAACAACATCAATAATAAATATCGTTCTGTATGTGTGTAATTGCCCCTATGTAAAGACGTGACCAAACGTCTGAGCATGGCGGACAGCATGAGCGGTGCGAAGCCATAAGATCTAGGAGTTAAAAATAAAACGGCCTTTTTTAATTTGAACGCGTAAACCAACGAATCCAGCCACGTTAAAACTAGTTTGATGTATTCAAAAGGTACTTAAATACGAAATACTTTACATAGTGGCCTCCTTTTTTCAATATCCATCGTTATATTTAAATAATCACTATTATTTACGAGCGGCGCAAGTGGACACGTTAAAGCACCCTAAAGCTGGAAACGCACAGAGCGGGCGCCGCGCGGTGCGGGGCGGAGGCGGTTTCGCATTTTTGATCTTTCCGAAACTGTCCACTGTCAATTACTAATTCATATGTTACACACGCTGCTTCCGTGTGTGTTGCCAGTGATGACATATGGTACTGAAACGTGGTCGCTTACTATGGGCCTCATAAGAAGGCTCAAAGTCACCGAAAGAGCAATGGAGAGGGCTATGCTAGGAGTTTCTCTGCGTGAATGCATCAGAAATGAGGCCATCCGCAGCAGAACCAAAGTGACCGATATAGCCCTTCGAATCGCTAAGCTTAAGTGGCAGTGGGCGGGGCACATAGCACGCAGAACCGATGGCCGTTGGGGTGGAAAGGTTCTCGAGTGGCGACCACGTACCGGAAGGCGTAGCGTGGGCAGGCCCCCCACACGGTGGACTGATGACCCGGTAAGGGTCGCGGGTGACCGCTGGATACGGGTGGCGCAGGACCGGTCATTGTAGAAGTCTTTGGGGGAGGCCTATGTCCAGCAGTGGACGTCATTCGGCTGAATGATGATGATGATGATACGCTACCTCCGGTCTACCGCACTACAGAATACCGCGCGGTTTTTTTGGTGCGACACGTGCCACTAACCGTGTCCGCTTTACCGCAAAACCGCCACCGCCCATAAACGACGCTGCGCCGCGCCTTTTGCTTTTCAAGTTTTATTTACGGGAGCTAAATAATTTAATAATATATTTCACACCACATCTTGCCAAAAACCACGTTTTTATGTACATTTACGACACAAGGGTTGTAAAATAAAGAAAGGCCGATATCGCAGATGTTGGAGGCCCGAGCCGCAGGCGAGGGTCATAAATATGCGAGAGAGGGCTTTCTGTTTTACGACCCATGTTTCGACACAATTTTACGTCACCACTTGGCCAAAGAGTGGGTTTTTCCGGACGCGCAGCGTGCGGGGTAACGAGTAAAGCCTGAAACGAACGGAGCGCGGCACAGATTCGTCTGCTCGTTTGCCACCTATGTCATAAAAAAAAACAGTGTCGTTGCGGGGCGGAGGCGGTTTCGCGGTAAAGCGAACGCGGAGCGGATCCGGAGCACGTCGCACCTAAAAACCCGCGCCGTATTTGGTAGCGCGGTACGAGTAGAGCGGAGGCGGCGTGTGTGACATATGAAGCAGTAATCGACAGTCGACAGTTTCGTAGAGATCAAAAATGCAAAACCGCCTCCGCCCGGCGCCGAACCGCGCCCGCTCTGTGCGTTTTCAGCTTAAGATGTCTCAATTTGACAGATAATATGATTTGGTCAATTGTGTTGCATCTATCTACTGGTTAATAAAGACGTAACTGCGCGGCGCGCGGCGTGAGATGGGGAAGTCTCCCCTACCTCGCCGCGCGCCGCGCAGGGACCGCCTGGCGGTAAGCCTATAGTAGTAAACATCGTCCCCGTTACTTGTTAGATCTTATGTGTGATTAAAATAATTAATAATAGTAACCTACATGTACCGTTTTAATATTTGTATGTCTCAAATTCTTTGTTATTTTTTATTATTTTATTTTACTGGATGTGTTGTACCCTAAATATGATTTTGCATTCTTGCGGTGACAACGACCAAGTTAAATACATGTTTTTGTGTAATAACCATGTTCTCATGGAAGTGATTTATATCTTATATGAGAATTAATGTCTTTAAACCTGAACATATCTTACTTAGCTTCCATATATTGTAGTATAGTGAAGCGGTTGTAAATAAATAAATATCACAAATGAACAAGGATTGGCTATAATTTCACATAATCCTTAGTTTAAAACTAAATATAAGTAAATAAAAATAATAGGTTTTTTTATTATCTTTAGTCAGTAAGGAATTGTGTAACATGTCATTAGATATACATATTCAAAAATAAAAGTCATTGGTATATTAAATATAGGTACTTTATTACATATTAAAATATAACACAGTGTACACGCTTCATATGATTACATTAATTACTAAACCAGCAGCTATTTATGTCTAACTCATAAATAAATATTCAGTTAAATTAGTGAACATTATCTGAAATCAACTTTATTGTCAAGGTAGTAAGGGCGCTCAGACATTCTGTATAGCATTCGTCCCTTACTAGCAAATATGTAAGTGCGAAAGGGACGGATTTTTTATGTCCGACATTAACGCGACCATGAAAGCTTGGCAGTCGTATACTGCCTGACAATACGCCCGTTTACACAGTAACTATACTCAACGACAAAAACGGCACATTTGGAGAATGGGCAAAATGTCCCATTGTTGTATACAGTTGAGACATATCTCGTTTGAAAGGTCTTACTTGGGGCATTATTTTATTGTATGGCACCAATGTTCAGCAGCGTACAGGGACCGAGTAATTTGCAAAAGTATGTTCCGCATAAAAACATATATTACACTAAATACAAATGACATAATCAATTGTAGGGTATCTTATGTGAAAGAATATGAGAATTGGGCCACGTGAGGCTATCGACGCCAGAGCTGAAACATTTACAGGGCTGGAATTAAGTAATGAAAGATATGTCTGAAAGTAAAATCAGTTACTGCAGAACGGGACTTACTTGTATACACTAGTGACTTATAAAACAGGAAAAGGCTCCGATGTATGCTGTACTAATTTGCCCATTCTCCTTTGGTTCGGTTCTCTTATCATACACTTTGCTACGAACTTTGACCAATTTTTTGAGTACATTACTTATATCACAATCTTTCCGTGCCTCTTCCCATTATTTGGTGTCGGCCCTCGTTCTCATGCGCCAGGTCCGTCGATCCTGGATTGTCTCCATGTTCAACTGGGCCTGTTTCAAGTCCTTTGATGTTGTGGACCACCAAGTAGCAAGCGAGCGACCTCCGCCTCTTTTATTGTCCGGTACGAGGGCTTTCTTCACGACATGGTCTTCGACGCGTCTCATGATATGCCCGTACCATCTCATGCGGGATTCTTTGACCTTGTGTGACCATCCTCTGATGTATTCGTTACACACTTTATCGAGTCTCGTTACACGGGCCGCCCACCTCAACATCTTTATCTTACTTAAATCACAATACTGGGTGTCAATATTATAGCAGATTACAAAACTGTTTGCTTCAATATCCATCAATATCTACGTGATACTGTTTCTATATTGAATGTATCGCGTAAGTATAATCACTGTGTAAAAGCCCGAATCAGTTAAGTACTAATTTGTTCATTGCTTGTTTAAAACACGGTATAATTCATTGAAAATAAATTAAAACTTACTATTTATCTGTACTAATTATTCCATTTTATATACACATTATTGTTCATCTTACTATTTACACACTACTATTTTAAAACAATCAAATTCATGTTCAAGATATTTTTTGTCGATTTGTCGGCCTGTTTAGCCTAGTTGGTAGTGCCACTGCCTCCGAAGCTAGAGGTCCCGGGTTCGATTCCCGGTAAGGGCATTTGTTTCTGTGGTGAGCAGAGACATTTGTTCCTGAGACTTGGATGTTTTTCTATGTATTTATGTATATATCTATTAAATATGTCGTCGTCTGGTACCCATAACACAAGCCAGTCGATGTGCTAAGCTCTGCAGCTTATTTCCCACTACCGTACTGCCGCCAATGAGCCTCCTGGCTCTGCGGTCCACCGAGTCGAGTGCGGCAAGTTGGTACTTAGCCGAGCCATCCATGCAAGACCGGACTTGGGCTTTATATAAAGATAGAAGCTGCCCAGGGGTGAAGTATCGCTTGACCTTATTTAGGATGACATACGAGTATTACATATATTTTGTTAGCCTGTGAAGGAACGTCGCTTAAAGGGCGTGATTCAAACTCTTCAGGAGTTCTTCGGGATGACTGATCTCGAGGTGTATAGCTCTGGGTAGTTGCTGCCGGTAAATACACGCCACCATGGCATATCACAAGAAATTTTAAATTTAATATTTTCGTTTTTAACTTTAATGGCACGATTGGCATGATTACCACTATTTGTGATGTTTTCTACGCTGTAAGGCTGGGTTGCACCAAACTCGATAATCGTAAGCTTTGTAAAAATCTGGTTGTTTGGAAAGTTCGACAAGTTTCTATGGGATCACAGATTCCGGCACTTCGTAGTATGACCGATTTTCATTTTTTTTAAATCTAAATTATCGTCATGATGGCACAGCGACATGCGAAATGTGAGCGTGATCGGTTGAAGCGTCTAGGAGTACGTACTCAAACAAAATACATCAGTCGCCTTAGAATGAGCTTCGCTTCGCTCAGTTTAATAATTACGTTACCCTCGAAAAGTTTAGGACCAAACACAATTTTTGGTTTATTTTCATAAATAATTACGCAAACCAAAACGGCAAAAAATTGCAATGGGCTATTTCTCACAAGGATTGGACATTTGCAAACTGGTTGAGACTACTACGGACCACCATATCAGCCCTAGGACGTCCACTGCTGGACATAGGCCTCCCCCAATTTCATGGGGGGTAAATGCCATAATCGCCACGCTTGGCATGCGGGTTGGCGATCGCAGTATCTCCACCGCACTCTAGGAATGCTGCTGCCCATTCCCCGGTGGTCTTGGTCGTAGTTTAAGGACATACCCAGGTCCTGTCTGTCTGTCCGGGTCGGTCTCTACTACGGACAGATGAATCAAAATTGAGTGGATAATCAATCAATGTTGATTATTTGCATATTTTGTGTTTGGTCCTAAACTTTCTGCCGGCAGTGTACATCGGCTGTTTACTTATGTTTAAACAGTTTCGTTATCGACACAGTACCATCACTACGACTGCCGCCAGGGCAAGTATAAGTAAATCCGGCTTATTAATAGATTTTATACACTGTGGCGCCTTGCCACTCTTGTTTTGCCTGTGGTGTGGATTCTAACCATAGAATGAGGAACTTTTGAAATTAATATTTTTATATAAATTAGGAATTAAACGATAATTTAAAAATGTGGTTATATTAAATTTTTATCCCCTATTTGATTTCATCGGAGAAGCCCGCTTATAAAATGAAATGTTGTCAATTGTAAGATGATGCAACCCACCCACACAATATAAACAATAATATATAAACTTAATGATTCTCTAAATTAAGCTTGCCTGAATGGTCAATGACAAATTGAATCTCCTTGCTTCTCGTAACGTCGATTTTTTTTTATACTGCAACTGTGGCAAAAAGCTTACGGCCTGTATGATGGTAAGCAGACACCGTAGCCTATGGACGCTTGCGACTGTAGGACAATCTCAAGCGAGCGAGACCAATATTTTTTTGTACCGGCCAATAATATATCACATTCAATACTTTAGTATATCACTGCAACAACTACCAACGATACTTAGTTTCTATTAATTGCCCACACTTTCTTAATAGGCATTAAGTCTATTCTTTTTTAAAAAGCTAATTGGCATTGAATTTTGAAAATTTCCAATTTAACCGCAAAATAAAATCCAGATTTTTTTTTAAATAAATGCAAGTCATATATTTATATTTCGTGGGGTTTTTGGTAATACATTTAATAATCTACAACTATTTAGTAAACCGTTTTAGACGTTTTATAGCTGTTAAGGAATTTATAAAATACGAGCTGGTGCCCGCGACTTCGTCTGCGCAGGATTAGTATTTGGACAATTCACACAATATCTTTATAACTTGTAGCCTATGTGTTATTCTCATGTATAAGCTATATTATTGTAAAGTTTCATTCAAATCCATTCAGTATTATTACGTGAAAGAGTAACAAACATCCATCCATTATTACTATTTGACGGCCTGTTTAGCCTAGTTGGTAGTGACTCTGCCTCCGAAGCTAGAGGTCCCGGGTTCGAATCCCGGCCAGGGCATTTATTTGTGCATTTTTCACGGATATTTGTTCTTGGGTCTTGGATGTTTTCTATGTATTACAGTATGTATTTATCTATATAAGTATGTATATCGTCGTCTAGTACCCATAGTACAAGCTTTGCTTAGTTTGGGACTAGGTCGATTTGTGTAAGATTGTCCCCCAATATTGTTGTTATATATTATTAAGTTTAAAATTGTAGCGGAACCTTTCGAAATACCGCGTAAGGTGATATATTATATTATTGGCCGGTACTGTAAAAACAGATAGAGAAATGTGGTCCCTCACTCCCAACACAGCGCATCCTCGGGAGCTCTGGCGCCCTTAGTCACGACGAACACAACACCACATTCCTAAAGAGCAAGTATTTGATCGTATTTTGCAAATGTTCATCTCAAATAATTTAAAGTATACTGATTACACTGTTTCGTCCTATATTTTGAGGTTATAATACATAGGCTTATCGTCCATCATGGCGTTGATATCGGCTAGTTTCGGATCGCATGACGGCCAGAGCGGCTGAACTATGTCCATCTCGCTTGCACCCGTGGCCACTGACATTTGCGGGTGAGGCATACCCTGAAAAAGATGTTTACATTAGTTGATTGAGTACGGTCACACTTGTTGGCAATTTTTATAGTTAATCATGTAACGAAACTGGATATACTGTGAAGGCATTTTTGAGTGCATAAATATGGTAGATAAGCATAGGTAGTTTTTATAATATAATAATAATAATAATAAATAGTTTATTCACCAAAACATTCTTACTACACATTAATTTTGTCGGCCTGTTTAGCCTAGTTGGTAGTGCCACTGCCTCCGAAGCTAGAGGTCCCGGGTTCGAATCCCGGTAAGGGCATTTGTTTCTGTGGTGAGCAGAGACATTTGCTCCTGAGACTTGGGGACAAATTCTATGTATTTAAGTATATACCTATTAAATATATCGTCGTCTAGTACCCATAACACAAGCCTTATTGAGCTTACTATGGGACTAGTTCGATTTGTGTAAAAATTGTCCCCTAATATTTATTTATTAATTGTCCCCTAATATTATTTATTTATTAATACACTTCTGCCAAACCACAGTGCGGTTTGTTGGCAGACGAGGCTCCAATTATTAATATTTACTTACATACTAAATAATCACAATGCGAAAGAAGATGAGACTAAGGTTTCTGCTACAGTTGAAGTGTGCCGTGGGCGATTGTCATCCCACAATCTATAATTGTAATGTATCTTTAACATTTTGATGGACACTATTCCAGACACAATAGAAATAACAATAGAATTACGCATATAGGCGTGCACCGTCCATCAACGCATTAAACATAGAATTGCTAAAGCTGGCTCAGTATAAAAATCGTGAGATCTGTGTACCTTTTTTGGAAATGCAGGCGGAAGTTTATGGGTGTGTGTATGGGTTTAAGTATAAAAGCCTAGATACGGACTTGCCTGTACGTACGTGATGTATGTATGTATGTGTGTGTATAGACCTGCCTGTATGTATGTGTGTGTGCAGCCCTGCCTTTATGACCCCCCCTTCGACAGAAGTTTGTATGCAGTGGGGGTCAGTTTCTCTGCAGCTGACTGTACGTGTGTGTACAGACCTGCCTGGCATCGCATCGCTTGCCGCGGGCACGCTTGGGCCACGGTTTCTTGAGGTGCACGTTCGTGCTGTATGTATGTATGTGTGTGTACAGACCTGCACGCTTGGGCGACGGTTTTTTGAGGTACACGTACGTGCTGCATGTATGTGTGTGAACAGACCTGCCTGTGTGTGTGTGTGTGTGTGTGTGTGTGTGTGTGTGTGCGTGCGTGCGTGCGTGTGTGTGTGTGTGTGTGTACAGACCTGCCTGGAGTCGCGCCGCTTGCCGCGGGCTCGCTTGGGCCACGGTTTCTTGAGGTGCACGTACGTGATGTGCGCGCGTTTCTCACTCGCGTGCTTGAAGCATTTACCGCACATCTCGCACTTGAACGGTTTCAGTCCGGTGTGGATCTGTAAATTAATAAAAATGTGTTGAAGCAAACATATCGACCAACATGTGACAGTTTTCCATTGTTAGATATTTTGAGGCGTATTTGTTAGACCGAAAGGTAACTGATTAAATTCGAAATGACCGTCCAGTGCAGTCCAAACATGTGCCACTACCGGTTGCTGTGCGTTCTTAAGTGTCTGAACTTGACATAATTTAAGAACATACAAACCTAGACAGCTTTAGCTATTACATTTGCTACATCGAAATGCATTTAATTAAATTCAAAATCCATACGGGGTTAAAAAGTGGTATTCCGCATTGTTTAGATTTTTAATTCATTCGAGTTGCTCTAGGTAAAGGGTCAATCCGGTATTACAAACATGGTTTCTAGTTTCTTAAGTGATATACTCACTAACATGCCCCGCTGGCATGTGCCGTACTTGCTGAAGTACTTGCCGCACATGTACAGTCAGTTGCAGGGAAACGTGACCATGCATAGAATTTTGTAAGCAAAGGGGGTCATGTATCTCTGCAGCTGACTGTACGTGGCACTGTTAGCTGTGCTTGCGCCGGTGCTGAATGTGCAATATATCGCCCTTGAACGCTAAAATGCTGCGAGCGACATAGCACGTGTCTTAGAATGGTTTCTACGATGATTTTAACTGTCACATTTTTCGAAACGCGTCTGATAGATGGACTGGGGTTTGATTAAACTTAAATTGTCCATCCGATGATATGACGATTGACGATTGAGGGTAAGTAATTTAGAGACTCTTAAAAATATGTGCTTCTATTTTATTTGCTAGACCGAATACCAAATGTTCATCCGTAATAACAAACATGGTGTTAAGTCTATTAAAAATTTAACACTCGTTGTGCGACAAGTTTCTATAACGCATCTTAATATGTAAATGTTTGAGGTGCATTTGATAGACCGAAAGGTATCCGATTAAAGTCAAAAATGTCCCTCCGGTGTTACAAACGCAGTTTTCACCAAATCTGATGCAGAGATACTCACAAACATGTGCCGTTGCAGTTGTCTGTGCGTGCTGAAATGCTTGCCACACACGACAGGCTTAATATATTTTCTATAACGCACTTAATTTGTGAATTTTTGAGGTGCATTTGATAGACCGTAAGGTATCCGATTAAATTAAAAATATCTATCCGGTATTACAAAGGCAGTTTTAAGCGAATTAGGTGCAGAAATACTTAAAAACATATGACGTTGCCGGTTGCTGTACGTGCTGAAATGCTTGTCACACACAATAGGCTTCGCAAGTTTCTATAACGCAACTTAATTTGTAAATTTTTGAGGTGCATTTGATAGACCAAAAGGTATCCGATTAAATTCAAAACGTCCATTCGGTATAAACGCGATTTTACGCAAATCAGATGCAGATATATTCACAAACGTGCCGCTGCCGACTGCTATGCGTGTTGAAGTGTTTACCCCACACGACGAAAGATACCCGATTAAATTGATACTGTCCGTAAAAGAAGAAATCGCGTTTGTGTTACACGCAATTCCTACTGTTTGTAAAGAGGTAGACTCACAAACATGTGCCGCTGGCGGTTGCTGTGCGTGCTGAAGTGCTTGCCGCAGACGCCGCACACGTAGGTGGCGCGCTGCGAGCTGTGCACGCGCCGGTGCGCCACGAGCCGCTGCTTCATGCGGAACGACTTGCCGCACGACTCGCACTTGAACGGACGCTCGCCCGTGTGCGTCCATGTGTGGTCTTTCAGGAGAGCGTAGCTCTAAAACAAATATTATATTATAATATTATGTTACTATAGGTAGGAAAAAAACTTATCCCTGATGGCTAACTTCGTCAAATCGCAAGACTGAAAAGGATACAATGTTTTTGTATTTATTTATTAAACTAGCGTTTGCCCGCGGCTTCGCCCGCGTACTAAGCGTAATTTTTAACCGTTTACAAAAAAGAGGTTCTCTGTTTGACCCGTATGTATGTATGTACGTATGTAGGCATGTATGTATGTTTGCCCACGATTATCTCGCGTTTGGCTGAACCGATTTAGATGCGGTTTCCGGAAAAGTAGTTGTTACATTCTATGGGTTTCGGTATACGAAGTTTGGTGATTGTGATTCATTAACAGATGAACTGAAGAAAAGTCAGTATACATTCTGAGAACCAGCAAACTGTTGAATTTCATTAGATTTTGGCAAAAATAAGGATCGAAAACTATTATCATACATTTCCGAGAGGCCGAAGGGAAAAAGGCCGATGAAATAAAAGCATGTCTTAAATGGCCCTTAGTAAAAGTATCTGCGTACTACACTATTACCAATAGAAGGTCTTATAACGACAAACCAGCGGTCATAAACTCTGGTCCTTTGAAGTACAGAAATACGGCTAATCCAATATCACCCCTACTTTTCCTAAAATTAAATTTAATAGGTAGATTTTGCCAGTTCCCATTAGAGCATCCAAAAAGAAAATTTGGCCTCAGTCGCATTCCTTACTATTTGCTCGTATACTGACTTTTGTTCATCTGTTGATGAATCATAGTTATGCCTAACTAACCCCTCTAAAGCTATCACATCATACCCAAAAATCTGTTAGGATACGCGGGGCTCGTTCCGAACCTCAAAAGCAAAAGAGACCCTTATTCCCAATTCACGTGTGGCTGTCTGTCAGTCCGTCTGTTACAACCGATTTGCTTTAAAACTACTGGATATACCGATACCGATTGAATTGCAATTTGGCACAAACTATCAAGAATGTTCATGTCCATAATATTAAATTAAAACCGGCCAAGTGCGTGTGACCGATGGCCGTTGGGGCGGAAAGGTTCTCGAGTGGCGACCACGTACCGGAAGGCGTAGCGTGGGCAGGCCCCCCACTCGGTGGACTGATGACCTGGTGAAGGTCGCGGGTGTCCGCTGGATGCGGGTGGCGCAGGACCGGT
The DNA here is from genome assembly GCA_905163555.1 of Notocelia uddmanniana. Classification (NCBI taxonomy): domain Eukaryota; kingdom Metazoa; phylum Arthropoda; class Insecta; order Lepidoptera; family Tortricidae; genus Notocelia; species Notocelia uddmanniana. The sequence goes on from LR991078.1 coordinate 11,205,999, forward strand.
CATTGTGGAAGTCTTTGGGGGAGGCCTATGTCCAGCAGTGGACGTCTTTCGGCTGACATGATGATGATGATGATGAAGTGCGTGTCGGATCACGCACAAAGAAGGGTTCCGTGCCGACACCTACTAGTCCACATTTAAACCACTATAGGAAACTCACGGCACTTAAATCCTTTTGTTTGGGCAAGACTGCTATATTGTTGAAACTAAATTTTTTCCAGAATCTTAAACGTCATAGTTTGGAAATTACAGAGAGGGGACACAATTTTTACGACTTAGAAAGCTAATCTATACTAATATTATAAAAAGAAAAGATTTGATTGTTTGTTTGCATTGAATAGGCTCCGAAACTATTAAATTTTCAAAAATTAAGGATTCTTACTAAAACTCCAATAATGTAACCCAAGGTGTAAAAAAAATACCAAAAATATTCTTTACATAGCGTGCGCTGCGAAAACTATTGATAATAGAATAACTATTTGTTAATTATTAGTATGGGCCGGGCTGCTAGTATGTAATACTAATCTAAAGTTTGATTGAAATGGAAAAAAATATAGAAACCGCTATGTCGTTTTTAAAAGCCAATCCATAGATACCCCACACGCCTGTATCATACATTAAAGTTTTTTTTACAATCCCTGGCATGTATGGAGTGCTAAATTTTACCTCTGATTCGTATTAAGAGACCTCTCTGACGCTCAGATATCGATTTTGAACGAAATCGGGACGGAAAAAACGAAAATCAATATGGCCGCCACTTTCACAAATTTTACCTCCGATTCGTATTAAAAGACCTCTCGGACACTCAGATATCGTTTTTGAACAAAATCGGGACGGAAATGAAGAAAATCAATATGGCTGCCACTTTTTCCAAATTTTACCTCGGATTCGTATTAAGAATTCTCTCAGACGCTCAGATAACGATTATGAACGAAATTGGGACGGAAATGAAGAAAATCAATATGGCCGTTACTTTATACAAAGTTTACCTCGGATTCCTATTATGACACCTCTCGGACGCTCAAATATAGATTTTTGTCGAAATCGTATCGGACGGCGCTGATTAATAAAACCACTTACAATACATTGAATCAAAAAAGGCCGTATCTTCATAGGAAACTCACGGCACTTCATGCACCTTTAGACCTTATAAGGAACCTACATGCCGAATTTGGTATCTCTCAAACCAGCAGTTTGGGCTGTACGTTGATATGTCACTCACGCAGTCAGTCAGTTTCTTCTGGCAATTTGGCACAAACTTTTAAAAGTTTTCATTTCCTCAATATTAAATTTCAAAATCAATGCCATTTTCGAAATTAACGACACAAAAAACCATTAAAACGATACCCATATTAATATTTAGACATTCCAACCCCCTCGCACCCCAACAGAGGGGATGGAATTTTACGTCCTCCACGTGGGATTTTAAAATCATTGTTGTTTTCGTTATCAGTGACCCGATAAACCATAAAAACGATACCCATGTCGATTTTCAGAATTGGTCACCACATTTCCCCCTTTCAGGGGTTGATTTTTCAGAAAACCTTAAACACGTGTTAACTCATTTATCGTTATAAATACTCTTGTGAAGTTTCAAATAAAATAGTCCAACTATCTTGTTTTCCCATACAAACTTCGAACCCCCATTTCACCCCCTTAGGGGTTGAATTTTGAAAAATCCTTTCTTAGTGCACCCCTAGACCTTACTATAAGGAACCTACGTGCCAAATTTAGAATCTCTAGGACCAGCGGTTTGGGCTGTGCGTTGATATATCAGTCAGTCCACCACATCATCCCTAGGACGTCCACTGCTGGACATAGGCCTCCCCCAATTTCATGGGGGGTAAATGCCATAATCGCCACGCTTGGCATGCGGGTTGGCGATCGCAGTATCTCCACCGCACTCTAGGAATGCTGCTGCCCATTCCCCGGTGGTCTTGGTCGTAGTTTAAGGACATACCCGGGTCCATACCCGGGACATATCCGGGTATCAGTCAGTCAGTCAGTTTCTTTTTTTATATATTTAGATGATCACACACATGTACAAATGGCGGATTTAATGCTATAAGGCATTCTCTCCCAGTCAACGATTAATGTATAAAAAAAATTCTAAATCAGCATATCAGTAAGCAGATACCTTAGAAATACACTACTAGCTGCAAGTGGTTTTTTAGCAATAAAAACACTTCCGAGGTAAGAAAGGATCCGATTATTCTGGTTTCTATAGTGGTGGCCGTGGACTTTTTTAAATATAGCCAAAGGAGACACTTTCGAGGTTTTAGGAGACTCAATTTCTATAGTCCATTGCTCAAAGCTTAACTGGAAGAGATCTCTTGCAGGGACAAATTCGCCTTTATACATCAATATGCCGAAAAAATCTGCAATCTTGTTTGTCGGTCAATAAAAAAACCATCCCGGATAGCCTTGATCGTCGCTTTCGAAAAAGCTCCATCGTAATTTACGTGATCTTGTTTAGATTACAAACTCAAGAAGCATAAAAAGAAGCTATTGAATATATAGAAGCTTAAGAAGAAGCTATTGTTCATATGAATCACCTGGAACATGCGGCCGCAGACTTCGCACATGCAAGGCGACTTCATTGACGGGTAGTTGGTTCGGTTCTTGTCCGGGTGCATACGACGGAAGTGGCCGTGGTAAGCCCGGGAGTCTTCTAGTTGCATACCACACTGTAGACAATAACACATTTAGATTTCATCAAAAACCAATTTTGACTGACAAGGTCCGGTCTGAAACATGTCGCGCGATATACGACGTTAAAGACGTGAGTGACCCGTTTCATTATAATTTAATTTCACTCACAAGCTTTAATTTTAGAGACTATCAGGCGGTAGATCGTTACGTGATGCCAGTAAATATTTTGAGAAATATACATAACAGTGATAAAACCCTGTTGCCTGTTACATCGACTGGTCAATAGACCGTGTAATGGGTCCAATTGCAGAAGCAAACCGATATAGCCCACCAAATGGCTAAACGTAGGTGGCAGTAGACGCGTGGGTAGACCAGAAGGAGGACGGATGGTGGAGGCACCAGTCGACGTCTTTCAGCTGATATGATTATGTATCCAACTTGTATGACAGTCACGCCATTACAGGGTTATATGTTCAATCTCAGACCCAAAAGGTCAATTCAATTAAATTAAACATTTATTTATGAACAACACAATGATTGTGTTTGAAATTACTATATACACTCAATAATAGAAGTAAATACTAGAACTAGGATCACGTACACAATTTTGACAGATATTTAGTAAAAACTAGTTTTCTTTTAATTATGTGCAAATATTTCTTCAATAGAAGCACCACCTCAATTAATATGTTTTCAATAGGTTAATGAACGTGAGACCATTAGTAATAATTTTTAAGTTAGTGAGAAGCTTACTAAACATTTTTAACTGCCTGGTTCCCAATGCAATGCTGCTAAATATATCTTGTGCTTGGGACAGAAATTAAGCTTAAAGTATTTGGTGCGCGTAAGTAAGCGCAGCGGTCTATCACTTTCAGACTCTATGTTTCGCATCTTAAGGAGTTTTTTTTTTAATTGTGACGCTAAACCTTTTTTATTTTGTGGTGCTAGTGGTAGACTTTTCTTAGCCGACTGTACAAGTAATACTGACTTGCTCGCAAGGGATGGGGCCCTCGGCCTTCCGCATGTGTCCCGGGTGTCTGCGGCGCTCGCTGGACGCGCTCCGCGACCGCTCCCGCGGCCGCGACGCGTTCGATTCCCGCGGTTTTCGTGGCCTCGACGACTTGTTCGGCTCTTTGTCGTCTCTGAAGCAAATTGACTAATTCAAATTCATACACATAATTTGTATAATTAGCCTTCTACCGCCGAAAGTGTAATAGAATGTACTTGTACACTCAATTTTAATGGAATTTAGACCTTGAGTAACACATTTATTTTTGGACCCGAGAGTGTCCTTAAACTACGACCAAGACCACCGTGGGATGGGCAGCAGCATCCCTGGAGTGCGGTGGAGATAAATACTGCAATCGATTATGGTATTTACCCCCCTGCAACTGGAGGAGGCCTATGTCCAGCAGTGGACGTTCTTGGGCTGATATGGTAACACATTTAAAGACGTATATCTTTTGTTTCGTTCAATTTAAGATCAAGAGACATTGAACTTTTTTGCTAAATAACATGATTCAAAATTCACTGATCAAGTTTGCTATGATTCTCATTAACGACAATATGTCGACAATTGACAACTGCACAGTAGTATATAGCCTAGAGCAGTAAAACAAATCCATACAAATGTCCGATTTGACGCACCCACACAGACACACGTCATTACAGTAAACTTAAGGAGGTCTCGGGGGGTTTCGATCACGTGTGCCGCGCACGTATCGCGTAGAAGTTTAAGAAGTTTTTAATAAACTAGCGCGTGCTGGCCACAATTTTGATTTGACGTGACATAACGTTACGAATGGTTTGATGAAAATGCGATTAAATATTTGAAATAAAAATGAGCCATATATAATTGTGTGGTTTACGTTTTATGAACTACTAGTTTTTTCCCGTGACTTCGCCCGCGTGGAAGTCATTTAATCGCCATATAGAGGATAATTGCTATTTAATTATTTCAAGACGTTTGCTTGATTATCGCTCTCCCGTACAAACTTCGAACCTTCTTTTCACTTCCTTAAAGGATAATTTCCGGGATCGCCTCAAACTATCTCCATGCGAAATTTATCCTCAATCGGTTTGGCGGTTTAAGCGTTAATTGTGGCCTTAGAAGTATTTTCGTCTGATAATACAAAATTTATAATTATTTATTATTTATTAATTTACATGTTAATATAAATAAGAATACTTAATTTACAAAGAACGCAAGCAAAGCCACGGCACATAACCAACTCAGCAAAATTGAAAAACCCCCGACATTTTCCTTTCAAACTTCAATATCTCAAAAACGGCTTAACCGATTTGGACGAAATATATTTAAGAACCGGTTTCGTTTTCGGCTTAACCGTAAGGCACCTGCGATGCAACAGACAAATACACAGATAAAGACGTTAAACTACTAACACCCCTCTTTTTCGTCGGGCCGGGGGTTAAAAATAGCCTATTTTAAGTAGTTTCGGAGATTAAGATTAAGTACGTCCCCTGCACACTAACACTATTACCCGACAAGCAAAATTATCCTGGAACGCGTACTGTATAAGGCTATTTGGACTTATAAAGGTCCGATTATCACATCAATATTTAAAAAAAAAAATTAAACGTGATAGATTTAACAGAAAATTCATGTTGCCCTACGTATATAGTACGCTAAAACTAGTATTTCAACAACAGAATAATTTATAATTCAACTACACAGATAGACATTAATAGAATTCGCATTCATTACTTACCTTAAAATTTGTTGCAATTTATTCACAAATTTTTAATCCACCTATAAAAAACACTTCGCATACGTTCCATGGTACGACTGTTCAGAAATGAACTTATAAAAGCATTGCTGAGAGCGTATTAATCTCACTTTTTATTGTAAGATACTTAGAGTAGGTTACGTTATTAACGTTATTCTATTATAGGAGTACTATTGACGTAATTGGGTATTCAACGGGTCATTATTGGGCCCTTTTCCGGACTTGTAAGCGCTTATAAATACCTTATAGTCCTGATAAAACGATGGTCTTGCGATAATTATAAATTAGAAAACCGTATTTTGCTTGTTGGGTAGTATACCTAGATTACCCGCTAACTGTCATTTGAGTACTTTTACTACTACTAGTTTTAATAAATATAATAAACATATTCAAATTTACATAAATTGTGATGTGCAACCCTATTGCTCTAACGAAGCGCAGGTCCAAAAAAGGTCTTAAGCGACTCTATTTTAGTTACTGCCTTGAGCTATATATATACTGTGACAACTGGCAGGCGCGGCTCACTCCGTGACGTCATCGCGCCGCTGCAAGTACATGTCGGGCGCCCGCATTGCGGGCTTATAGCCTGGCCTAGCGCTAGGACCCCGCCCCCGAAAGAGCGCGTTGCGTGCGATAGAAAAAGAAGGCCACGCTTAGGCACGTTTAGCATACCTAAACGGGGGATTTGTTAACGGTGGTTCTTCTATTACTTATTCTGTGCAACTGGTAAAATTTATTTGCCGGGGTTTTCTCGAGGAACTACAGTTCTTCAAAAAAGCAGTGTAAACATTTTAACAGGGCGCAGTACGCTCGGTCTGGCTCGGTTCTCCATACAAACGTATTTACCGTCTCATTTTAAAACCACATGCTAGAATAACATGAAAATTTGTGTACACAATGGGATCCGGCATATCTAGGTCGGGCCATAGTTTCTGTTGCTAGAAATTGTAAAAGAAAAAAAAATACAGCGGCTTTTTGAGTTTTTTACGGCTTGTATGAAAACCTTAATAATCGCTGTATTTTTTCTCCATTATAATTTCAAACAACAGAAACTATGGTCCGACCTAGATATATCCCATTGTGTATACAAAGTTTCATGATATTCTAGCCTGGCGTTTTAAAAAGAGAGCATAAATACATTTGTATGGAGAACCGAACGTACTGCGCAGTCTTAAGCGGGTTGACATCCCTGGTATTGTAAATGCTCATAGGCTGCAGTGACCGCTTACCATCAGGCGGGTCGTACGCTTGTTTGCCACCGACATGGTATAAAATTTTATTTATTTATTTATTGTATAGGGAAACAAGCAGCTTTTTTTTACTTGTAATACTAACTTGAATAATAAGAGAAATAATAAACCAAGAAAACTGAACGTACGATTAAAATAGTAACTCTGCGAATTTTTTATTTATTTATTTGTTTTATTTATTTGTGTTCACAATACATCTATCTTTACAGAATTCCAATGCGATAGTGTAGCAAATTATTATATAACAAATATCTATATACATAACTCTTAAGTCTTACAGTAACATAATACATACAAAGTAACTTTAGTGAACTCATTCAAAGAACAATGGAATACATCAACCCGAGTGGCAACTTGATTAAGTGTGCGTAGGGCCCTCGTCCAGCGCCGCGCGCAGCAGGCCGGTGCGCGCGCGGCGTGGCCATTATTCGCTCATGGAGTATTTGACGACCTGTTTAGCCTAGTTGTTAGTGACACTGCCTCCGAAGCTAGAGGTCCCGGGTTCGAATCCCGGCCATGGCATTATTTGTGCATTTAGCACGGATTTTGTTCTTGGGTCTTGGATGTTTCCTATGTATTTAAGTATGTATTTATCTATATAAGTATGTATATCGTCGCCTAGTACCCATAGTACAAGCTTTGCTTAATTTGGGACTAGGTCGATTTGTGTAAGATTGTCTCCCAATTTATTATTATTATTATTTAGTTAGTATTTCAGTCAATACGTTTTAGTTTTTTTGCAGGTTAGGTTAGGTTAGTTTATGTTCGGAGCTTTCATTACTACCCTTACAATAATCACGATCTATAACACTTATACTTACTTATCGCTTCCCGTGTGTCTAGCTGAGACGTGTATGTGTCTTCTCAGCGCCTCGTTGGACACAAAACGGACGTTACAAAGCTCGCAGAATGGACCGTCCTCTGGTATCTAGAAACACAACATTCTTCAAGGACCATGTAAAAATCCCCATTTATTATTAGCATATACAAAAAGTCGGACCCGGGTATGTCCTAAAACTACGACCAAGACCACCGGGGGATGGGCAGCAGCATCCCTGGCGTGCGGTGGAGATACTGCGAAGCGTGGCGATTATGGCATTTACCCCCCATGAAAATGGGGGAGGCCTATGTCCAGCAGTGGACGTCCTTCGGCTGGTATGGTGGAGGATATGGAAAAACTGTCACCTCTAATCGTATTCTAATCGCGGCTAAGTAATAAGTATCCTCTACGAATCAACAATAGGGTTGAACAGAAATGCTTATAAGTGCAGACATCTGATTTAAGTCATACAGTTGAAATATTCATTACCTGTGGATCATCCAGTCTGTGTTTCAGCTTTTTGTGTAGCTCTATCCCCTTCTCGCTGACGAACGAATACCCGCAGAGTTGGCAGACGAAGTCCGAAGGGTGCTTGATACGTATATGCCCCATGTATGTTGTGAACTTGCTGAGAACAATTTGACACAGTTTGTTATCATCATCCTAGCGTTATTCCCAGTACAGTTGCATCCCGAAGGATGCCTGGAGGGACTGCCATCTGACCTTCCAACCCGAGGGGGGAACTAGACCTTATTGGCATTAAGCTTGTAAAGTGAGTGAGCAACTTGACTGTTAGAAGTTCTCAAGCCGCCCGAAGGCCTCTAACTTGGCTTAACGACCGCTATCATAGACAGCAGCCGGGATCAACGGCTTAGCGTGCCTTTCAAAGCACTGGAGCGCTCAGTTAGTAACCACTCAAAGCGGTCACCCCTCCAAGGACTGACCCCGGCCGACATTGCTTAACCTCGCATAACGCACGCGGTACGCGGGCGCCGCTGGGCCACGAACGCTCCCGTGGACGTTAAGCTTGTATTTTGTATAAGTGTATTGCATAATATACGATTTCAAGCTAACATGGTCACTGACACTAGAATTACTGTTCAAAACGGGATATTTACCATGTATGTTAATATTGTTGAGTTTCCGGTATTTCGACGCTGTTGCAAGCACCATTTTCAAAGATTAACTGATGTGCTGCGAGTTTTATTTGTGGTCTACCCTCACTCCATAGCGATCTACCCTCTTCTCAGTTCGCTTTTTCCGCACAGTGCTACTACTACCGTCCGCACTCTCGCTCAAAACTGGAACACGATCACTACACACAACACTTACAGTATCAACTCGCGCGTTTATGCCGGTTACAGTCATTTTATGATTCGTCAACTTTTGAATCACGGGACGCCAGACGAATAAGTGGGTACAAAATATATTTATTTATTTATTTATTTTATTTATTATTTTTATTTTATTTATTTTATTCATTTTATTCATTTTATTTATTTATTTATTCGGAGATCCAACAGCTGCTTAAACTACATTAGTTCCAAACATATGATACAAAAAGCCAATTACAGGTTCTCACCAGTAACAACATTTTGACATTAAAACAGATATATGGACACTATGAACAATAATTAAATTCAATCGATGTGTGGCCGGGCAGCACCGTCATCGAAACCCAGCCATTTTGCCATGGGTTTAAATTTGTGGCGAGTTACACGTATGCACGTGCTGGTGGCACGTATGAAGGCAACGCATCTACTTATGCTAATGACACTTACACAAATTCGTCTTGACAGTGCGGGCACTGGTATTTGGTCCCTTTGTGCCATCGCTCGTGAAGTCGCGCCGTCTGTCTGTAAACAAAAAATGAATAGGTGTCAGTTAAAAAAATTCTTAAGAGACTCAACACCGATTGTACTTTTAGGCTAGCAACCGACCACTACAAATCACATCAAGATGTATAAATTTTTAAAGGGGTCGGCAGCGCGCATGTGACGCCCCTGGAGTTACAAGCTTCCATAGGCTGCTGTGACCGCTTACCATCAGGCGGGCCGTACAATTGTGTATTTGCCAAATGTTAAAATTTATAACTTATAACATGCAGTCACCCTATGGATAGTAAAACCTCAAAATATCACAATAAATTGTAAACTAAAAAATCTTACCAGAATCATAAAAATACATGTAATTGCCTCGGAGCATATAACACAGGAGACGCTATTAATATACTTACCCCTCTGCCAAAGGTATAGATACAAAAATCTGCCACGTTATCAAAGACTGCTTAATAAATCACGGCTTGTGAAGTGATCCGTCAAAATGCCTTTATGTGCCGTTTTTTTGGTCAATTTGTTAAACAAAAATTTACATAAATAAACATTTCACATGTAAAATAATTTTTGCTTTATTTATAAATTTATGCACAATTAAAGTTCACGCTCCTACCTGATGATGACTTACCTGCCTTACCTGTGTACCGTGTAGTGATGTAAAGGTACTGGTTGCAACTGAATCGTTGCGTGTCATGCGCAGTTATGTGCTTACAACGTATGGATGCCTGAAGTGACTCACAGTTCTAGCCTAACTGATGATGACTTACCGATGTGTAGTGACGTAGGGGCACTGGTTACAGCTGAATCGTTGCGTGTGGTGTGCTGTTACGTGCTTACAGCGTGTGGATGCCCGAAGTGGGTCACAGTTCTAACCTAACTGATGATGACTTACCGGTGTGTAGTGACGTAGGGGCACTGGTTACAGCTGAATCGTTGCGTGTGATGCGCGGTTATGTGCTTGCGCAGCGCGTGTGGATGCTTGAAGTGAGTCTTGCAGATACCACACTCGTATTCACCGCATTGCTACAATAATAACACAACAAATTAGCATAACTCTTTTTCACGATTCGTATCTTCGCTACGCTTGGGATTCTATTCTGGAATCCTTCGTTTCGTTTGGGAAACAACGCGCTAACCCTCGCTGAAATATTGCATTTTGCTCCCTTGTAATACAATCTAATAATTAAACAGTAACGACTTCAAACGAAAATTCTAAAATTCAAGTAAAGGTTAAAATTTAAAAATATTGTGCTCCGACCAGGATCGAACCTGCGACATCCTGGCAGACGCGGCCAATCGCTCTAGCCACCTGAGCTGCCAGAAAAATCAATATCACGCACGAAATCCTTCATTACTTCCCTCTTACAACGCCTTAGCTCTTTACAGGGCAAGATCTAAGTCCACCATTTTACTTTTAGTATTTTTTCTCTTCTCTGTCGTTCGAATATGTAAGTGCCACAGAGAGGCAGATACTTCGTTTTCGGTTCTGACCTCCGAGCGCGGCGAACGGCATGAGCAGTACCGCCAAGTTATGAGATAGAGCGAGATAGAGACAATATTTTGCTAGACTTTTAAAGGCTATAAGTCACCTAGTCACCTAGTACAGCTCAGGTGACAGACTCAGGTTAGACTTTGCCCGTTCAGACCACTCAGCTCAACTGCTGAAATGTCCGGTCAAAAAAACATGTATTCTTACACACTAGTATAAAAAGCAGAGGGATATATGTCAAGATAATATTGTTAAATTTAGAGATCGTCTCCAAGAACTAAGCTTTAATGGAGTATACATGCCGAGTAATGTTTGACGACCTGTTTAGCCTAGTTGGTAGTGACTCTGCCTCCGAAGCTAGAGGTCCCGGGTTCGAATCCCGGCCAGGGCATTTATTTGTGCATTTATCACTGATATTTGTTCTTGGGTCTTGGATGTTTTCTATGTATTTAGGTATGTATTTATCTATATAAGTATGTATATCGTCGTCTAGTACCCATAGTACAAGCTTTGCTTAGTTTGGGACTAGGTTAATTTGTGTAAGATTGTCCCCGAATATTATTATTATTATTTTAATGTAAATGAAGCCTATAACAGTTTTGCAGATCATTTTGAACTTCTACATAATTTGTGCTTTCCGATGAAAAAGTTAAAAAAAAATTGCCTACGTCCAAGCCAAAATGGATTTCTAAAGGCATTCTGATTCGCATTTTTTTATATATACTGTAGCAATAGACTTGAATTATGGATTATTTTAATTTTGTCCGTTAAAGGGTTAGGGAGAAGGGAAATTTAGAAAGTGTTAAGCGCTGCTCTCTGTATAAAATTGCGATGTCAAAGAAATAATTGTATAATATTGCATTGTACTTACATCAGTGTGTCTAATAATATGGCTATTGTACGCATCTTCGTCAAGGAATCCTTTGAAGCAGGCTTCGCATTTGAACACAGAGTTTCTGAAAAAAAATACTTGACATCATCCAACGTGGCTGTGTCTTAAAAGTACGTGCACACGCCCATATACAGGATGATTCAGGAGACGTGAGCAGGACCAACACTACATATATAGTAAATGGCAATGAATCGTTCACCATTGTATTTAAGTGAAATAACCATACCTTTTTCCTGTATTAATTTTTTTGTTAAGTTAAAGTTTAATTCTCTACAATCATGGTCACCCTACAACAACTGGTTTATAAAGATTAAACCTCTAACTGTTATGACAGCACTTTGATTACGAAGAAAGTAAATTGTCACATTGAGTGAGATACGATATTTCAAAAGTAATCGGACTCAGATGACATTCAATTTGACACGTATCACTTGACTGAAGTATTCTGATTGTAGAGTGACCATGAATTTCGTAAATAATTAAAAACATTTTGATTTGAACACCAAAGATAAATGAACGTTAATTTCACTAATAGTGGCACGAAGCAGTAGCTTATGATCTACTGAATCTGTAGTGTTGATCTTGCTCACGTCTCCCGAATCATCCTGTACTGTCATCACCGAGTTCATGATACCTAAAATCACAGACCTCAAACTAAATCTGATAAAATAATAAATACCTCATCTTACTATTTCATGCAAGTAGAAGCGAAGTCACTCAATTAATAACCATGGTCGTAAAAATAAAAAGTAAAGCATGCGAAAACCTATTTTATCTTAACTACGATAAGAATTACCCACCACCACCACCACCATATCAGCCAAAGGACGTCCACTGCTGGACATAGGCCTCCCCCAAATTCACGGGGGGTATATGCTATAATCGCCACGCTTGGCATGCGGGTTGGCGATCAGTATCTCCACCGCACTCCAGGGATCCTGCTGCCCATCCCCCGGTGGTCTTGGTCGTAGTTTTAGGACATACCCGGGTCCGGGGGTATAAGAATTACTACGAATGAGTAAAATGTGAAAAATGACCCTCATTACAGTGCGACACAAGAGTAGAAAAAAAAAAAGTGGCAACACTGTCGTGTCATCCCTTTCAAATCAATCTAGGAAAAAAGGAACGACACTACAGTGTTGCCACTTTTTACCGACTCCAATAGAAGGAAGGAGGTACTCAGTTCGTCTGCATGTTTGCTTGTTCTTTTTTTTATGTATGTATGTTCCCCGATAACTTTTGAACACGTTGGCCGATTTTGATAATTCCTTTTTTAAATATAATGAAACGGGTGACTCACTTCTTTAATCGCCCGTTTCATTATATTTAATAAGTCTCAAACTCACACGAGTTTTCTATATAAAATTCCTTTTTTTGTTTCAAAGCAGGTACCCCCGTATAAATTTGGTCCCATATAAATTTGATGAAGGTCTGATGATGGAATCTAGGAGGAATCGAGGGAACTCCTCGAATTTGATAGGCACGCATATGCCGATTTCGGTATTTTCTGGAGGTAACCAAGCATTGGCTCACGGAAACCACAAATTGGGGCATAGCAAGTACAAAATTGGAGTTGGTTTTGGTATAAATTATTAATTTCTACTCTTTTGTGTCGCACTGTACCGGCAACATTAACTAAAGTCATCTGTAAAATGGTACGCCAATGACAAGTTGTCAAATATCATAACATTTACAACTGTCTAGACTCGCCTCACCGTAAGTCCTTATTATATCTCGACCTAGAGATTCGAAACATCATCGAAGATCAGGCTTCTGTTGGTTCATCAGAGATGAATTTTCGGTACGTCAGTAGGCATTGTTAATAACAGCCACTTGCTCGGAAGTATTCGGCTCCGCTCGGCGATCTCGGCCACAAGAAACTACCGTAGCTCGTTTTACAGACCTATTTTTACGAAGTCATTGTGTTTTTTTTATACATTATTGTACATACTTCTATGCCTATCATGTATTATTTCGAATCGCCTCCGTCTAGATTTGGACCAATATTTAGACTTGTGGAAGATTTTTATGACTATTTTGTATGACGTTCTTTATATTGACGGTGTTGACACCAATCGGACCAACACACAATCCCGTCCAAAACATAAGCCTTAAGTAAAAACAGGTTTTTGGTCAAAAATTTTTGGTACAAGTTTTAATTGCCGACTGTACTTTTTTCCACAATCATATTGCATTGTCATCCAATTTATATATGCATGCAAAATTTCAGCTCAATCGGAAACCGGGAAGTGGATCAAAATTAACTTGCAAGATTTGATTACAGACAGAAAGCGGGACAGGTGAAAGTAAATAAAAACTTGTAAAAAACATTGATATATTTCCGCCACATATCCTTTTAAAATACTTTGTTTATCATTATTTTGCACTCACTTGTAATTTGCTGTCTCCTGTCGCTTCTGTATCTCCTGCAACTGTTCTGCATGACTTAAGTCTGTGATCGTGAAGAGAGTTTCATTCAGTTCGTCGTTCAAGAATGGTTTTCGCCTCCGGTCTATCTTCGGCTGCGTTGGGTCTTTTACTTGTCTTTTTCGCACCTGTTAGTACACAATATGGTTAGTAGACATAAACGTCGTTGGGTTGTGTTATTTTGTTGTGGTACCCCAAGGCACTGTATAAGCTTTACTGTTCCTCGTGCAGGGTGGTTCCACTTATAAGAACCAATTTTTTACAGCTAGTTAACAGCTGGAATTCGTCCAGTAGGAACTGGTAAATAAACCCGAACTGTTCGCGCAACTTCAGTGCACATGGTCAGTCGACGTTTCAACGAGTTGTCGATGGATATTTGGGTACACAACATATAAAAAAAAGGCAAATCATCTAATGCATCGAAAAACACATGTCGACACTCGTATACACAGAAAAATACAATCCTTCGATTATAAAAGTGAGGACGGCAGACCCAATAAAGTCCCCACCCATTATTCACTTTTTTCGGGTCTAACATCCACATTTTTTTACTTTTGTAGGGTAGTAAAATGCATACTAACCTTTTTAATAACTTCCTTCTTTTCTATCTTTTTTTTCACCTTCCCTTTCTTCTTCCTCCTAGCTTCTAACGGCAAACTGTCATCAGTTGAATATTCCCTATCTGACGCCACAAAATCAACATCATTCTCCATATCATGATTTTCCTGATTAACCTCATTTTCCTCTTTAACTTCATCGTTGAAATCGGTATTTTCATTTTTTATCACAATTTCATCTGCGATATTGACTTCATAGATGGGTATTTCTTTTTCGTCGTCTATTGTATCGTGATCTAGTGTTAGGTTATAGTAGTTAGGTTCGTAGTGTTTAGGTTTTAGGTCTGAAGCTAGTCTATTATTGTCTCTGTTTATTGTTGCTAGGTTTTCTATTGTGAGCTGAAAGAAAATATTAGAGATAATATTAGGTTTTTGCAAAAAGAAGATAGGTTTACCGAAATAACATCCCACATTTACTATGTCAAAACTCAATGTCTTCAAGATCGAAATATACTCGTATGGCATCAAACTTTATCAATTTTAGGCTAAAAGCCAGTTTATTCAAATCAGAATGACGGCCTGTTTAGCCTAGTTGGTAGTGACACTGCTTCCGAAGCTAGAGGTCCCTGGTTCGAATCCCGGCCAGGGCATTATTTGTGCATTTAGCACGGATTTTGTTCTTGGGTCTTGGATGTTCTCTATGTATTTAAGTATGTATTTATCTATATAAGTATGTATATCGTCGCCTAGTACCCATAGTACAAGCTTTGCTTAGTTTGGGACCAGGTCGATTTGTGTAAGATTGTCCCCCAATATTTATTATTATTATTTATTTAGAATCAAATCATAAATACTTTATTTCAGATAAATATCCATATCGGGTTAGTAATACAAAACTTATATCTATGTTAATAACTTTAATTTAAAGAAAAAATAATAGAATTAACAAAAAAAATATAATGAAAAACCCGTGTGACACAGATCACGGCTATGTAATGTATCTTACTAAAGGCCTGATTCCACCCAGTGACGAAAAATGGGACAGTTGTATTTATCCGCTAACACCTTCAAAATGCTGTTTTGACTCTTTCTGACACGGCAACGATATATTGAACGTAACGCTGGACTATTTTGCTTAATTATTTAGATTTTTTAATACTATTTTCGGATGAATCGCAAAAAAGTATTGTATACAATAGTTATGTAATTAACTTTTTAAGTCTCGTACTTAACGTACACTAAATTCAAAACGCTGTACTCGACTAAAATCGAATAAATTACCACTTGATTTAAGGAGGATGCAAGTGCATATTTTTAAAACGAATCTCACCAAATTGTTGATTAGTAAATGTTATTATTCATTAGCGGATAATTTTTCTGACAATTTAAATTAATTTATATATATGTTCTGTAATGTGGATTATTATTGTATTTTTTTTCTCTCGCTTTATTGATCTTAAAGCAATGGGGAATGTCTGAAATTTTTAAAAGTCCTTGATTATTTTTCTAATGGGAGGAATAACCGTCGCCATTAACAGAAAAAAGTTTCAGATTTTTCGGTTGCACCATATATTTTATAAAAATACAAACATTTTATATCACCTCGCGTCTGCCCCGTATCAGACTACTACGACATTTCTAAGTCTGTCGAATATTAAAAAAAAAAAGTCCTGCTTGGATCTGTGGTACGCAATGACATTGACAGTTCAAGTCATACGACCAACCTATGATGAACTGTCAATGTCATTGCGTACCACAGATCCAAGCAGGCGTTTTTTTTTTTTAAATATTCGACAGACTTAGAAATGTCGTAGTAGTCTGATACGGGGCAGACGCGAGGTGATATAAAATGTTTATATTTTTAAAAAATATATGGCGCAACCGAAAAATCTGAAACTTTTTTCTGTTCATGGCGAGGGTTATTCCTACCATTAGAATAATAATCAAGGACTTTTAAAATTTTCAGACATTCCCCATTATAATTTGGAATTTTATCTTATTTATGAACATTGAATTTTGTAATTGACATGCCTTTATTTAATATTATATAATTTCTATTACAAATTCGTATGCCTGACGGCGAAACATAGCGCTCACACATTTTTTTTGTACCACCTTGTTTTTTTTATGACATTGGTGGCAAACGAGCAGACGAATCGCCTGATGGTAAGCGATTAGCGCCGCCCATGGACACTCGCAACACCAGAGGGGTTGTAAGTGCGTTGCAGGCCTTTAAGATGGGAGTACGCTCTTTTCTTGAAGGTTTGAAGGTCGAATCGGTCCGGAAATACCGCAGGCGACAGTTCATTCCACAGTTTAGCTGTGTGATAAATTTCTGGAGAAACGCACAGTTGTTGACTGCCAACCATCTAAGTGGTGAGGATGGAAATTTTGTCGCGTTGGGCGATGGCGGAAGGAAGCGGCAGGGATTAATCCGAACAATTCCTCGGAGCACTCCCCGTAATACATGCGGTAGAAAATGCAGAGCGAGGCTACATTTCTACGCAGCGCCAAGGAGTCAAGCCGTTCCGAAACCCGCTGGCAGCCGACAATTCGAGTCGCTCTCCGTTGGATGCGGTCCAGAGGGAGAAGCTGGTACTGTGGTATACCTATGTTTACAAATAAAGAACTTTGAACTTTGAAAAAACATACATTATATACCTGAAAATTGCATAAACTACTATTTTATCCTCCCTAAAACTGGTTTAATTTGAATGGCACTATAAAGGAGACAATTGCCTCCTTCTGTCCCTTGACACATCTTGGACCCGGTTATGTCCTAAAACTGCGACCAAGACCACCGGGGGATGGGCAGCAGCATCCCTGGAGTGCGGTGGAGATACTGCGATCGCCAATCCGCATGCCAAGCGTGGCGATTATGGCATTTACCCCCCATGAAATTCGGGGAGGCCTATGTCCAGCAGTGGACATCCTTCTGCTGATGTGGTGGTGGTGGTGGTCCCTTGACAATAATGTACTAATTGATTGTACTAATGTATTGATTGAGTTTTATTGTATGTAAAATTTAATGGATTTTTCTTGAATAAAATATAAAAAAAAAATTAACGTCGCTTCGCTAGTTATGTGATATCTATTTATTAACGACTTTAATAAAAGGAATGAGGTTATCAGTTCGTCTGCATGTTTGTTTTATTTTATTTATGTATATGTATGTTCCATGATAACTCTTGACCAAGTTGGCCGATTTTGACAATTCTTTTATTATTTTATAGCAGGGGTACAGTTGGTGAAAGCATGACGATGGGATCCAGGAGGAACCGAAGGATCTCCTCCAATTTAACAGGCACGCGTATGGCGTTTTCGGTATTTTCTTAAACCGTTGGTTGTTTGTTTTATTTTGGTATAAATTACTATCGGTAAAAACTCACGCTGTCCTGTCTCCTGACGATCTCCATCATGATGAAGTGCGCTCGCAGACTCTTGCTCCTGAGCTTGCTGCTGCTCAACAGACGTTGAGCACATTCCACACATAGTTGTTGAGGCAGCCTATCTTCACACTGAAAAATAGACTTATTAAGTATACATGTGATAGAGGTCATTTTACAATTGACAACAAATCATTTTTTTAAGCTGATATTGCCCGATTACAGATTTAAAAAAAACCGGCCACGTGCGTGTCGGACTCGCGCACGAAGGGTTCCGTACCGCATGATCTATAAAAAGAGTCCGACTCGCATTTGGCAGGTTTTTAATATTTGTTGTTATAGCGGCAACAGAAATACATAATCTGTGCAAATTTAAACTGTCTAGCTATTACGGTTCTTGAGATCTAGCTCGGCGAGTGGTAGCCATGAAAAAGGGCTAAAATATCACGTTTTTTGTATGGGAGCCCCCCTTAATTATTATTGTATGTGTGTGTGTTTTTAGTATTTGTTGTTATAGCGGCAACAGAAATACACAATCTGTGAAAATTTAAACTGTCTAGCTATTACGGTTCTTGAGATACAGCCTGGTGACAGACGGACGGACGGACGGACGGACAGCGAAGTCTTAGTAATAGGGTTTTCTTCTTAGTAGTTTACCCTTTGGGTACGAAACCCTAAAAAGGATAAAAAATAAACATAACTATATTTTTAAATTCTCTAAAACACCCCGATTTCATATAAAAAAAAGAAATTAAGTGACAAATAACGCTTCACAGCATATAAAATCATACAGTAGTACATACTGTTCGTAAGGTGGATTTATTAAAGAATGTGTACTGATGTTCTTTTGGTGCGCTGTGATTGTCACAATTCAGCCTTGTGACGTCATATAGACAATGGTAGGCTTCCTACTCATTTTCGTGAATAATATAAAAAGGGTAGTAATAAAAGCTCTGAACATAAACTAACCGAACCTAACCTACATAAAACTAAAACGTACTGACTGAAATAATATAATAACTCTGTGTGTTTCATAATAATAATAAGTTGGTGGCCAGGATTATTCACCAGCAGCTTGCTCTTCTATACGGTCTTGTGGACTTCGAAGTGGCGTATTATAAGTACACACCTGCGCCAGTTCTCGAAAATGGTCGTGCAACGCTCTATTGGGATCGATCTGTCATCACGGACAGGACTATTGTAGCCAACAAGCCTGATATCGTACAGACAGATCGATTGAAGCGCCAGGCAGTGCTCGTTGACATCACCAACCCCCATGATGAGAACCTCGTGAAGGCCGAGAAGGATAAGGCTAGCAAGTACCTAGACCTGGCACATGAGGTAACCGCCATGTGGGATGTTGATTCGACGATCATTGTCCCGATAGTCGTCTCTGCGAACGGTCTAATTGCGAAGAGTCTCAACCAACATCTTAAGAGATTCTCGCTAGATGGCTGGGTCAAGGGTCAGATACAGAAGGCGATACTCCTGGACACGGCGCGAATAATCAGGAGGTTCCTCTCTCTGTCGCCCTAACCACCGGTAGCTTAGGCCCTGCCTCGCTACCGGCGGCACCCTAGGTTAGGTTTTTATAATGATTTTTTGTTTTGTAAATATTGTTTTATATTTTACTTTTTATTATTGTAAAAACCTAATCTAAGAAAGAAAATGAATAAAGAGATAATAATAATAAGCAGTTCGCCACAAGCAGGGCAGCTTGTGGCGAGCTGTTGGGGAGTGAAAACCCCACGGACCCGAGTGCTCCAGAGTCAGTCAGGGTCTCCGTCTCCGGCGTGTCTTCGTCGGTCGGAGTGGAACCCCAAGGGGACCCGCAGGACTCTCGGCTCTGGCTTGCCTTCATTGGCCGTCCAGAGAGGGTCGTCAGAGCTATATGCTCGCAGGGTGGAAGTGAAACTTGCATAAGTCGCGAGTGGGCACGGTGGCTGTTAACAGCCACTGGGTAGAAAGCGGTGCACACCTCTCCACACCCTGAGCCGCTCACACCGATGTTGCTCCTGGCCGTCTTTACGACGGCAGTTTCAGGGGCCCATCTAGGCAGCGGCGAGTCACCACCTGCCTCGATAACGGTGTAAGCATTGTTATGGCAGGTGTACGGAACCTAAGTAATAGCCGAATCTCTTGACCAGCCAAACTTCAACACCATTGCCCAGTAATCTTTTCATTTTATTTACAATAGTCCCAACGCCTGCTGGGACCGGTTCACGGGTATCTATTGATGTACCCGTGAATGGGTTGTAGCAGGTGTATTACATAGTAAAACTCTCCAAAGGGCCTCTACGTGATGGATCTGTGTCCCCACGCAAGCCTATCAAAAGACCGGATGTAATGGCCCGTGAATCTTGAAGGAGAAACAAATAATAATAATAATAAAGCATTTATTCACAAAAAAACAGTGCTCTTTTACAGCTTGGCTCAACTTCCGCCAAACTGAATAACAGTTTGTTGGCAGAAATAAGCTCCTTTTCTTTACATCATCACGCTTAAGGGTTAAATAATATACTGTGATTGATCTTACCAAAGCAATAATAACTTATTAAAAAAAATACTGCTCAGCATACAAAATAGTTGCATAAACCCAGTATTAAAATACAAAAACATATGATTACGGCCAGGATCGAACTGGCGGCCTTCTGCGTGTAACCAGTTAAGCTGTGTGTCGAAAATGTTGTTCTTATAGTAGCGTTATACTATGTTACGTCATCTACCTTCATCATCATTATCCTAGCGTTATTCCCAGTACAGTTGCAGCCTGAAGGATGCCTGGGGTCCGCTGCCTAATCACAAGAATTGGCGTAGGCACTAGTTTTTACGGAAGCGACTGCCATCTGACCTTCCAACCCAACGGGGAAACTAGACCTTATTGGGGTTAGACTAGTGGGCAAGTTGACTGTTAGAAGTTCTCAAGCCGCCCACAGGCCTCTAACTTGGCTTAACGACTGCTATCATAGACAGCAGCCGGGATCAACGGCTTAACGTGCCTTCCAAAGCACGGGAGCACCACGAGCGTCATCATCACCTTCACCTACGTCATTTACCTTACGAGGAAGATTTAAAAATACAATGATATTTACCGCAAGACCTGTGAGATGGTGGTAGGCTTCCTCCAGCCGATACTTTCTGATGGAGAGCAGTCTGCCGTCTACCGCCAGACATATCCGACATACCTAAAACAAAATTAAGGCTTGTTTACACTTTGTTAAGTAGCAAGTGCAGGTGAGGAGTGAAGGTGTAAAGTGATGAGTAAAAAAACCCCGACATTTTCATTTCAAAGCTCAATATTTCAAAAACGGCTGAACAGATTTTCATGAAACATGAATAAAATTAACTATGACACAAAAAAACTAAACGTGTAAAAGCGCGAAGTAAAGTGAATAGACATTCGGTCCATTTTTGCCTGTTAATTAGTTAAAAATAAATAAATATTATAGGACATTTTCATACACAAATCGAATTAGTCCGATAGTAAGCTCAATAAGGCTTGCGTTAGGGGTACTAGACGACGATATATTTAATAGGTATATACTTAAATACATATAAAACATCCAAGTCTCAGGAAAGCTCAGGAATCAATGTTTCTGCTCACCACAGGAACAAATGCTCTCGCTTCGGAGGCAGTGTCACTACCAACAAGGCTAAACAGGCCGGTTGACAACCAAAAGTCACTATAAAATGTTTCATTACTCTTACACACCTCGTATCTCAGTACTAAAACGATGCTGAGATACCAATTTTACTTTAAGTAGGTATTTGTTAATATAGCGAGTTTTGATATGTAAACATTACAAATATTATTTGTTCACAAAAACAAGTCGGTAATAAATAAAATAACATCAGACAATTGGCGGATTTGGGGTGCGATTGGATTAAATGTACATCTATAATTCTGAGCAGAAAGTCAATAATTTCCAAATAGTGGGTCACATTGCAAGTAGAACCGATCGATGGCCGTTGGGGCGAAAAGGTTCTAGTGGCGATCACGTACTGGAAGGCGCGGCGTGTGTAGGCCCGCCACAAGGTGGACTGATGAGCTGGTGAAGGTCGCGGGTAGCGCAGGACCGGCACTCTTTGGGGGAGGCTTATGTCCAGCAGTGGACGTCCATCGGCTGATATGATGATGATTGGGAAAAAAAAACCGTGAAAACGGCATTTTACTTTTACTATCAGCATATAATTAACTACATTTGTAGACCTTATCTTGTTGCAATAAGGTTTATATATAGAAATAGAAATAAGAAATGCTTTATTCATGGCAAACAAACAGACAAAAGTTTACGAAGTTTTACAATTTTTAAAGTTTACCATGAAATGGTCCCGCCTCAGCATGGTGCTGACTTAGGAGTCAGCGCTGGTCTTCCGGCAGGACCATTGATGGGTCACGATCTGTGCGGCACAGCCAAGTTCACACACATGTACACATTCCATAAACAATAAATAATAGTAATAAGGCAAAAATGCTTGTACGTGTAAGCGAACCCGACTGTACCACACGGCCTTATACGATTGTACAAAAATTTAACGCATCCAGGCGTCTAGCTATATATATGGTTTGATAATTGTCATGCCAATATTATATATAAGTGCTTATATATAGTGGTGTGTTCTTATTGTCTGTCCCGCATTAGGGACATATGGCTCGCAGAATAGTTCTCCATTTGTCTTGACCTAGCGCAGCTTCTTCCAACTCTTTTTCTCATGCTAGATGATATATAAGGCTTGAAAAAACCCTAACTACCTGCAAATCAACCTCTCCAAACTGGCAACTGCTTGAATCCTGGAGTATAATCGGCACAGCACCAGCTTTCACTTTCCTTAATCCACTCTTAGTTTCGTACAAGTCTTCACAGAGAAAGTGCTCCGAGCAGACGGCGCTACGCTCCTTCGGCTCCCAGGATTCTTTGCCGAGAGCTCGCAGCCAGGAGGATCGGAGGGACGGCTCCGTGGGGAAGCTGGAAGGAAAAGAAGCTGTTTAAGGTGTATTTAGATCATTCCTTATGTTTGAAAATTACTAATCTCTACCAAACAGTAATACAATACATATATTCATACAAACATAAACTCACGCCTATATTCCCAAAAGGAGTAGGCAGAGCAAATGAAAATACAATTTACATTTCCTTTTTTGATACTTTCTTTATTTAATTGTTTTCTTGTTGTAGAATTTCATCTTACACTATAACCTGAAAGTAGCGCCCATTGCCGAAAATCTAACAGCCAATCGCCTGGCGTGGTATGGGCATGTAATGAGGAGGGATGAAAGCCATGTAACAAGAAAAGTATTGGATATGAATGTGGATGGATGCAAGTAATGAGGTAGGCCAAAGAAAAGGTGGATGGATTGTGTGAGAGATGATATGAATAGGAAAGATGTCGCGCGACAGAGATATATGGAAGAAAAAGACATGCTGCGCCGACCCCAAATAAATTGGGAAAAGGGCAAGAGAATGATGATGACTATAACCTGACATATGAAAGTACCGCCTTATAACACTTTCCTTTGCCTGTGCCAATGCCCGTAATGTTGCAATGTGCAAAGTACATGTGCGGGTCACATAGGTAACTTCCTGGCCAAGGGAAGACAATGATTATCCTTTTTTCTGTGGCAAATTATAATAATAACAATTCTTCTTCTTAGTCCATCATCCTCGCCAAATGACCTGGCTCATTGAGATTCCATCAACCAACAATAGTACCTGTGCACCTTGGCGGGTGCAGTCTCTGTGTGCATACTAAAACTAGTGTTAGTGATTGAAATTACTTAAAAAACAATTAATAGCGAATTAATTACTCCTCTCAATAACTCGCTGATCAGCAGTCAGTTATGACGATATCATAAAATTATTGAAAAGAAGGTATATATGGAGGTATATGGGGAGTCAGGTTTGCTGGCAAACATATCAAAAATTTTATTGGAGCAAGTCACGGCACCCTAGGTTAGGTTTTTTGTTGTATTTTGTTTTTATATATAATAAGCTGGAGGTGAGGCGGGAAGTGGCCCTCGCCTTATACGTTATTAAGGTACTGAGAGGCGAGTTGTGCAACCCAGGGGTTCAGTGCTCCTTGGCGCTGAACGTACCCAACGGCTGTGCCCAACGCTCGCACAAAGTTGTTGCAAGAGGCACCGCTAACGAGAAGTATACGCACTATCAATCTGGTTGCGCTAAAGTTGGACGTGTTTACATGCTCCCTAAATGATTTTACAAAGGCCACTATGTCTGTATTGTGTTTTACTTAGTTTGTTAGTTAATATTATTTTTTATGATGGAACTTTAGTTATTTAGAAGTTTTATGTGTTATGGCTTTTTGTTACTATTATAATACCAATTACGTTCTTGTCTGTCGCATTAGATACCCTGTAATGATAGACTTAAGTTATTAAATAAATAAATAAAATAAAAAAATATTTGTGTGACGAGAATCACTTAAGTTATTAAATAAATAAATAAAATAAAAAAATATTTGTGTGACGAGAATCGAGAACTCAGATATTTTTTACATGTATTTAAGTAACAATAGTATAATTTTAGCTTGTCTGGGCTTCATCATTGATTTATTTGCGTGATGAGCATGAATAATTATGCGACGTTAAGCAACGACGGCCCTGGTCAACTTTTGGATGGATGACATCTTTATATGGTTACTGATACCTAGTGCTCCCATGTCATTTTTATAGGCATAAAGAGGAGTAGCGACATATTTAGCGCTTTAGGACGCTACAAACTATTTGATGCTGACTACAAGCTTTGCATAGTTTGGGACTAGGTTGATTTGTGATAGATTGTCCACATAAATTAAAAATATTCATATTTACAATTACATAGTAAAGATTCTAGGGTTACAAAGTATAAAAACTGCAGGGAAATTCCTTTTTACTCTTAATAATGTTACTTACTAACACGCCAATAATTAGTAATCTAATTAGTAAGATACTTTGGTAAATAATGACCAATGACTATAGCTATTGATATTTTCGTGAAACTATTGAAATGTGGTACTTACACATGAAATGTGATTCCCTGAGACTTCGAGATATGTCTCGAGTCATTTTTACAGGCGGGAACGCAGCATCGCATTGTAAATATTAGTAAATATCGAAGTTATTTACTTCGATTCAACGAATATCGAATAAAGCATTTCTGCACGTATGGCTTAACACATGATGTACAAAAAAACATGTACACACACAAAACTAGCATTCAATTAATAAAATCAAAGTATCACAATACATTTTGGATTTTAAATTAAATAATTTAAACTATTTCCTAAATCGGAAATAGCAATAGCTTTGACAATGACAGGAGCTTTGGATAATAGCTCTGCTAAATTCAAGAACGCTTGATGTGATTTCTAGCTCACTCTTACTATGATGCTTTAGAACGAGAGGTCGGATTGTAAAATAATCTTTTAATTTGATGGTATAATATTATGTAGAGGTATATAAACATTTTCCGCCCTCGTCTCTCTTGCGTTTAATTGCTCACAACAGAAAGAGATACAAGCAAAGCTTTACAATAGTGAAGCGCTCCTTGTTTTGCGACTAATCGATAAACCGGTTTTTGCTACTTTTTCTTTGATTGACCATAGCCTCGTAGGAGTTTGAAAAAAAATACAAAGAAAATGGCGAATGCGTCAAGGACAAATTTGACGTTTGGTTTATTTAGTTGTAAAATCTAAATAAATCCCTGTAAAAACATTGAAAACAACAATGATATCGTCATGAATATGTCGTAGGCCGAAATTAAGCATCTCATTCAGTCAAGCACTTCTTCTGTCGACATAACAATGTCTTATTGGACTTTATGTGTTGTATTTACAAGATTGTAATGTTTTCGATCTCTTCTTGATTTTTGAGTTATTTATAAGTGAAAAACTTCAAGAAAATGCGGTGCAGTGTTCCAAATTGTTTCAACGACACTAAACGAACAACCAAAAGCCATGGGATTACATTTCACATGTACGTATTGGTTTTAATTCTACTTGTTTACCTATACATAAAACTATTCGGAGTGATTAATTGAATTATATCGATTTATAAGATATACTGGATGATGCACTTTGTTCTACTGACTGAAAACGTGTAGTTTACGTTCTTCAGAATTCACAAATATTTATATCACTATAATATGGAGTTTTCTTGAGTTTTGATTTTTTTGATCAAAATGTTTACAACTATGAATTCAGATTTAGGCCATCAATCATAATAGAGATAAAACAATTAAAATAAATTAATATTTGGAGTCAAATTTACTCAAATGGAACTAGCCCCATAGTAAGCTTAATAAGGCTTGTGTTATGGAATACTAGATGACAATATATTTAATGGATATATACTTAAAATACATGAAACCATTCAAGTCTCAATTGGGCCTCACCCTTTAGTATAGATAAAATCATTGTAGTCAGTAGCAAACAAATTGGTGAAAGTTATCAAATCTTAATACACATTAAAGTTCATTACAAGTTTGAAAATATCAGGCCTTTATTGTAGGGCATAAGGAAGGTCAGATATAACTTTTCAACCTTTGGGAACTTATGTAGATATATTTATGAACTTGACTGTACTAATAATCCAGACTTAGAGCATTTACTGTCTGTACATAGTACGTAAATGAACCTGACAAATATGTTACACAAATTTTATAAATTTCGCAGGATTCCTAAGGAGCCAAATCTTCGGACCGCATGGATGGAATCGTTGGGCATGTCCGACTGGGAACCGAAGGACCGCAGCACTATATGCTCGGAGCATTTCCGGAACGAAGACTTCTATGAGACTCGGTGCGGGCTCAGGAAGATCAAGAATGGAGCTATGCCAGTGTCTGCACAGGTTAGTATTTGTCATCATAGGCCTTTATTTATTTAAAGCTAAGGGTGGACTTAATGCCTCATAGCATTCTCTACCGGTCAACCATAGGGGGGAACAGAAAATTGCTACAGACAATTAAAATATTGATGTTTAGTTATTGTTTTTCCATGTGACTGAAGTCCTTTACCTACGACCAAGACCACCGGGGAATGGGCAGCAGCATTCCTAGAATGCGGTGGAGATACTGCGATCGCCAACCCGCATGCCAAGCGTGGCGATTATGGCATTTACCCCCCATGAAATTGGGGGAGGCCTATGTCCAGCAGTGGACGTCCTAGGGCTGATATGGTGGTGGTGGTGGTGGAAGTCCTTTGGGAGAATAGCACTATCATCTTCCTGGCCTAAAGCAGCATGCATAATGCATCAAACCAGATTTTGTCACAGAACTTTCCCGCAGCTGCAGTCAATCTTATCACTAAAAACCAATCCATATAGCCTTTGGGTATCAGAGACAACACAAAATATTTATGTTTCGCGTCTTTTTACAATATGATTTGGCTGATTGCTAGAAACAGGAATCTAGATATAAGAAATCTATCCCTTCAACTATGGAATGCAGAAAAACCAACTTTGACCACCAAAAATCATAGTGCACTTTGTGTTTATCTTAAACATGAACTAACTGCAACAACAACTGAAGTGAACACATTATAAGTTCACTTTTTCTTAAAACATTAGGCTGGGTAATAAATGAATATAAATGCAGTTTCTAACTACCCTCTTTTTTGTATGAATAGTATCACAACTTCACAAGTATCCTTATTACAAGTCTGAAATATAATGTTTGTTTAAAAATCTATTTTTATTCTTTTAGGATTTGGCTGATGATTTGGATGCACCAGCTGCCTTGAGGGTAAGTTATTTCCCTTACCTCCAACTATTAGTTCCACAGTTGCCAGCAAATTTATCCGGAGTATCTTGTCTGTCACCTTTAGGATGGTCAAAAAATCTGAACATAATTTTTAAGAAAAAAAAACCGACTTCAATGGGGGAGGCCGGTGAGAGATTATTATACTTAGATGGTGCACTCTCAGATTCCATACTATAAAATAAAAATTTCTATAAGTATGTTTATAATGGTAGAAGACTAAGTACCCTCAATTCCTCATGGAATATCCTCCATCATAACTCAAGCTTGACAAAAATGTGTCTTGAAAACCATGCTTGCTTGACAAAGAAAACGAAGAGAACAAATCGCCAAACGTGAATTACGCGTCGTTGAAGAGTTCCGTTCTCATCATCATCAGCAGTTCCACTTCATCAAATGTCACTTTTTTGAATGAAAATGCTTGATTAGTTCATGAAAATACTAAAATCACTATTTATCTGCCTTTCACATTTGAGAAGTTCCCTCGATTCCTAATGGATCCCATCATCAGAACTCGAGCATGACAAAAATTAATCGTGAAAATAGAACTTGCTTAACAAACACAGCTAGAAGGACAAATCGCCAAACGTGAACTTTTCGTCGTTGAAGAGTTCTGTTCTGATCATCATCAGCAGTTCCACTTCATCAAATGTCACATTTTTGTATAATAATTCACGACTTGTTGATAAAAACACAAAAATCACTATATGTTTGCCTTTAAGATTTGAGGAGTTCCCTCAATTCCTCATGGATCCCATCATCAGAAATCGAGCATGACAAAAATTCATCGTGAAAATAGAATTTGCTTAACAAACACAGCTAGGAGGACAAATCGCCAAACGTGAACTTTTCGTCGTTGAAGAGTTCTGTTCTGATCATCATCAGCAGTTCCACTTCATCAAATGTCATATTATTGTATGAAAATGCTCGATTTGTTAATAAAAACCCAAAAATCACTATATGTTTGCCTTTAAGATTTGAGGAGTTTCCTCAATTCCTCATGGATCCCATCATCAGAAATCGAGCATGACAAAAATTCATCGTGAAAATAGAACTTGCTTAACAAACACAGCTAGGAGGACAAATCCCCAAACGTGAACTTTTCGTCGTTGAAGAGTTCTGTTCTGATCATCATCAGCAGTTCCAAAACATAAATGTGAAAATGGCAGCCAAGTTCACCGACAAAAGAATTGAGATCTAAATGGGCGCCAAGTTCCGTAGATTACCTATCTGAAAAGTTGCCAAGTTTGGCACTAGATTGTTTACAGTAAAACTAATTTAGTGCGGCTTAATGCATTTTGAGCTTTAACTTGGCAGTTTTCTTAGATATCTAACAGCTTTTTAACAACTTTTAAAAAGCATTATAACATACTGCATAGAAAACTGCCAAGTTAAGGCTCAAAATGCATTAAGCCGCAATAAATTAGTTTTACTGTAAACAATCTAGTGCCAAACTTGGCAACTTTTCAGATAGGTAATCTACGGAACTTGGCGCCCATTTAGATCTCAATTCTTTTGTCGGTGAACTTGGCTGCCATTTTCACATTTATGTTTTTGATGGGATATCATTACTTTTTGTCAAACTTCATCCAATGGTGCTTTCCCAGAGCGAATGCACGAGTTACTATACAAAATACCCAAACCGCTATAGGTGCACCTGAAATATTTGAGGAGTTCCCTCGATTTCTTCAGGACCCTATGATCAGATTCTGACCCGATGACAATGGGACCACCCCGGAAGTATACCGTATCAAACAAAAAAGAATGTTCCAAATCGGTTAATAAATGACGAAGTTCTGAGGTAACTAGCATAAATAATAATAATAATAAAAAGGCGTAGGGATGTGACGACCCCATCGCCCACTGGATTTCCAGTGCAGTCAGTCAACATAGGGCAGCTTGTGGTGAGCTGTTAGGGAGCAGCGACCCTATGTACCCGAGTGCTCCTGGGGGTGTCCTGTGGGTTGGTTGTATGAGCAGGCTTGCCTTAACCGGCTGTCCAGAGTGGAGTCGCTAGAGCTGTTGCTCGGGGGTGGATGTGGTCACCTAAGTGGCGAGTTGGCTATATGTTTAAAGTCCAGTGTCACCTCTCTACCCCCAGCCCTCTGCACTGGGGTGTTGCCCTTAGGCCATTTTTATTGTCGCTATTTATAGGGGTCCATCTAGCAGAGGGCGAGTCACCGTCTGCCTGAGATAAAAATGTGAGACAGTTTTATTAGGCAGACGTCAGTTGTCTCACTCAATAGCCCAGCCATTACTTAGTCCATCATATTCACCCAATAGTCCGGTTCATTTAGATTCCATCAACCAGCAATAGTTCCTGTACACCCTGGCGGGTGCTGTCTCTGTGTGCGTCTCATGACACGGGCAGGGACAGCATCCGCTCGGTGTACCCCTTGCATTTCATTAAATTGTCAAAAGGGCCTCTACGTGTTGGCTATGTGGTACTCGGTTGGTACTTCGGTACCTCGGTACTTCGGCTCCACGCACGCCTTCCAAAGGTCCGGGACACCATTGGCCCCGCGTGCGGAAAAAACTAATAATAAAATCACTGTTTTCAGATTTTTTCTGGTGTATACACATAATTACCAAGCTGCATGCCAATTTTCAGCTTTTTAGGTCATCTGGAAGTGGGTTAGGTTTTTGATTACTAGTCAGTCAGTCAGTCAGTCAGTCAGTGGTAAAAATGCCGTTTTTTGGAATTTAATATCTCCCATATTTATGAAATTTGGGGTTCTAGTTGTTCTAAAGGATCTTAATATATGTACCAAATTTCATGTTTTTATGTTGGATAGTTTTGGAGTTATTGGGGGGTCAAAAGTGGTCAAACGGTTCGTGTAATATAACACACGGCTGCTGTCCGCCAGTTCCTTGGGTGAACTTGGCTGGACACGCTGCCGCGTGTCTAGATTAAGCATTTTCGTGATAAGCCAACGTGGGGCCAGGTCAGTTCTTGGATGGGTGACGGCTTTGAGTGGCTACTGACTAAGCGCTCCCGTGAGAGAAGGCACGCTAAGCAGACAGCGGTCCTAAAGCCCAGTTAGAGGCCATCGGGCGGCTTGAGAACTTCTAACAGTCAAGTTGCCCACTCACTTGAAAAGGGGGTCGAAGTTGTGTCGTCAGTAAGGAGTACCCACCGTTACCCTACACGTGACCCCTGGGTGGTGCTAAAAGTGCAACAAACTGGCAACCGTACTGTCTTCTCGAAGGTCTCACGGTTCGAAATGATTGCCATACGAAAATATAGCATTTAACCATTCGCCATCTTAGGCTGGGTTGCACCAAACCACCTGTAATCGTAAGCGGTGTTCGTTAAAATCTGAATATATGGAAATTTTGACAAGTTTCAATGGGATGACAGATGTCGGCGCCATATTTAACGTTGATTTGTCTGTGATCGTAAGTTGGTGCAACTCTGCCTTAGCGTTAAGTTACTATTTTTGTTTGTGTATTATATTGAATATGGGCTATTATTCTCAGGTATGCCGGATATGTCTAGCCACGGACAGCAGGATGTACAACATTCGCGACCACAAACTGGAGCAGGCGTTCTCTGAAGTTAGCGGCATGACAGTAAGTATAGCGAATCAAGAAACTGGCCAAGTGCGAGTCGGACTCGCGCACGAAAGGTTCCGTACCATTATCTATAAAAACGGCAAAGAGTATTTGGTCGGTTTTTAATATTTGTTGCTATAGCGGCAACAAAACTACATCATCTGTGAAAATTTCAACTGTCTAACTATCGCGGTTCTTGAGATACAGCCTGGTGACAGACGGACGGACGGACAGACAGCGAAGTCGTAGTAATAGGGTCTCGTTTTTACCCTTCGGGTACGGAACCCTAAAAAGGGAAAAAATTAAAATCTTGTCCGTGCAGCCCTCTGATTCACAAACCGACCCGTCCTTATCTGTCACCCCACACCTCACCCGTTTTTTATGGAAACTGCCAAATGTCATTTGACAAATTTTGACCGTTTCCATATAAAAACGGGTGAAGTAAGAGGTGACGACGGGTCGGTTTGTGAATAACACCCCAGGGTGCCCAGGACTCGAACCTGCGACATCCTAGCATTCGGCAAATCTCTCTTGCTAACTGAGCTATTGGAACAATCAAGCTCGAACGGGTTCCGTACTCGAAGGGACACTTCGAGCACGGATCACGGAACCATAAAAAGGGCAGAATGACTATTCTTGCTTCGCTCGTGAAAAAGCACTCATCGTCATCATCATGTCAGCCGAATGACGTTCTCTGCTGGACATAGGCCTCCCCCCAAGACTTCCACAATGACCGGTCCTGCGCCACCCGCATCCAGCGGACACCCGCGACCCTTACCAGGTCATCAGTACACCGCTATGCCTTCCGGTACGTGGTCGCGACTCGAGAACTTTTCCGCCCCAACGGCCATCGGTTCCACGTGCTATGTGCCCCGCCCACTGCCACTTAAGTTTAGCAATTCGAAGGGCTATGTCGGTCACTTTGGTTCTGCTGCGGATGACCTCATTCCTGATGCGATCACGCAGAAAAACTCCCAGCATAGCCGTCTCCATTGCTCTTTGGGTGACATTGTGCCTTCTTATGAGGCCCATAGTAAGCGACCACGTTTCAGTACCATGTGTCATCAATGGCAACACACATTGGTCACTTAAAAGAAAGCACTATAAATATAATATTTTAACGCAACAATAACACCCAGTTGAGGGATCATCACCTAAAGTTGCTCTCTCGCAAGTCATACAATAACCCTCACAGACACTTTTTTAGCAACAGTGTAAAAAGCTTGGAACAAACTCCCAGGGATGTCGTTTCGGCGCTCAATGTCACAACCAGTTCAAAAATAAACTAGACAAGCTCATTTCAATTTCAACTGTACAATGATACCAGATTACAAATAACTGGATACGTGCATCATCAGTTGTTCAACTGCCTGCCTGATTAACCCTTTGAACGCCTTTCGTGGTAAACAACTATGTCATTCACACGCCAACAGTTTTCTGCAAGAGCGTGAATATAAATCTTTGAGAGTATGAAAGTTGCTTTGACAAAGTACGTCATAACCCCTAAAGTTGTTGCTGGCGTGGTAGGAACAACAGCAAACGACAACTTTAGTTGTTCTTGGCGTTCAAATGGTAATAATAAATAAAATACAAATATACAGCGTGTACGGCAGATGGAGGGATTTTTTAAAGTAATTGTAGTTTTTAATCTTGAAAACAGTGTATTGAAAATTATAAAACGGACAACATTTTTATTTTATTAAAATCTAGACTAATTCCACAATATTGCGAATTCAGTTATTTGAATAATAAAAACTATTCATAAAAAAAAACTTTGAGCAGAAGTAATTTTTTTTGTGCTTGACCAAGTACCAGATGACCTCACCTATTCCCAATATACGTATGTCGCTCCATCTAGAATTACTGTTCAAACGGGATAAATAAAATAAATATTGGGGGACAATCTTACACAAATCGACCTAGTCCCAAACTAAGCAAAGCTTGTACTATGGGTACTAGACGACGATATACATACTTATATAGATAAATACATACTTAAATACATAGAAAACATCCAAGACCCAAGAACAAATATCCGTGAAAAATGCACAAATAAATGCCCTGGCCGGGATTAGAACCCGGGACCTCTAGCTTCGGAGGCAGAGTCACTACCAACTAGGCTAAACAGGTCGTCATATTTACCATGTATGTTAATATTGTTGAGTTTCCGATATTTCGGCGCTGTTGCAAGCACCATTTACAGCATACATGGTAAATATCCCGTTTTGAACAGTAATTCTAGTGTTAGTGACCATGTTAGCTTGAAATCGTATATTGTCCCTCCATCTGCCGAACATTCCGTATAATTCCTTATAAGAGATTACCTTGGCAATGATTTCAGATAGGTGAGGAAGACAAACTGCCCCAACGGTTGTGTTGGGAGTGCTGTCATCGGCTGTTAACGGCCGCCCGCTTCAAGAGCAAGGTTCTGAGGACGCACGACCTCCTCACGGGGTTACCGCACGCCAGCCCATACGTGAGTACCTAAAGCTTAACACGCACAGAGCGCGGCGTTGCGGGACGGAGGCGGTTTGGCGGCACGTCGCACTAAAAAACCCCGCGGTAGAGCGGAGGCGACGTGTGTGACATATGAAGCAGTAATCGACAGTCGACAGTTTCGGAAAGATCGTAAACGCAAAACCGCCTCCGCCCCGCACCGCGCCGCGCCTGCTCTGTTTCGAGCTTAAGCTAACTCAAGCGTCCGTAGGTTATGGTGCCATCACAACCTGCCTAGTACGCTGAACCTTTTATTAGCTTAGTTTTCATTACGATGTAATTTAATTTTGTCAAATAGGGAACTTGACAGATGTAATACGGTATTTTACAAAAAGTACTGGGAGGAGATAGACACATGTCGACAGACGAAAGAGATACTGTCTGAAACAAAACCACAAACTCGCAACTAAATTACTAAGGACACACAGAGACCAACTACGCAAAGTAGTAGGAATAATAACAGGACACAACACACTCAACAAACATCTGTACAACTTAGGCATCATAGACA
Source organism: Notocelia uddmanniana (assembly GCA_905163555.1). Lineage (NCBI taxonomy): Eukaryota > Metazoa > Arthropoda > Insecta > Lepidoptera > Tortricidae > Notocelia > Notocelia uddmanniana. The sequence goes on from LR991078.1 coordinate 11,240,365, forward strand.
GCCCCATGTGTAGGACATGCATGGAGGCAGATGAGACGTCTAAACACATTCTACTGTACTGCAAGCAGATAGAAGTATACAGGGAAAAGTACATAGGAACTCCGAACACACTGCACGAAGCAGTAAATAAAAAGCTCCCTAATAAAACCTATTTATAAAAAAGGGGATAAGTTAGACGTAAATAACTACCGGCCAATAGCACTGCTCCCTACTTCCTCAAAAATTTTCGAAAATTTTCGAAACCGCTATGTTAAATCGCCTCTACACCTTTTACGAAAAACAGAAAATTCTACACGACAATCTAAATGGCTTCAGAAAGAATCGCTCTACAACAATGGCTGTATACAGTTTCGTGCAAGGCATAATAAACGAAATAAATAACAAAAGATACGCTCTAGGACTGTTGCTTGATATGAGCAAAGCGTACGATAGAGTCCGCCACGTAACTATATTAGATAAATTGTATAACACCGGAATCCGAGGTATAGCCCATCAATGGTTTAAGTCATACTTTTGCAATCGTACTCAATACGTACAAATAGAAACAACAAACTTTGAGACAGGCAAGATCCAACACATTAGATCTAATAAAGTTCATCAAACCGGCTCTATCCCACAGGGAAGCGTTTTAGGATGTATTTTATTTCTTATATACATAAACGACTTGCCAAGCGTATTAGAAGAACACAACGTACTCTTTGCGGATGACGTTTCCGTACTGCTTTCCTGTTCTAACGCTGACGAAGCACAAATTAAATTAAATTCAGCAATGGATAACATCTTAAATTGGCTCGATACTCATAACCTTAAGCTTAACCTGAATAAAACTAAACTAATTCAGTTTAAACCCTACCAAAAACCCCCATTACCGACCACCTACATCTATAAAAACAGCACTGTCGAAACCGTGAAGACAGCTACCTTACTAGGAATAGAACTCGACACCAATATGAGCTGGAAACCGCACATAGAAAAATTATCAAAAAAATTGTCCTCCTTCATTTACGCACTTCACCACCTTAAACGAGTAACTGACCTCCAAACTGCGACAGCGGCGTACTACGCATACGCTCACTCAAGAATAACGTACGGCCTCTTATTGTGGGGAAATAGTAGCGACGTAGACAAAATTTTCATCCTCCAGAAGAAATGTATTCGCATCCTAGCAAACATCGATCAAATGGATTCCTGCAAACCCCATTTCATCAAACTCCAGATACTCACCCTTACCTCCTTATACATCCTGGAATCATGTAAATTTGTCAAGAAACATAAACAACTATTTACGCCTATGACCGGATATAAAAGAAACGATCGGTACTTAAATAAACTCAAATTACCATTCTCCAAACTGAAAATAGTTACATCAAGCCCGCATTTCATGTTAATCAAAATTTATAATCACATACCGAACACTATTAAAAACATTGAAAAAAATACACAATTCATTAAAGAATTAAAAAAATACCTCATTGACAGATGTTTCTATAGTCTTGCCGAATTCTTTAATGATAATTAACAACACTTCGATAGCTCTTCATTACTAATTATAAAGGTGTAGGGTATTATTGATTATTGTTAGTAGTTAAAGTAAAATTATGTAATAAATTAGTATATGATTAATATGTTGCTGTGCCCTTGCAGGGCGTCACATGTAGACCTATGTATTCTTAATTCCATCTTTTTCAACTGTAATGTGACTTGCAATAAATGATTTTGACTTTGACTTTGACTTTGTAAACAATATCAAAGCATTGGTAAATTTCATACAGGAGCGGGGTGGTTAGAGTAGCGCTACCCCTTTCACGCAAAATAGGCACGCTAGATGTCGACTTGCGGAAAACGCCCAGGAAAACTAACTAACGGTATTGACAGATAGACAAATTAGGATTTTTTACGAAACGTCAAACCGCTTGGTTAGTATGAAGTTTGTAAGGAAATGTGCCTAATGACGTCACAAGCTCGACGACCTGTTTAGCCTAGTTGGTAGTGCACTGCCTCTGAAGCTAGAGGTCCCGGGTTCGAATCCCGGCCAGGGCATTATTTGTGCATTTTAGCACGGATTTTGTTCTTGGGGCTTGGATGTTTACTATGTATTTAAGTATGTATGTATCTATATAAGTATGTATATCGTCGTCTAGTACCCACAGTACAAGCGTTGCTTAGTTTGGGACTAGGTCGATTGAATGTTTAAAATTGCATAAATAAGCTGAAGTTTAATTTTTTCCGATTATTTTCGTATGATTTGTTTATTGGTAATGTAAAAAAAGATAAGTTTAGTGTTTTTTTTTCTTACGAAAGAACAATACATTTAGTTACATTTAATAACTTCACCAAACTGCAGCACAGTTTGTTGGCGAAAGCAACACTCTTTATCTTTACCTTAGCAATCTATATGTTAGAAACATTATAAAACCTATTAAAAATCTCATTTAATTCTCAACATTGTTTAAAATGGTAAAAATATTTTAACTATGTGACATGCGGGTATTCTATGCACGCTTTATTGTGAAATACCCTGTTAGTGATTATATTACATTTCTTTGAAGGGGCACGCGAAAAGGTTAGATCATTTCTTCCAGTGCTAGTAGCAGTGTGACGTCACGTCACACAATCACTGGATCGCGTTTAAGCGCGATAATTTAAATGAAAAAAAAGTTTTTCATAATAAACTGAATGTCAAGTATCGTATACTCCAGTTCTCCTGGATACCAAAACGACATAGTATCAAAATGTTTAAATCCCAGAATCCTATGTTTTTCTAAAGCACTAAACAAAATTGGGCATTCCTAGCTTAAGACATTTTGACGTTAAGTAATTTTGAGATTGAGGAGTATTGGATTACCAGGCCAAATGAAATCGAGTCGTAATGAAATTTTGAGAAGGGGCAACGACTATGGTGATGACGTGAGCGACATGGTAATGATAACGCGAGTTATGGTCATTCAATTCAATTCAATTAATTTATTTCAGATTATAATCCATATACACATTTGTTAGTAACAATTAAAAATTTACAAGACTATGTTAGTCAAACATTTATGAAAATAAATAAAATTAAAATTGACGTGGTGCGGGTACAACTGGCGCGTGCAGCCACACCCAGCGCGCGAGCAGCGGCGAGTCCCAACGCTGCGCCAGCACGTTCAGAATGCTGTTTGAGCTGTGGCGGAGACGATTCTGTAACGCCGCGCACCGTTTCCTAATTATGGCATCAAAGCTATCGGTGCGCGCCTCCGCAAACATTGTCGACGCGCTACAGTACCGCGGCAGTCCAAACAGCACCCTAAACGCGTTGTTGTATTGCACTCGCAAATCCCTGTATGCTCTCTGTGTAAAACTGGTCCACAGATTGCACGTGTAGAATGTTTGACAATATGCTTTGAATAGCGTTAGCTTTACTTCATTACTACAGCGTGCAAATCTGCGGGCCAGCATATTACAACGAACACACAGCGTTCCCTCTCAATGTCCTCATTATCAGACATATTTTCGGTTACCCAGTGGCCTAGGTACTTAAACTTGTTCACAACTTTTAATGCGGTATACCGCAAAGTGTGACGGGCGTCATTTTATATGACTTTTTACCTGCTTTAAATTGTAATATCTCGCTTTTCGAAGTATTGTACTTTAGCCCATGGGCACCGGCATATCTCTCACATATTTTCACCAGTTTCTGAAGAGCACCTACCGAGGGGCTCAACAGCACCATGTCATCCGCGTAGCTGAGATTATTAACACAGATGCCGTCTACGTGACATCCGACATACGTGCTGTTGAGCTCCTCGATCAGCTGATTCATGTATAGGTTGAGCAGTTTAGGTGAGCTAATGATAACGCGGGTTATGGTAATGATAAAGCGGGTTATGGTAATGATAGTGTTATTTATGGTAATATTACCGCTAGTTATGGCAAGAAAATGTGAAAAACTGAACTACAAGGTAAACATATACTGTATTATGTACACATAGCTGTGCTATACCTTCAGTAGGCCGTCACTCTTGCAATGTATAGGTATACAGAAAAAAAGGTCGCGTAAGAGTTAATTGTCGACGATAAGTAACGTTTTCCTTATTTTACAGATCACAATACGCGACATACGTTCCATAAACCGTCGACAAAACCGCCTAAGAACCCAGCTGACTTACAAACACTACGACCCAAACGACTACCACATACACATCAACGAAGACAAAGTCATCGTCAAGTCAGAAATCAAGGACACAGAAGACTTAGAGGAGAAAGTACCACCTATAGTCGAAGTAGAAATTATAAAGGATGAGAAGGACAATACTGAATTGTTTTACCAAGAATTCGACAATTACAATGATAATTTTAACAGTGACCATGGCAATGACGGCTTCGGTAATGATGGTTCTGGTAATGATGACACTGGTTGTGGTAATGATGCTGTTGAGGGTAATGACGAGAATGACAGTGATGATAAAGTGTTAAGTGAAGTGTATGTGAAGAAGCGGAAAGTGAAGAAGGTTAGAGTGAAGAAGAAAGAGAAGGTGGTGAGGAAGAAAGAGGAAGAGGATACCCCGATGACCACAATGGATAAGTAAGTATAATGGAGCATAAAAGTAAATTCGAGTGGAACAACAAGTCTCTATTACAGATATAGTGTATAATGCTTTTCCAAAGCCGCCATCCACCACCATATCAGCCAAAGGACGTCCACTGCTGGACATAGGCCTCCCCCAAATTCACGGGGCCATAATCGCCACGCTTGGCATGCGGGTTGGCGATCGCAGTATCTCCACCGCACTCCAGGGATGCTGCTGCCATCCCCCGGTGGTCTTGGTCGTAGTTTTAGGACATACCCGCGTCCCACCCACAGACATCAGAGAAATGCAGACTCGTGGTATTGAGCCAGATGATTTTTAATATAAGTATAGTTGTTTCTTTAATCCTTATGCTGCACCAAAATGAGTTACAATGCGACAGATCGTATTTTCGGCTGTTAACGAGTTGTCTCCATTTGAAAGCACACCAGTATGTTAAATCCCATATAAACGTAACGCACCACAACGTCAGTTCAGTAAAATTTTCAGTTATGAAGACGGAGACACTGACAGGTGAAGACGTGTCAGATGTCACTTGTCTGTCTCTCTCAAACTTTTTGATTTGTGCGTTAGTGAGAATAGATCAGATGTACAGAAATCGTTCAACTTATATGAGCGGATCTGCTTTACTCTGATATCTGTGTTTAGACTTGAAGAAGTGTCAATAAATTACCGTATTAATTAGACATAGAGATAGAAGACATAGAACATTTTTATTTAACACCACATTAAAAAATGATTACAGACAATACTACAGAACATTGCAAGCCTTAAAATAAAACTTAAATAGGCACAAATTTATATGATTACATCAACAATTATGATGTTAAAAAGGAGCGAACCTCAGCATGTGTTGCAGCAGGCTTATCTACTACAACGCTGGTTTTCAGGCCGACCCTTCGTACAATACGGATTTACTTGCTGCTTGTCGGAAACTGTATGGCTAAGACTATTATAGTGTGTGTAGAAAATAATATAGGTATGAATATATATGTTTATGTTCATGGACATATTATGTTTAAAATTATACTGTACGATAGTATGACATATGTGAAGATAGGTTTGATGTGTAGGCTAAATAAATACGTTGGGTAATAAAGTACATATTGAGGAAATAAATAACATGAATGTAATAAATTTAAAGTTGAACGGCGCATATTACGATTTCGACCACTATAGGTTTTACTCTAGTACCAGGAGGTAGCGTGCTTTGAAATTCTAGAAGTTGTTGTTTGAGTTTCAATTTAAAAGTACCAATTGTATTTAGGTTTTTGATAGGTGGCGGTATGTTGTTCCAGCATTTTGCTGCTGAGTATTTAAAGCTACCTTTGAAAACGGAAAAGTGACAACGAGGTAGTAACAGATCTTCGCAAACCGATCTAATTCCATACAAGCCTGACCTGCTATCGCGAAATTTAAACTTATTAAACAGATACTCTGATTTTAAGAATACTAATAATTAACATCTGTCATGTCTGTTTTCATTCCGACATTTGACATTGACTAACAAAGTTTCACATTAACAGACATGAACTTGTTAATCATATAATACGATAGTTGGTAACCACTTCGGTTCTATTCGTATTCTGAGTTTCATCATCATCATCATCATCATCAGGCCTTCGGGCGGCTTGAGAACTTCTAACAGTCAAGTTGCCCACTCACTTGACAAGGGGGGTCGAAGTTGCACCACGTCCGTAGGGAATACCCCCCGTTACCCTACACGTGACCCCTGGGTGCTAAAAGTGCAACAAAAACTGGCAACCGTACTTGTCTTCTCGGAGACTTAACGGTTCGATTTTTTTTAATTTATTCAGAACACCAACAGTCGCATAGGCAAACTATACATATGTGTACTAAACAGATGTAAAAAAAAGACCTGAAGGTTAATTTTTATGCAAAATGTCAACAAAAATAATATAAATAGCAAGAGAAACGGAATCTAAATTGTACCGGTCCTCGACGCAGTACCAGTGCTTGACACAAGCACTCATGAGAGAGAAAAAGGGATAATAATTGGCAAGCTTCAATCATGGCAGGTAAAGAGCAGCAGGTGGCATTATTATCATCATATCAGCTGAAGGATGTCCGCTGTTGGACATAGGCCCAGTGGCGGCCGTACCGTGAGTGCACTCGTGCGTTGCACTACCAAAAATTTAACACCATCAATACCATCGTCATCAATAAAACAATCTCAATAATCTGTAATATACATACATAAATTACATTAAAAAAATGCAAAGAAACCACTACGCTATGTCGTAGTCTATAAAATTATTTTTCGCTCAGTCTCAAAAAACCTCTCCGTGCGCTTCGTGGAGCGCACGCACTAGCCAGTACAATTTGTATGAGAATCGCGTTAGAGCGCCGGGCGCGTGAGACGGAAGATACTCCGTACAAACTGAATGAGGAAAAAGGTAAATCTCGTGCGGCGCACGGAGTCCACACGAGGGACCGGCGGCGATATTACCCGACCAAGTGAAGTTAACGCTCAAAATATAAAGCTTTTCTTGCGCTTCATTTGTCAAGTTGGCTTAGTTGGTTAATAACATGGCCTGCACTTCACTTTTCTCGTATCGTGCCATTATTCGTAATTCGTGTTTATTGTTTGTTTTGTAAAGTGAGTGTGACTATGTGTTTAATGGAAAAAATAAGTGTGAACTTGAATATCGAGAATATTAAAAACAATATTAAAACTTTTAGTGATTGATATATTAGAAATAAAATCGGCTGGGCCGCCAAGGTCATGCCTTAGTTTAAAACCATTTTCCAGGAATCAAAATCGACGGATTGGGGTACTTAATACATATAAAATTTGATGGTTAGTAGGAAAATGTAGTTGTATTGCAATTTTTGAGTTATATATTATAGTATTTCATAAATCCATAAATTAGCGCACCACCGGTTCTCGTAGTCAGCAGCCGCCACTGCATAGGCCTCCCCCAAAGAGTTCCAAAATGAGCCTACTCTCGCGATCTTGACCAGGTCATCAGCACCTTGTGTGGGGCCTGCCCACGCTGTGCCGCACGTTACGTGGTCGCCACTCGAGAACCTTTCCGCCCCAACTGCCATCGGTCCTACGTGCTATGTGCCCCGCCCACTGCCGCTTAAGTTTAGCGAGTCGACGGTATATAAAAAATCCAGCCAAGTGCGAGTCGTACTCGCGCACCAAAGGTTCCGTAAAAAATATTCTTATTATATGATGTAACTAAAAATTTACGGTCTTTTTTGCAATTTTTTCTTTATCTGTGGTATAAGACGTTGCTTCGTACCAAATTTCAAGATTCTGAGTTCACGGGAAGTACCCTGTAGATTTTGATTACCTTGCGAGTGTCGAAAATTTGCGGATAATAAACGGCAGTATCTTTTGATTGAATTTTGATTTTTTCACAGCTCCAAGGGACAGTAGACCTGGGTATTTGATATAAATTCCAGCTTGATACCGCCACGCGTTCCTGAGAAAAAGGCTCTTGACAGACTGACAGACGGACGGACGGACAACAAAGTGATCCTATAAGGGTTCTGTTTTTTCCTTTCGAGGTACGGAACTGTAAAAACACGGAATCGGCTTAGCACATTCATACCAACAAAAGATTACATAACGCTAAAAAGAGATCGAGGGCACAGCGCAACATCATCTCTTATATCTGGAGCAGCCCAACTGGTGATGTACACTTTTCAGAAGACAGCAGCCATAATAATTTATTTATTTATTTCTTACAAATATTTACATGGCCTTACAGTTAACCCAATGCGCCATGAAACTTAAGCTTATAAAATATCTATTTAGGCGACGAAACGGCGTGGCCCCGTTGCATCGTCGTCTCCGGTGTAGGATTCGGTAGGTTGCCCCGGAACCGTCGAAACACGACACCCTTCAGCCAGAAGTCAGCACACGCGATGGTCTCCTGCAGCGGCCGCGGCACGCGCACCACAAATGAGCTGAAGTGCACGTAGTGACGTGAACGCAGCTGGAACACCCTCAGCGGGAAGTCGGTCTTCTGGCGAACGTACTCCACCACATCATCAGCCGTGGCGGTGTAGTGCAGGCGCGATACATAGAGCGCCATGCTCGGTGTGGCAACTCGCAAACCCGAACCAACCGGTTCTGCAGTACCACACTGATTCTTGCGCGACTTGCGCTTCCTCATAATAACATAACACCACTACTTGATCCTTAGGTATGTGGTATTGTGTTGCTGGTGTTGAGTAAGGTCGCCAGAGCTCCCGAGAAAACGCTGTAAACACAGCATATTCGCGTGCTAAGCTAATTCCGTGATTTTTCAAAATACCTATACCTCATTTTATTTAATTATTACAATTATTTAACGTGACATTACAGAAACCCAATGCGCCATGAAACTCAAGCTTACTGAACAAATAACGGTTGAATACATAAAGATACCAATGATTACGTAAAGTATCACAAATTAATGTCTATTTAGGCGACGAAGCGGCGTGGCCCCGTTGCATCGTCGTCACTGGTGTAGGATTCGGTAGGTAATAAATAAATAAATATTGGGGGACAATCTTACACAAATCGACCTAGTCCCAAACTAAGCAAAGTTTGTACTATGGGTACTAGGCGACGATATACATACTTATATAGATAAATACATAGAGAACATCCAAGACCCAAGAATAAAATCCGTGCTAAATGCACAAATAATGCCCTGGCCGGGATTCGAACCCAGGACCTCTAGCTTCGGAGGCAGTGTCACTACCAACTAGGCTAAACAGGTCGTCGGCTAAACAGGTTGCCCCGGAACCGTTTTAAAAAAAAAAACTTTTCTCAACAGGTACAAAAACTCTGATGTAAAACGGCGCAAGACAACAGACGGCCTCGACGAATCCCTCTTTACCATCACAACACTGAGCTATGATGAACAGATAGCGGAAATACAGAAACGGCAGGAGAGTACCAATTATAAAAGCGCGCCTTACAAGTGCAGTGTGTGTTACCGAGGGTTTCTAGTGAGGGATAGGTATGACGCACATGTTGTCAGGCATAGTGAGGTGAGTTTTAGACACATTTTATTATGCTGGCACAATGTCATCCGTTTCACAATGTTCCACTCTCACAAGTCATAATTTTCACGGTGTTTCATACACAAAAATCATAGTTACACAATGTTACACAATGACAATTTATTATTTTACAGTTCCACATTCATAGTTTTACAATGTTACAATCTCACAAGCCACAGTTTCACAATATTCCACTCTTACAAGTTACTGTTTCACCATGTTCCACTCATACAAGTTATAGTTTCACAATGTTTCACACTTTCAAGTCACAGTTTGAGCATCTTCCCCTCTCTTGAGTTACAGTTTCACAATGTTACACTTACAAGTTACAGTATCACCATGTTCCACCCTTACAAGTTAAAGTTTCACAATGTTACACTCTTACAATTTACTGTATCACCATGTGCCACTCTTACAAGTTACAGTTTCACAATTTTACACTCTTACAAGTTACAGTATCACCATGTTTCACTCTTACAAGTTATAGTTTTACCATGTTCCACTTTCACAAGTTACAGTTTTACAATTTTCCACGTTAATAAGCCATATCACCATGTGCCACTCTTACAAGTTACAGTTTCACAATTTTACACTCTTACAAGTTACAGTATCATCATGTTCCACTCTCTCAAATTACAGTTTCACAATGCTCCACGTTCACAAGTTATTACTCTTAAATGTCACGATTCCACGAGTGAAAACTTTGACAAAACAAACTGCAAGCGTAATAATGTTTGATTATGTATATAACCTAAATTAATATGTTCCACTCCTACAAGTCTCGAAACTGAATGTACTTTTTCAGCAATCCGGAGCGTACGAGTGTTTCATATGCAAGAGCCGGTTAAAGAGTGCCCGAGCGCTCCGCAAACACCTCACGGCTCAACACACGGAGAAATTTAGCTGTAAGGGATGTCCGTTCGTCACGAGAAATAGGTAAAACAATTTCAAATCCAGTATGCGTCAGTTGTTTCGCCGCCTCACACCTCAGCCGAACAGTACGCGCAGCTGGTGCCGCGGCGGATGTTGCCGCGGTCAAAAAGCGGGACAAGTATTCGGCCCTGGGCAATATTTATTACTTTATACCCCTTGCGTTTGAGGTTACTGAGTGCTGGGGGGCGGAGGCCATTGCTTTCATTCGGGAAGTGGGACGTCGAATTAGGGAGAGGTGGTCTGACGCCCGCGCTGGTTCGTACCTGGTGCAAATGTTATCCATTGCCATTCAGCGTGGTAACGCGGCCAGTGTGATGGGTACCTTTGCGCCAGGGGCAACCCGAGGGGGCCTTTTTGACTAGGCTTAAGCTAGTCTTAAGTATTATTGTTATTTTTTTGTATGGTTTGAATTAAATAAATTTATTTGTAACTTAGAAGATACACATTTGGATATCAACCAATTATACTGAATCCAGTATTAATTTATTATATCACTGTATAAGTATAGATTAATTTCATGTATGAACATGGAAAAATACATGATAAAAACCAATTACAATATAGAAAGAACAAAAAAATAATAATACTAAAGGTGAAAGATTTGATCGCTGCCAGGCGGTAGTGTGCCTAGAATGCTGGCAGCATTGCCACATTGTATGGCAATGCTCATCCTCTACGCGAGGTAAAAGCCAGCCTTCTGGCCACGTGAAGCCTCGACCAAGCGCTTGCACAATTCATTGAAGTCCCCACGGTCCGAGGGTCTCTACCGGCTCAAATATGAAGCCACTGCCGATGGCTCCATACTTGTACCGTTTGAGACTCGGCTGAGTCAGCAGCGGAACCAGCACCACACGAAGTTCCCGGAAGATGTGAAGACGCAAGGATGTCGACGCACGTGGTGTCCCACACTAGGGGTCGACCCATCTTCCTGGGAATGAGAAGAAATAAAAACGATACCTTATATTACTGTGGTTCTTCCCCGTGTGGCGTCGGGTTAGAATACAACCACGCGGTATAAGCATGGACAAGAGATAAAATAGATCATTATGTATTTCTAAATGTAATGATGATATTTCAGGGGTGTTGCTCGCGAACATGAAAAGTGGCACGCGGGCACAAAGTACCAATGCCCGCACTGTCCTAGTGAATTTGAGTGAGTATTTTCTCTTCATTCTTATGATACATTTTTTAGGGTCCCATGCCTCAAAAAGAAAAAAAGAAACTCTTAACAGTCGTGTGTCTATCCGTCCGTCTGTCACATACAATTTGCTGCTGAACTACTCGCCCAATTGAGTTGAAATTAGTTCACGTACGTAAGTCGGTGACCCAAAGACGAACATATGACGTAAAGTAGTTATTAATTTTAAAAATGCCGCGGTAATAACGAAGTTTTTTTTTCATAATTTTAAAATAAATAGTTTTAAAGTTATTTAAGAAAATAGGCGAAAATTTACCCTATTTCCGACAGTACTGGGCCTCGGGAGAGTATAACTCGCACTTGTCCGGTGTGTTTTATAAAAAACCTGTTATGTGCTGTGTCTTAGGAATACAAGCGTATGTTTGTGCTTAATCAAGGATTTGTTTTAAAAATTGCAGTAAATTGACGACGTACATGGGACACATCCGTATAAAGCACGTGTCAGATTTCGTGTGCGAATTATGCGGATACACGTTCGTCAGCAAAAAGGGCATCGACGTTCACAAGAAAAAGAAACATCGGCTAGCTGATAAAACGGTCAGTTGTATTAGAACGACCTGTTTAGCCTAGTTGGTAGTGACTCTGCCTCCGAAGCTAGAGGTCCCGGGTTCGAATCCCGGCCAGGGCATTTATTTGTGCATTTTTCACGGATATGTCACGGATATTCTTGGGTCTTGGCTGTTTTCTATGTATTTAAGTATGTATTTATCTATATAAGTATGTATTGGCTATGTGCGAAGTACGAGTAGGTGGTGGGGGTAAGCTAGGCGATCGCAGCGCACACCACGGCAGAAATGTGTACTTACCGGGGACATCTGTCAAATTTACTTTCACGTTTCCTATTGGTTTCTTAACGGTTTCCTACGATTCGTTTCGTTTGTATTTATTTATTTATTTTCTTATTTATTTCAGTAAAATTCCCAGTACGGGGTCTTTCTCGTTCACTAAAATAAATAAAATATTCATGTGTCATTATTTGACATATCTGAGTTTGACATTGTCCCGGGACCCTTGACGTTTGACGTTTCAAACGTGCACATAGCCAATATCGTCGTCTAGTACCCATAGTACAAGCTTTGCTTAGTTTGGGACTAGGTCGATTTGTGTAAGATTGTCCCCCAATAATATATTATATTATTTCTAGCTTGATATCTTTTTGGTCTTGTTACAATCTGAATTTAGTTGACAAATTCTTTTGCCAACTAAATTCATGGTAAGAATAACTGACACATACTTTTGTCATGTCTCTCTTTCGCAATGTTACATTCTCTTAATATTCCACTTTCACAATGATACGGCCGCGCAATGTTTCACTCACAGAATGTTGCATTCCCTCCCACATTTCGTTATCATAATGTATGTAACATATCCATAATGATATCCCCTTTAAATCGCAATATTACACTCCCACATTGTTTGACTTTCACAATGTTGTATTCCCACAATGTTCCACTTTCACAATGTAACATACCCATAATGATACGAGTATGCCCTCTGAATCTCAATGTTACAGTCCTACACTGTTCCACTTTCACAGTATTGTATTCCCACAATGTTCCACTTTCACAATGTTACAAACACATAATGATATAGCCTATCAATCACAATGTTACAGTCCCACATTATTCGACTCTCACGTTGTATTCCCACAATGTTACATACCCATAATGATATACTCTCTCAATCTCAATGTTACAATCGCATACTGTTCCACCATCACGATGTTCCACTTTCACAATGTTACATTCCCATATTGATAATACGTTCTTAATTTGAATGTTGCAGTCCAACACTTTTCCACTCTCACAATTTTGCAGTCAATCAATTTTCCACTCTCACAATACACTGTTCCAGGTGGAACTAGAAGGTCCGTACTGCGAAACGTGCGAGGTTCGCTTTGTGTCGGAGGAGGCGCACTCGCGACATCTCAAGTTGTCGTCACGACACAGCAGCGACAGTGACCCGTGAGTATTCACCATGTTCCTCAATAACCGTAGTACCTGTGTGTCTATGGCATCGTAGCTCCCAAACGGATGAACTTTATTAGAGTTCAGATTTTTGTAAGTAGGTACGTAGTCTAATTTCACCTTAAATATATATTTCTTTGAGACATTCTTAGTAATACAAGACGCGGCTCACTCCGTGACTTCATCGCGCCGCTGCAAGTACGTGTCGGCCGCCCGCTTTGCGAGCTTATAGCCTGGCCTTAGCGCTACGGCCCGGCCCCCGAAAGAGCGCGTTGCGTGCGATAGAAAGAGATGGCCATACTTAGGCACGTTAGACATACCTAACCCGGGGGATTTGTTAACGGTGGGCCTTGTGTATGTAGTAACACCTTAATACCCCTAATATTTATCTGTACATGATTAACAGGAATCGCATCCGCAACGACTCCCAAAGCATAAACGCGGAGAAGAATGGGAGAGTGGTGAGGAAGGTGGAACGGCGGCCCGTCATACACGCGAGGGACGGTGACGTAGACATCACACACAGCGGGGGACCTGTCTCCTGCGAACAGGTACAGTACAGTGTGAGGCACGGTAGAGAATGGTAGTGGAGAGGAACGTGGGACGGCGGCCCGTCATACACGCGAGGGACGGGGACATCAGTCTCACCGGGGGACCTGTCTCCTGTGAACAGGTACAGTACATTATGAGGTACAGTAGAGAACGGTAGAATGGTGTGGAAGGGGAACGCGAAGGACAAGGACATCAGTCTCACAGGAGGACCAGTCTCCTGCGAACAGGTACAGTACATTATGAGGTACAGTAGAGAACGGTAGAATGGTGTGGAAGAGGAACGGCGGCCCATCATACACGCGAGGGACGGGGACGTCAGTCTCACCGGGGGACCTGTCTCCTGTGAACAGGTACAGTACATTATGAGGTACAGTAGAGAACGCTAGATTGGTGAGGAAGGTTGAACGGCGGCCAGTCATACACGCGAGGGACGGGGACATCAGTCTCACCGGGGGACCTGTCTCCTGTGAACAGGTACAGTACATTATGAGGTACAGTAGAGAACGGTAGATTGGTGAGGAAGGTTGAACGGCGGCCCGTCATACACGCGAGGTACGGGGACATCAGTCTCACCGGGGGACCTGTCTCCTGTGAACAGGTACAGTACATTATGAGGTACAGTAGAGAACGGTAGAATGGTGTGGAAGGGGAACGCGAAGGACAAGGACATCAGTCTCTCCGGCGGACCTGTCTCCTGTGAACAGGTACAGTACATTATGAGGTACAGTAGAGAACGGTAGAATAGTGTGGAAGGGGAACGGCGGCCCGTCATACACGCGAAGGACAAGGGCATCAGTCTCTCCGAGGGACCTGTCTCCTGCGAACAGGTACAGTAGACAATGGTAGAGTGGTGAGGAAGGTGGAACGACATACACGCGAGGGACGGCGGGATTTTTTAACGAACGAAAGTCTATCAGAAGCCCGACGCCGAAAACGAACGGCTATGCTAATTCGATTCTGTAAAATTCTCACCGTCCGAGTCACACGCAATGTTTTTCATTACACTTGCTCGTAAAGGACTTCATAATGCAGGAATAGATAACTACAATGGCAAAATATACGAATACGAAACGGGTCACACGTCTTTGAGGTCGTATAGCTCTCATTATGTTTCGGTGTGCGTCATGAGCGATGGTCCTGGTGACCCGTTTACCACTGCGTGCTTCTGCCCTGCCCCCATTCCATTCATGTGCTATTCGTGTTGCTGCCTGGTTGCTCGTTTTTAGGGTTCCGTACTCAACTAGGAACCCTTATGGTTTTGGCTTACCCGTCTGTCAGTCCGAGGCTTTGCTCTGTGATTGTTAGTGCTAGAAAGCTGCAATTTGGCATGGATATATAAATCTGAGAAAGTGGTAAAATATACTCAAAAAAATATTTCCCGTCTCTAACTTTTGAACTATGGGTCCAAAAAGTATGCAAATAATCATGAAAGTTCAAGCTTTACTTAAGAAAGTAACTAAGAACGACTTTCAACGAAAACTGTAGCAGACATATCAGTTAAACTGTTTTTGAATTCCTGTAATAAGTCTTCCCTTCTAAGTTAAAGACGTATGAAACATAACATTTTGCTTGTTATTGAATTTTTTTTATTAAGTTGATTGGACAACTACTTTACATATACAGTGTGGCATCCAATTGCGGGACTTGCGGCTCTACGCGCAGCACTTCCGGCGGGCGCATCCCGACAAGAACCGGACCAAGTACCCCGCCATGAAGACGCCCTGCATGTGCGAGCAGTGCGGACGGATATTTCAGGTAAAGTTAGACGTAAATATTGTAGAGGGTTAGAAAGTCTAAAGTTTCGCTCGGCCGGATAGGTCTGAGGCGGGCAACCCCATATTTCCCGCCGAGGTATGTATAGTGCTTTTCTTAAACATGCAATGAAAAAAACAACAAAAAAATCAATGTTTTATTTCTAATACGCATAGTGACAGAATGTCATGTTGCCTGTGCCACAAATTTATGTGGAATGGAAATTAAAAAAGAGGACTTTGCCGGCCTAGGCCTGCAAGATTTGTATAAAATTCCATTAATGATCTCTTGTCCTAACCGCACCTGAAACGTCATACTTCGCAGCCTATTATAAGGAACATAACATCAATATTTCATTGCATGTTTGAGAAAAAGTTCTTTATTCTTCAATTTATGCATATTATATGCACCTATGAATGTCAATAAGCTACCACCGGTTCGAAAAAATAAACCTCCGCTACGAGAAGAACCGGCGTAAGAAACTCGGCGAGGTGTCATTTTTTTACAAAACAATATACATTGTATAGTTAAATATGAAATTACAGTATCAGGTACTACAAAAGAAGAACAGTACAATGCTTCAGTAGAAAACCCTATTTTCGAGATTCATTATCCGTGCAGGACGCTATCACTGCCAAACACCCCTATCCATGATGTAATCGTTTACCTTATAATATAATAGGTTCATAGGTATAAGCACTAGAGTTGACGTCACGCACATTACAAAAATGTCATGGAATTCATGATGGGGTGATATTAACTTGCAGCAAACTAACATATGATCTAATCTATTAAAATATAATGAAACGGGTCACTCACGTCTTTAAGGTCGATTATTGCTGGACATGTTTCAGACCGGTTCGCGGTACTCATGATTAAGGACCGCGACGCGTTTCATTATACTTTAAGATGTCTCAAACTCAGGGGGGTTTTCTATATGATCTTATCTTTCACTAAAACTGTTAAATGACCGGCGGTTTGGTGACTGCACTGTAAGCTACTATGTAAGTGGAATAAATAAATCAAAATACACGTATAAATGGTTGGCATGTTCATTTTGAATTGTCGGCGCGTGCGTTATTTATGAGCTTTTCAGCGGGCGTCGGGGAAATTGGCAGTGCACCGCGCCGCGTTCGGCGCGGATGCGCTCATCCTAACCAAGACCCCCCCCCCCCCCCCAAAGAGTTCGAATATAAACGAAAAATTACGGTGGACTTTTTTAGCGGGCCAGCAATTATTTCCAAGTGGTCTCAATTGAAGAAGTTATTTCTTTTATTTTTTTTACAAAGATAGCTTACGCGTATTTTTATTACTCTTCTGAAGTGATATTAATGTCAATTTATAATATGGTCTATTACAGAGCATGGCGCTCCTGAAGGACCACATGTGGGTCCACACTGGCGAGAAGCGGTTCAAGTGCGACCGTTGCGACAAGAGCTTCACGCAGAAAACGAATCTTGTGTTCCACATGAGGGTGCACAGTGCGACACGGCCGAGCTACGAATGCCCGCTGTGCGGGAAGCACTTCGCCTTCTTCAATAACCGCCGAAGGCATATGTTTGTAAGTAAAAGACGTTACACGTGTTATACACTTATATAGATTTTTTTATACCACGTCGGTGGCAAACAAGCGTACGGCCCGCCTGATAGTAAGCGGTCACCGCAGCCTATGGACGCCTGCAACTCCTAGGGGTGTCACATGCGCGTTGCCGACCCTTTAAGAATTTATGCACTCCTTTCTTGAAGAACCCCATACTGTAGTCCGTCGGGAAAACCTCGGCAGGGAGCTCATTCCACAGTCGGAGCGTCCGAGAGAGGAAATTGTCCCGATAGTCGTCTCTGCGAACGGTGTAATAGCGAAGAGTCTCGACCAACATCTCAAGAGACTCGTTAGATGGCTGGGTCAAGGGTCAGATGCAGTAGGCGGTACTCCTGGATCAGATCCGAACATCCCGTATAGGTCACTGAAAACAGTATTTATGAAGCATAATGTTCATTCTGTATTAAAACATCCTGTATGTGTCACTTAATCAACCTATATATGTTACCCAAACAACCTGTGGTGTATGTTACCCAATCGGCCTGTATATCTCACCCAAAAATTCTACATATCTTATTGAAACACCCTGTCACATAAATATCCTCTATAATACTTGTTTGTAAGTAAAATGTCACCTAAATCCAGTATACAATATTGTACACCAAATAAATATATTTCTTTCTTTCATTATATGTAGCCTAAACAAGTAAACATTCTGTATACATCATCCAAAGACTGAATACTTCCTGTATATGTCACCGGTAATACATCGCTATGCATTTAAAGCAAAAAAAAATTTACCGCCCTCGAAGTTTATATAATTTGCTCCCTTGTGATACAATCTACTATTGTTAGGCCTCTTAATTATTTTTTGTCCTCAGATACACACCGGTCTGAAGCCCTTCAAATGCGAGACTTGGTGCTTCACGACCTCCGGAGAACAACGGGCTCATGTAGAGCATGTGCATCTGAAGAAGCCGTGGCCTAAGCGGCAACGGCACAGGGACAGCGAGCCCCAGCCCTGGCAGAAGTGCCTAGACCCCATGGAGGACTAAGTCCTGGAACTCCTTAGAACATATGTTTTTTAAGGTCAGTTGTACAAAACAAACGTAATGATATATTGTTAATCCTTGTCACGGCACCAAATTGTAAACATACTTTTCTCATCTTAATGCTATATTACTGCGAATAGTTTCTTTAATGACACGTGCAACTCAAGCCGCAGCCCTGGCTGAATTGTCTAGATCGCGTGGAGAACTAGAATATCTGTGTCCAAAGGTCAGCTCAAAGATCTGAACTTTTATATAGATATTATGAGAATATCTCTCTCCACCGTAATATAGAACAGGCGAGCCCCAGCATTGGTAGAAGTGTCTAGATCCCATGGAGGACTAAGTCCTTGAGCAGACCTTAGAACATATGTTTTGTAAGGTCATTTGTACAAAACAAACGCAATGGCATTGTTAATCCCGTTCACGGCACAAATTGTAAACAAACTCTTCTCATCTCAGTACTATGTTACTTTTAGTAATGATACGTGCACCTCGAGAAGCCGTGGCCCAAGCGGCAGCGGCACAGGGACGCCGAACCCCAGTCGTGGCATGAGTGTCTACTTGTCTAGACCCCATGGAGGACTAACTCCTGGAACTTCTTACTTATGTTTTGTAACTTTCATACTTTACATCTATGCAAAGGCGAGAAAAAGTAAGACAGAATAAATGTTTATTGCGTATTTGCTTGCGTCGCATACGACATATTGTCAATCCTGGTCACGGCACCAATTGTAAACATACTTTCCATATCTCATTTCTGTTACCGCGGAGAGTTTCTTTAATGACAGTTGTAAGTCGCGCCGCACGCGTATTATCAGATTTTTTTTATACAAATGCTATTTTATGAATTTGCACTTTTTATACCTCTTATTATTGAAAGGTGTAAAAAGTGCAAATAAAGGTTATAATTGACTAACTTAACAATCAGGGGTTTATGGTCACGGTAGTGGTGCCATCTCTTAGCGGCTTTAATTTATAATCACAATTTATAATTTATTTATTTATCAAAAATATTTTGCACCTTCCTAGTCTTCTATGAATACATTAGTTAGATCGACGTCAATATGTCTACACCAGACCTTCAATTACTGGGAATATTATGGGAAATATTTCTCATAGATAATCGGGAATATTTGAAACATCCTACTTGTCTACACAATTACGTCGATCGTACGAATATTTTTACAATTAATTTACTTAAAGATGATTAAATGATTAATTTTGAATGATGTGTGAAATGAAATTAAATATAAAAATTATGTGAGTATAAATAATTTTGTACATACTAGAGGGTAAGATGTAGTTATAGAGTTTTAAATTATTGTTATTAAAATAACATTTAATTTTATTTCGACTATTTTCCACCGTAGATTTGCCAACTGGTGGTTTTTGATATGTAAGATTTGATGTAGAAATGCTTTTATATTATGAAGACAGGAGAACCATGTGTGAACATAAGATGCGCCTTCGCCACAAATGAACTCATCCCGAAGAACTCCCGAAAAGTTCGAAATATGTTGCCCGGAGTGACAATTTGTATGTGAGTTGTAACCATTTTAGCGGTATTGTTTTAACCATGTGTGGTTGATTTCGAAGCCACGCTCGCGTTATCGAGAAGTCTATTCTAAAAAAGATGATCCACCCACATTTTTAACCTTTTCACCGCCATACCACTACAGTTCGCATTTGTGTCTGTACGACTTGTTTTATCTATATTTTGATCAATCTGTCTAGCTAAAATGATTGCGTTTATATCGGCCATATATAATTCGTCCCTCTCGTACTTACATGCTTGCTAGAAAGGGACGAATGCTATGCCCGTTATATTATTTCTGAAAGCGTATGATGAAACCAGGTGTTTCCTATTTTAAAAGTGCAATGAAAATACTGATTTTATTAAAGCTATATCCAGTGAACAAACCAAGTACAAGTTATATACATTTATATGCATAAAGACCACCGAGGAATGGGCAGCAGCATTCCTAGAGTGCGGCGGAGATACTGCGATCGCCAACCCGCATGCCAACCGTGGCGATTATGGCATTTACCCCCCATGAAATTGGGGGAGGCCTATGTCCAGCAGTGGACGTCCTAGGGCTGATATGGTGGTGGATATGCATAATGACGCCTATTAGTCCTAAGTTATTGTGAGTAGCAGCTAGATTGGTGTAATAATTGTGTAGTATTTTATATAACTCAATATATTCTTAAAAGAGTGACGATATATTATTATTCCCCTCCCCCCCCCCCCAATTGTTAGTTCAACCCTTATAGTTTATCCGCCTGCCAGGCCCTCTGTGCGCAACTTAACTCAGAAACCGCACCTACTAGAAATCTGTAATCCCACCAAAAACATTTTCATATAAAATGTTGCTAAGAAGAGACTATATATTATGTATATAATATGGATTGCACTATCAAAAAGTTATTAAATCTCATGTAGAGCCTAACACAAACAATAACTACAATTAAATATTGCATAATAGTACAGTACATCATGTCAAACAAATGAAAAAAAATAATAATTGAATTATGTAGAACTCCCTATTGGCACACCAACCTCCTCAAGGTTTTGCCAATGATGGGTCTTGTAACTCAAAAAGGTCATACCTAGACCTAGCTATAATTTTATTCAATAAACTAGCATTGGTCGCAGCGTGATGTTATATAGCCTAAAGCCTTCCTCGATAAATGGACTAGCCAACACAAAAATATTTTTTCAATTCGAACCAGTAGTTCCTGAGATTAGCGCGTTCAAACAAACTCTTCAGCTTTATAATATTAGTATAGATAAAACAAAAAAACAAAAACAATATTAAGGAGTACCGGTCAGGCGACCGACCAAAAAAAAATGTCGAGTCTTATTTCTAAACTTACCTAAACCTGTCTAAATAACTTAAGCTTGAATCGCACAGAGCGTGGCGCAGCGTCGTTGCGAGGCTGAGGCGGTTTTGGGGCAAAGCAAACGCGGTCCAGGATACGCACCAAAAAACTGCGCGGTATTCGGTAGCGTAGTAGAACGGAGGCGGCGTGTGTGACACATGAAGCAGTAATCGACAGTCGACAGTTTCGGAAAGATCAAAAATGCAAATTATGCAAAACCGCCTCCGCCCCGCACCGCGCCGCGCCCGCTCTATGCGTTTTGAGCTTTAGCCGAGGACCGTGAAAACTGGTGTTTGCTCCGCCGACAAAAGCCAAGCATTTTGATTGAATATAATGTTTGGAATTTCTAACGTGATAAGAATAACTGATAAGATAAGAAATTATGTATTTTAATTCTGTTTATATCGTTTATGTTAGGTACCTACGTGGATTTGTATCAATATGATTTTAAAGCTAGGAAGCTGCTTTGTATTCATGTCACTAAATGATATTGTAATCCTTGACATGTAAAAGAGCCCTTGAGGCCTACTTGCAGAATGAATGTTTGAATTTTGAATTGAATTGAATTTTGGAAAGTTTACGCATGTTGTGTTTTAACCGTAAATCTATACTAATATTATAAAGCTGAAGAGTTTGTTTGTTTGAACGCGCTAATCTCAGGAACTACTGGTTCGAATTGAAAAAATATTTTTGTGTTGGATAGTCCATTTATCGAGGAAGGCTTTAGGCTATATGTGACCGTCCATGGCTATAGGGCCCTTATGGCAGGTATTGAGTTAAGCACAGATCTTAAATCTACGTTAAATAAGCTATCTAATACAAAAAAATCATGACCCTAATCCAATACTTCCAATACTTTTTTTTTAAACATCAAATTTACACATGCTAAAATTGCACTTTTGAGAAATCGACAAAAGAAGTCAGAAACTAATTTTAAGTATGTTCCCATTGGAAGTTACATAGATTATGATTGATTTTGTATCTTAAGGTGTTTTCTTTGGAACTCCGTCATGGTTTTTATAATGTGACTTCCAGATCCTGAAAAAACAGCCTGTGAAAAGAGCAACAACCTCATATGAACGAAATTAATAAAAATATTTTTTTTGGCTTTTTCTTTAATAGTTTAGTTTAGTTTATTTATCCCCATTATACAATTACATTATAAAACATATTCGCTTATATTGCTAGTCGTATATCGATCGTCAGTACATTGAAATTTAAATGTAAAATAATAATAGTAATAGTAACATAAAGGTATATACTAAATATATACCTGCATTTACCAATAATCAATTTAAAGAATAATAATAGAAAATAATACAATGGAAAGATGTCAGTTAATAAAGATTAAAATGATACACTAAACTAATATACATAAAAATTAAGTTATACCATGTCAAGGTACCAATCATAACAATGTCAGTCGAATAAATTATATCAAAACTAATATACTAAAATAATTAAATTTATAAAATGATACCAGAAAAGTATCAATTCATTAATGTCAGAACTTGTAACTAAAAACAATTTTCTTATTATTAACAATAAGAAGAATGGTAATGACTACAATTCATAATAAATGTCAATTCAACAGTAAATATTACAATAAAATTGACGAAATGCTATTTAAGAATTACAATATATTCATTTACAGAGCAAAATGACTTATCCAATAGAAGGTTCTTCAGTTTGCGCCTAAACGTTTCCTCACTAGGTTCATTTTTTATGTCGGCAGGCAGGTGCTCGTAGTATGTCGGCCCTATTACCCGCGCGTTTTTAGCGTGTAATACAGTGCGACGCGGTACTGTCCGCAGTTTTCCCGTGCTGCGAAGGCACTTGCCCGTCACTTCCACTCGCTTAAACTGTGACAAGTGTTCTCGTGTAAACATAATTACTTCGGAAAGATACTGTGAGTAGTGCGTCATAACTCGGTGCTCAGCAAACAACGTCTTGCAGGACTGCCTCTGATTGAGGCCAAGCATGGTCCGCAGTGCTCGTTTCTGCATACGCATTACCCTCACAGCATCAGTCGAGCTACCCCAAAGTACTACACCGTAAGTCATGAGCGAGTGAAAATGAGAGAAATAAGTTTGCCTCAGCACATCACGAGAAACCAACACAAAAAAATTGCAAATAAATACTTGTAAACGTTGAGCTTTGTCATTTTTGTATGCGATTTCCCAAAAGGGCCCTTTTCTACTCAACTTTGAACTCAATTTTAATAAAGAAAGGATTAACGTACACAACTGACACCAAGGTACAAATATACCTCTATTTGTATATTTTACTATTTTGCATAAAACAAAAAAATGATAATTTTGAAGGATTTTACAAAAACACCAATTGATATCTCCGTAACTAGAAAATGCCATAAGGGCCCTTTTCTTATGGACGGTCACATATAACATCACGCTGCGCCCAATAGGAGCGAAGATGCGGACGAAGTCGCGGGCAACAGCTAGTACTATGTAAGTATTAGTGATTCAGTTTATTTTGGACTGTAAAATAGTCTGTTCCAGTGAATGCACAAAACACTCCTTTTTAACCGACTTCAAGATTTCAAAAGAGGAGGTTATCAATTCGGTTGTATGTTATTATCTCTTTATTCATTTTTTCTTCTCTTAGATTAGGTTTTTAAAATATTTTTATAAAAAGTAAAATATAAAACAATATTTACATAACATAAAATCATTATAAAAACCTAACCTAGAGTGTCGCCGGCAGCGAGGCAGGGCCTAAGCTACCGGTGGTTAGGGCGACAGAGAGGAACCTCCTGTCTATTCGCGCCGTGTCCAGGAGTACCGCCTTCTGTATCTGACCCTTGACCCAGCCATCTATTGTTGTTATTGTTGGGGGGGACGCCTGGCCGGTCAGGCGGGCTGTCGATCACTCCAGGCGTTCATTCAGCCCAATTCCCCTTCGTTGGAGCTAAGGGTTACTGTTCCGGCAGCGCTCCCGCACCGCATTCTTCTTCAAATCTTCCTATGCTCCTGCAAAACAGAAGGACATCTTTGAGGTTGATATCCCTCAGTTCATTCTCCTCTAACTCATCTCTGCCGAATGTGTTATATCTCGCTGCCGCGTACATTACACATTCTGCTAATACATGTTTACTTGTCTCCTCCTCCCCACAGTGCGGGCAGGAGGAGTCTCTACTTATCCCTAAAATATTAAGGTGTCTGTTTAGAGTGTTGTGCCCCGTGATTATACCCGTTAACAACCTCATATTGCTCTTACCTAGACCCATGAGGTATCTAGTTCTCTTATTGTTTATACTACCTAATATCATCTTTGACTGTCTACATCCAGTTGCTTGTTCCCACAGCATTTCTGCCTCTTTCTCCTTTATCTTTGCTATTACTCCCTTTGTGACAGCGGCCGAGATTGGAAGTGTTGGTTCCGGGCCTATAGGTTCCCTCCCCGCTCCAATCCTGGCCAGCTCGTCCGCCTTCTCATTGCCTATCACTCCACAGTGGCCCGGGACCCAGGCTACCGTGACTTTGTGATATTCTCCTATCATATTTAGCGTCTTGTTACATTCTTCTACCAACGCTGATGTAACCGTTGGTTTCTTTAGCGCTTTCAGCGATGCCTGACTGTCCGTGTATATGACAATCGATCCAGTCTGCTTCACTTCTTCTTTTATTATCTGTGCACACCGCGTGATCGCACACACTTCCGCTTGGAAGACACTTGTGTATCTGCCCAGTGCCATGGACTCTCTTGTCCCTAGCCTGGGTATCACTATGCCTGCTCCCGCTAGCTTAGTAGACTCTCTTCTTGAGCCATCTGTAAAGCAGATTGTCGCAGGATGCTGGATATCTACTTTCCAGTTGTCTCTTTCTCCTAAGTGTATTCTATACTTTTTGTCAAACATCTCCCTCCTTTTGATAAGGTCGTTATTTGCCATCAGCATTTCTAGCTTTGATAGCGCTTCTTTTTGTATCAGCGCGTGTCTCTTGTCCACGCAGCTTCCTCTCCACTCTTTACACGCTTTTATCCTATACCACTGTTCCATGGCTTTCTTCTCCACTTCAATTTGAAGCGGCCTCAACCCTAGCATCACCTCCATTGCCTGTGTGGGGGTTGTCCTCATAGCCCCCGTCATCATTAGGCATGCTAGTCTCTGCACTTTATTCATCTCCTTTTGATACTCTTTAACCTGAGCCCTGTGCCACCACACAATGGCTCCGTATAGCATCCTGGGTAGTATAACCGCTTTATATATCCAGCCCACTATCTGCGGTCTCAACCCCCATTTTCTTCCCACTGCTCTTTTACATTGATACAGCGTTCTTATAGCCTTTGCTGACTGTTCTTTGATGTGGGTTCTGTATCTAAGAGTATCATCTAGCGTTACCCCTAGATACCTTATCTCTTTTACCCTCTCTAGTTCTTCTCCTCGTATTCTAATTGGGTCCATCTTCCCCACCTTCCTCTTGTTGGTGAATAACACCAACTTGGTTTTCGTGGGGTTTAGATCTAGGCCCCTCTCTTTGCACCATCCCAACACCTGCCTAAGGCTTCTATTCATTATATCCCTTATGATGTTCAGGACGGTTCCTCTCACTACTAGCACTCCGTCATCAGAGTAGGCCTGTATATACACGCCCCCTCCATTGACTTTCTTTATCAGCGAGTCTAGAAGAAGGCACCACATCAAAGGGGAGAGACATCCCCCTTGCGGGAACCCTCTTTTTGGGTTTATTCTCTTTATGATTCCTCCTAGTTCTGCCACGATAGCTCTTCCTTCTAGCATCTTACATATCCAGTTCGATATGGCTGGCCGGATTTCTTCTCTTCTGAGGCTTTCCTCGAAAGCCCTGAAGGTTGCCCTATCAAAGGCTCCCTCCACATCGAAGAAACATCCCAGTGCATATTGCTTCGCATCGAGGGCCCTCTCTATTCTCACCGTTAGGTTATGTAGAGCTGTTTCCGTCGATTTTCCTACCATGTAAGCATGTTGGTTCCCATGTAGAGGGTCCCTACTAGCTTGCATTTTCTTCCTTATTGCTGCATCTATCATTTTTTCAAGTGTTTTCAGTACAAATGATGATAGACTTATGCTCCTAAATGATTTTGCTTCTTGGTACGTTTTCTTTCCCGGCTTTGGTAGGAACGCCACCCTCACCTCTCTCCAGCTCTTAGGTATGTAGCCCGTGGCTAAGCTCGCCTTGTAGAGTTCTATCAGTTTCTCCTTAATATACTCATATCCTCTTTGTAACAGTACAGGTCGTATTCCATCCGGGCCTGCAGCCTTGAAGGGTGCGAAGGATTTGATCGCCCACTCCAGCCTCTCCTCCTCCACAACCTCCCCTGCCGCTATCCAGTCCGGAGCAATACCTCCTGCTGTATTATCCTCCTTTCCTGTCTCCTCTACACAGTCTGGGAAATGTGTTTTTAGCATGGTTTCTAGTATTTTCCCCGAATCTGTGATTAGCTCTCCATCTACTTTCAGACTTCCCAGCTGGCACGACTGCTCTCCTGCTAACAGTTTCACAACTCGTGCCCCCTCTGAGTAGCTGTGTATATTCTCCGTGAAATTTCTCCAGCCCTCCCTACTTGCTTTCTGTCTGAGCCTTGTATATCTATTTCGAACTTCTCTATACACGTCCCAGCTCTGAGTATCGCCCTTTTTTATTGCAGATCCCAGCCATCTAACGAGAGTCTCTTGAGATATTGGTCGAGACTCTTCGCTATTAGACCGTTCACAGAGACGATGGGATCCATGAGGAATTGAGGGAACTCCTCAAATCTTAAAGGCAAACATATAGTGATTTTTGTGTTTTTATCAGCAAATCGAGCATTATCATACAAAAATATGACATTTGATGAAGTGGAACTGCTGATGATGATCAGAACAGAACTCTTCAACGACGAAAAGTTCACGTCTGACGATTTGTCCTTCTAGCTGTGTTTGTTAAGCAAGTTCTATTTTCACGATTGATTTTTGTCATGCTCGAGTTCTGATGATGGGATCCTTAGGAATTGAGGGAACTCCTCAAATGTGAAAGGCACACAAATAGTAATTTTAGTATTTTCATGAACTATAATCAAGCATTTTCATTCATAAAAGTGACATTTGATGAAGTGGAACTGCTGATGATGATCAGAACGGAACTCTTCAACGACGCGTAGTTCAAGTTTGGCGATTTTTTTCTCTTCGTTTTGTTTGTCAAGCAAGCAAGGTTTTTCCATGATTCCATGAGGAAATGAGGGTACTTAGTCTTCTACCATTATAAACATACTTATAGTCATTTTTATTTTATTGTATGGAATCTAAGAGTGCACCATCTAAGTATAATAATCTTTCACCGGCCTCCCACATTGAAGTCGGTTTTTTTTCTTAAAAATTATGTAAGTAAGAATTTAAGAGTTGTGTACGTTATACGTATTGAATTGGTTTGCTAAGCTTAACATAGTTTTAAAATTTGATGTACAGCATTGTATAAATCCAATAAGTAATTTATTAAAACTATTATTTAACGTTTGGCATTTTATTTTAGAACCGTAAGTTCTTCGAGAAGATATAGTACAGTATGATTTGGGAAAACATAATGTTCGATATTAACGATGGTGCTTACATGTGCTTATTAAATATTATTATTTGATTAAGTAACTCTGTTTCATTCAATATATAAGATCGAAACATAATGTATATTTATACATATTATTCATAATATTTATACCGTAGTTTAATCCTTGTCGTGTGGTTAGAAATCCTGGGGGTGTCGTAAGCAAGTGAGTATTATATTCTTTGGTCGTAAGAGCCGACTCTGAGAATCGGTTTAGTGTTTGAGAACGATGGGCAATGATATTTTAAAATGTATGTGTTTTACCTGTCACTGCAACTGCAATTTTTATCACTTACCGTCGAGGATAAGACGCCCGTCACTCTCTCACTCGCATACTTGTCTGAACGTGACGAATATCTTATCTGCGACGATAAAATAATAATAAATAAATATAATAAATATTTAAATATATCAGGAGGTCGAAGATCTAGGTTCTGAGCCGAACATCATAGGAGAAACGAAATCCGCAAGACTCCGATGGCTCGGGCATGTAGTCCGAATGGGTGACGATCGTGCAGTCCGGAGAGCGTACTCGGGCCGTCCAGCTGGTCGAAGACCCGTTGGGCGTCCTAGGTACCGATGGGGCGACGAAGTGCAGAGGGACCTGACTGAGCTCCAAGCCTTCGTCGAATGGAAGGAAACAACCATGGACAGGGAAGCCTGGCGGTCTTTGGTGTCGGAGGCCAAGATCCACTTCGGGTCGTTGCGCCACAGCAGTAAGTAAGTATAATAAATATAATGGGGGACAATCTTACACAAATCGACCTAGTCCCAAACTAAGGAAAGCTTTTACTATGGGTACTAGACGACGATATACGATATACATACTTATATAGATAAATACATACTTAAATACCTACATAGAAAACATCCAAGAACCAAGAGCAAATATCCGTGCTAAATGCACAAATAATGCCCTGGCCGGGATTCGAACCCGGGACCTCTAGCTTCGGAGGCAGTGTCACTACCAACTAGGCTAAACAGGCCGTCGAATGGTAACCATCATAGGCCCGCTGCTCTTGGAGTTGTAACCACAGATTAATATTTAGTTACTCCGGTTGGTGGTCACTAGAAATTGGGTTGCGTGGACAGCGTACTGCCTACCCCTTTTTAGGACTTCTGTCGTAATTGGAAAAAGTACGTTTTTAGGGTTCCGTAGTAAACAAGGAACCCTTATAGTTTCGCCATGTCCTTGTCCGTCCGTCCGTGTGTCCGCGGCTTAGCTCAGTAATCGTTACTACTAGAAAGCTGTAATTTAATATGGTATTTTGCTAATTTGGTTTAGTATACATATCAATCACGCCAACAAAACGCTATAATAAGAATTTTGATATTTTTTTTATTCCGGCAATAAAACGTGACGGTATAAGCCATATAAGCATCTTCTTAGTAGTCTGTGTTTGGACCAAATTTTATCGGTTAATGGGAACAGCAGAAATGTTAGATTTCGATGTCGGAGCCAGCTGCTACCGCGAATTGAAAACGAACGAAGTTCGAATATTTTTCTCTCTGTTGCTCGAACTAGCAAGTGCGACAGAGAGGGAGATATTCGAACTTCGTTCGTTTGTGTTTAGTCAGCTAGTATTGTATCGAGAATGTGAACACGGCCATAACTTCTAAATGGTGGTTTTCATTAATTGCATCCCGAATCCGGGGCGTTTATAACCTTGCTCAAACGGTTTTAAATTTTGCTGTCAAACAGGCTGCTTTATGACATTGACGCTCAATCAAATGATGTTTATTTATATATTTGTATTGGACATGTATTGGATTAGATTTTTTCCCGAATTAAAACCAAACGTAGCTGTATTTAATAAATGTAATTTACATTAACAAGAACCCAGCTATGAGCGGAAGTATCTCTTTTGTTTTTGAAGTTTTGACGCTTCTCGGCTAGCTGTGGTATTCTAAATATTGGATCACTTAATAATGCAAGTAAGTGGGCACTCACGTCTTTAAGGTCGAATATCGCTCGACATGTTTCAGACCGGTAAACGGTCCTTAATCATGAGTACCTATCGCGGCGGCAGTGGAGTTTACGGGGCTCAACTTTAGAATATGCAACACCGAGTTTAGCGTTCATATTTTTTTTATAAACAGTACTCATGATTAGAAAGCTTTCCACAAAATTTCAAGTTGCGGAAACGTAAAAAAAATTGGACAGTTTCTATACTAAAATCGGTAATAAACACCACGCCATGACAGTCAGATGATTACGTCACTCACCTCACTGGGGCCTAGGTATATCAAAAACCGAATCAGAGCACCCCACTATCCACGTGGTCTTGTCTGCCCTACCCCTAGAGTGTATATAAAAATTCGGAGGCGCGAAGTGAGAGCAGCCCTCGCCCGCCGTGACAAAGCGCGGGAACCGTGCGAGGTGGAGCGGCTGAGCCTGGTCGCCGAAGGCGACCAGCAAGGCGAAGCTGCGGAGCCGAGCATGGACGACCGTGCTTTGTTACGCGAAGGCGGAAGGGCTGCTCGTCCCGCAGCGCCGGAGCTACGGCGGAGTCGGACTGTCATGGCGTAGTATTATTTACCAATTTTAGTATAGAAACTTTCAACTTTAATTTTTTTTTTCTCTTAAACCGTACGTCTCCGCAACTTGAAATTTTGTGGAAAGCTTTCTAATAGTGAGTACTATTTATAAAAAAAATATGAATGCTAAACTCGGTGTTGCATATTCTAAAGTCCTTCCATTTACGGAGCACCTGAATGGTGCACATCCTAAGTTTAAGTTCATGGTGGAGAAGGAGAATGAAGGAAGATTGCTGTTCTTGCATGTTTTGGTCATGCATAGACCTTGTGGGCAGTTACTTACCACAGTGTATCGTAAGCCAACACACACTGATCGGTACCTTAGAGCGGAATCGCACCATCACCCAGGTCATTTATCTTCTGTAGCGAGAACATTGATCAGTCGTGTGAGCTGAGTCACGTAAATCGGGTGCTGGAGTGCAATGGGTACAACTGGAAGCAATGCAATAGGGTTGCTGTACCTCCACATCTCCAGCCGACCTCGGTGGAAAGGCTTCCTCTGGTGCTTACATGATTCTCTGCTCCTGTGGCAAGAATTACATAGGAGAGACAGGCCGAAACATTTCCACTAGTTTAAGACCAAACACAAAATATGTGAATAATCAAAATTGGTTGATTATCCACTCAATTTTGATTGATCTGTTTGTAGTACTCTCAACCAGTTTGCAAAAGTCCAATCCTTGTGAGAAATAGCCCATTGCAATCTTTTTGCCTTGTTTGGTTTGCGTAATAATTTATCCCATCAAAAACATAAATGTGAAAATGGGAGCCAAGTTCAATATTAAGAATATACGATCCTTGGTTGTCGTCTTCACCGACAAAAGAATTGAGATCTTAATGGGTGCCAAGTTCTGTAGATTCTCTAAAATGGTGCCAAGTCTGGCACTACATTGTTTACAGTAAAACTAATTTACTGCGGCTTAATGCATTTTGAGCCTTAACTTGGCAGTTTTCTGAAATATGCAACAGCTTTTATGGTATTATATTATAGCATACTGCATAGAAACCAAGTTAAGGCTCAAAATGCATTAAGCCACAATAAATTAGTTTTACAGAGCGTGGATCTTAACATAAGAAAACTGAAATTGCCATGGGGCATTCTCATTTACAGGTCTGCAGGGTTTGTTTATCAACGGACAGTAAGCTCTATGATATGGGTGAACACAATTTAAAAACATTTTATGAAGAACTTACTAAGTGTCATGTGAGTACATGGATGGATATTTTTATTATAAACTAGCTGTCTCTGCGAGCTTCGTTCCGCCCCCCGATTCGTTCCATACAAAATTTATGAGAAAGTGTTTTTTTTAAATTATATTTTACCGATATTTTAGTAGTTATTCTGCTAATCGAGCGAAGGCAAATCCAAGAAATCAAAGATAATAAAAATCGGCCCAGCCGTTCTTGAATTAGAAATGGTGTAACTAACACTTTGTTTTATGTATAAAGAATTTGTATTAAGCAGTAACGTTTGCTAACGAAAATTCTAATTTCGAATTAGCCAACTTAGCTGTCGGAACAATCAAGCTCAGGTACGAAATCCTCACTACTTTCCACTCACAACGCCATCTAGCTAGTGGAATACTCAGGCTTCTGAATTCTTGTAGCCTGTGGGTGACGTATACCAAAAGAGCCTATAATGCTCTGCGTGTACAATACAATGATGCATTCAGAATGTTGTTGGGACTACCCCGCTGGTGTAGCGCCTCGCGTATGTTCGCTGAGGCCCGAACGGACGATTTTCATGCGATTATACGCAAGAAAATCGTCTCGATGTTGAGGCGGCCAAGGGATAGTTCCAATAGCATTTTGAGGATCATTGCAGATAGGTACGACTCCCCAATTTTTTGTCACTGGGTCGGACAAATAAAGGCAGTCGCTAAATTTAGATATAAATAAATTAAGAATGTTTTATACTAATATACCTAGATTAAGTCTTACTAACAATATATGGATGTACAAAAAAAAGTGTCCGAAATAAAACAATTATTATTATTATTATATGTCTTTACTTCATCTCGGGACCATGGGGTCCCGGAGTTTTAGGAAGGCGTGCGTGGGGCCGAAGCCAACAGCGCAGAGGCCCTTTTAGACAATTTAATCTAAAAGCAAAAGGATACACATGGCGGATACCATCCCCGAACGCACAATATGATACATCCAGAGATGGTCCCCGCCAGGTGCAAAGGCGTTATGACATTTTACACTTCCAACCTGCAGCATAGGTCTGGCTCTTGCGACTCCACTCTGGCCGGCCAATTAAGGCAAGCACAGAGGTGACGGCCAGATGGAAAGGGCCCTCTGGAGATTAGGGATCCGCGGTGTCGCCACTCACCGTCAGCTCGCCACAAGCTGCCCCCGCGGGTTTATTATTATTATTATTAATTGGTCACGTTAAAAGAAGCCTGAGTCTTCCAGTTTGATGATTATCTTATCATCAATAGTCGTAATAGCCCTCTCCAAGCTATCCGACGAATGTCATGAGAGGTGTCGGATGTATGTGAGAATGTGGTCTTGGCATATACTATCAAAGGATAGTCGTCCATTAATTGGTAGCTCTTCCAGTATGGACCGTACTCGTATTGCAGACATTGCAGTCCAAGGTGCGAGTATCTACAGGAGTAACGCCAACCCCACATCTCAAACGTATCGATGCGGCTTTTAATTTTGTGACTACTATAGTCCTCGTCGAGACAAGAGCAAGACAGACGAGGTTTTGTTTTATACCACATCGTCAAGCTTACGGCCCGCCTGATGGTAAGCGGTCACCGCCTATGGACGCTTGCAACTCCAGGGGTGCTCGTTGCCGACCCTTTCAATATTTATACACTCCTTTCTTGAAGAATCCCATACTGTAGTCCCTCGGGAAACCTCTGCATTCCACAACCGGAGCGTCCGAGGGAGGAAATTCCTCTGAAACCGTACCGTACGCGACCATTTTGTTATGGCAAGGAGGTGCCAAGCAGAAGGATCGAAAACACCTTGCCTTATCTGTGAATGTCTCTATCCCTCTCACAGTGGAGGCCTGAACTGCTACCTCGAAACGAAAACGAACGAAGTTCGAATATCTCCATATCTCCCTGTCTGTCGCTCGTATATGCAAGTGCGACAGAGAGGGAGATATTCGAACTTCGTGTGTTCTCGTTTCGCGGTAGCAGCTCTGTGCGCAGAAGTGGGACGTATATAAATGCTGATGATGATCTGAGAGATCTAGAGCGCTCGTGGCCCAGCGGCACCCGCCTACCGCGTGCGGTATGCGAGGTTAAGCAATGTGGGCGCAGGTCAGTTCTTGGATGGGTGACCGCTTTGAGTGGTTACTAACTAAGCGCTCTCGTGCTTTGGAAGGCACGTTAAGCCGTTGATCCCGGCTGCTGTCTACGACAGCAGTCGTTAAGCCAAGTTAGAGGCCTTCGGGCGGCTTGAGAACTTCTAACAGTCAAGTTGCCCACTAACTTGACAAAGGGGGGTCGAAGTTGGACCACGTCCGTAGCGAGTACCCACCGTTACCCTACACGTGACCCCTGGGTGGTGCTAAAAGTGCAACAAAAACTGGCAACCGTACTTGTATTCTTGAAGATCTCACGGTTCATAAATAAATGCCATACAATTAAATTAAATTAAATGATCTGAATACTGAAGACCTGTGCTTTCTGTGTTGAAGAGCCATGATTACATTTCAGTTGGCAGAAGATGGCACTCCCCGGTTGCTGTGTTGGGAGTGCACCTTCAGGCTGTTAGGTTGGGCTCGCTTCAAGAACAAGGCGTTGCGGAGCCAGGCCTTACTGGCACGTCTGCCCTACAGCCGATATGTGAGTCCCCTAATACATAAACAAAACCACCACCACCACCATATCAGCCCAAGGACGTCCACTGCTAGAAATAGCCCTCCCCCAATTTCGTGGGGTTAAATGCCATAATCGCCACCGTTGGCAGGCGGGTTGGCGATCGCAGTATCTTCACCACATTCCAGGGATGCTGCTGCACATCCTCCGGTGGTCTTGGCCTTAGTTTTAGGACACACCCGGGTCCAGGATAAATATAACAATAAGATACACATATGACATGGATGGATTCTTCTTTTTACAAGATTTCATTTATTCATTTAACTAGCATTGTGCATATGTAAGATTAATTTTATGCGGCAGTAGTTTAATAATGTAAAAAAATCAAAAACCAAAATCAAAAATTTTTATTCTGCAAATAGGCCACAAGGGCACTTTTACAAGTCAACACGTGAATTATACAATTAAATAGATTGACAATAATAATTATTGTTTTCAAAACAGAATTGCAGAACAAATTAAAATTAAAAAATAAATAAATATTAAAAAAAAAAAGTGGACAGTAATAGTAATAATAATGATTTCAAAACTATACTGATTAACAAACTTACAATATTCAATAAAAATAAACTTACAACACATTATTAAATTACTATTTTTTCATTACTAAAAAAAAAAAAAATTTGTGACGTATATATACGGACTCTGTCCGAATACACAAAAGTATATACAATAAATTTAATATCTCAGAGATGTATATGGTCTCTGAGCGTCCATTATTGCTAAGTCCTTGCAGGGTGTCACATGAATACCTAATTATAAGTTCCACCTGTTAAATGTTAATGTGATCTGCAATAAATAAATAAGAATGTTCGTGAGATGTCATCAAAATTTGCAATCCGTTTTTTAGCTATTTACCGGTATCCGATTGAGTTGAAAGGCATGCTTATGTCAATTCGGTGACAATGCAATATTAAGGTACCACCAAGCTGATCTGATGATGGAGACAGAAGGTGGCCATAGACACTCCTAAACTGTACAAGATAAACCCATCGTGTTTGGGTCATTGCAACCGTCTCAACGAGTTGGTAGTTGATGATTGTGGAGAAAAGTACAGTCTGCAATAAAAGCTTGTACAGTCACCGGCAATAGTATCTTCCTACACGAAGGCCGCAAAAATATGTGACACGCTCTTATTTGTAGGGTCATGAGAGCGTGTCACATATTTAAGCGGCCTTCGCGTAGGAAGATATTATGGCCGGTGACTGTACCAAAAATGTTTTTTGTTACAGAAAGCTATTTCGTTGTTCCTTCATGACTGAGGGTCGAGGCCAATCAGTCGGTCATGGATGCTACGAAGGTGGCGGTCCCGGGTTCGAATCCTGGCCAGGGCATTTCTTTAGTGCGATGATGACGATTATTTGTTCCTGAGTTTTGGATGTTTTCTGTGTAATTAAGTATTTATTTATCTATATAAGTATGTATACCGTCGCCTAGTACCGCTGGATGCGGGTGGCGCAGGACCGGTCGGTGGCACCCTTTAGGGGAGGCCTATGTCCAGCAGTGGACGTCCATCGACTATGATGATGACTACCCATATTACAAGCTTTGCATGATTTGGAACTAAGTCGATTTGTGTAAGATTGTCTACAAATATTTATTTATAATTAATTATAAATAGCGCCTTTATATCACCGCCAAAAGGTACCCCTTTGGTTGAGAATCACATTCATTATTTTATTCCAGGACTCTATAAATCACTTGAAATCAATTGACAGACAAAAACACAATCTCACTTCCACGTTAGTTTGCAAAACTTACGTAGACCACAACGATCTGCATTTACATGAAACAGAAGTGACAGAGAAGCAAGAACCCATACAAGAAATAAATATAAATGAAGTTATAAGTGACAATGATATAGACAACGATATACATTTCGATTTAGACCCAGAAACGTCAAGCGATGAAGTACTGGCTAAAAAGAAAGTAAAGAAGATTAAAAAGAAGAATAAAGAACCGAAAATCGATAGAAGAAGGAAACCAGCGAGTGAAGTGTTAAATGAAGCTTTGTTTACTATAACTGATCTGACTTTTGAAGAGCAGATTGAGATGATTAGCAAAAGGAAAGAGACTGCTAATTATAAGAATTCAGTCTTCAAATGTGAGGATTGTTTTAAAGGGTTTCTGGATGAAGACGCTTATAATAGTCATATATTTCGGCATACAGATGTGAGTATCAAATTTGTATTAGCATTTTCAATTTGACGGCCTGTTTAGCCTAGTTGGTAGTGACTCTGCCTCCGAAGCTAGAGATCCCGGGTTCGAATCCCGGCCAGGGCATTTATTTGTGCATTTTTCACGGATTATTATAGTATGTATTTATCTATATAAGTATGAATGTCGTCGTCTAGTACCCATAGTACAAGCTTTGCTTAGTTTGGGACAAGGTCGATTTGTGTAAGATTGTCCCCCAATATTTATTTATTTATTTAATTAAATAGTGTGAAATGACAACTGCCACTTAGAAACACACTTTTTTATTGGTCGGATTTATAACGATTTTACATACAGGATAACTTATCACTAAAGCAAGCAAGTTAAATATTTGTCGACATTCAAGTAAGGAATAAATTCCCCAGGCATCATGGGGTGTAATGTACGAGGGCTGTTCCGATAGTTTTTAGCTGCTCTCACTTTAATCATGCGACATGTTTTAATGATACTTTTATGCGGGTAATTTCGATACATATGTGTAGGGGTTCACCTGTTGATGAAAGTCGCTTGGGTTTTTTTTTATTGTGTGTGTGTGTTTTAAGTACGACTTGTCAACAGCCTTCGATCAATAATAAACCTAGATACACTATTTGCCTGTCAACGGCGTCCACGCTCAAGAGTGCTTAAAATCCGTTTAAGCACTCTTGCGTTCGCAGTCGCGCGCTAGCCATCGGCGAGTCAACATGCCTAAGTGCTCCGTGAAAAAGTGCAAAAACAACACGTTAACGACGTTAAAAAAGGATGGAATTTCGTATTTTCGGTGAGTATTTATTTAAATTTTCATAATTTATTGAATTTGTAGTTATATCAGGCTATAACACGCTTATAAAAATATTTTATTTAAATATTTGAAATACTCAACCAGCCAACCAGCTACGCTGCTGTCTCTTTCCCTCGCGTTGAGTTAGTCGTATATTGAAACGGAACGGAGAACGGACGAAATGGACTATAGTAAAATTTCGAATGAATGGAGTCGCAGACTGAAAACTTTTTTACGAAAGTTTACGTGTATTGTTATTATTGTACACACATAAGTATGTATGGAGTGTATTTGTATTTTACTTTATTCATATATCAAAATCGGCTGGTAACAGTTTGTCTGACATGTCGCTCTGCTCAGTATACGTTGGTTAAATCAAAAACTTTTTTACTCATTTTGATACGGTTTTCACTTATATGTAGCTTACTAACCTAACTTACTATTAAACTTATTACAGAATTCCAAAAAATGAAATTGAGAGAGATAAATGGAGGCAAATTATAGGTAAAGAAAGAGGCGAAGAATATTTTAAACCAAATGATTCTAGCGCGTTAATGTATTCGTTTCTATAATATGTTACCTGATGAAAATTCTTGATATAATTTATATATTGAATAAATTACTTGAAAAAATCGTTGATTTCAAAGGCTTATTACAGGGTCGAGGACAATCTAACTGACAGAAATGCATGGCCCAAACCAGAGACCTAAATAGCATTAAAATTCATATTATGTATATATTCATTGTACCACGTCTAGTAAATTACTAAACACATGTTGTCTTCTTGAACATACATTGTAAATATTCTTTCCTCTTTTGTTTCCATACTCAGATTTATTTATATTAAGTAGGTTAAGTCTTATCATTGTAATAAGCATAATTTTTGGAAAAACTTACTGACTTTCGAGTTTCTTTTCGCGTTTCTTCTCGGCAGTGGTCTTCTATTGCAGAAAAGATATTAAAATTTGACTTGTGAAAGTGCCTTTGCGGCCTACTTGCAGAATAAAGTTCATTTATTTCATTTATCACTTGTTTCATTTAACTAAAAATGTCTTGTTGCAGTTCACTAATTCATTGAAGTGGTCGCTAACCGTAGTTATGAGCCAATATTGTGTTAGAAACATCGAATCAGTCCTCTAACGAATACTCAAATCAATAAAGAGACGGCAACGCGATTGTGACTCTTTTGATGTCAAAACTCTCTAAATCGATGTCAGTTTTATGGCGATAATTTGGCATGGAATACCAAGAAAAAATAACAACTTTCGCGTTTTTGTTTTGTGACAACGCATATAAGTGATAAAAATAAACTACATATTCAGTTTTCATTTAAATTAATTTCTTAATTATTGCCACTAAACTGACATTGATTAACTTTTTTTAACAACTCACACTAATTGGGTATACTTATTTCTGAAAATGCCCTTGTAACATTTAGTTAAAGCAAATTAATCGTCTAAATATATATATATATATATATATATATAAATAAATACATAGAAAACATCCAAGACTCAGGAACAAATATTCATGCTCAATTGCTCACCACACAAATAAATGCCCTGATCGGGAATCGAATCCGAAACCTCCTGCTTAATAGACAGATAGGGTCGCTATCAACTAAGCCAAAGTGGTCGTGGTGGTATAAAGGATGATTCACAGTAGGCCGTTCCGAAGAAATACGCCGGCCGTTTCGTTTGCTGTCATAGAAAACGGGCCGGCCCGGAAACGGAACTTTCTACTGTGAATCATCCCTAAATCGACGTTACCACCTGACAAGTCGTGTGCTTGTATTCCACCGATGCCAATTAAAAAAAAACAATTTCGACTCCACAGCACACGATACGGACTCTGTCCCAATGTTGACATCTAATCAGTGGAAAATCAACACAAACGAAACTGAACCTAATTGCTCTTCATTTACGGTATACAATCTGTTGACATAATGCGGACTTTTGTGGAATTTTTCCACAATTTTGTGGAATTTTTCCACAATTGATACGTGCATTTTGTAATGTTACAACCGCCAAACACTATCATTTGAAATAAAACGTTATGTTTGTGACGTAAGGCTTAATATCGAATAAAAGGAAATGGTACTAATCGCATTACGTTTTTTTGTGTGTCTCCTATACACGCACACACTCGCAATGAAATTCGGACACTTTTTCGACTTGAATTTGCAGGTGATAGTGTATCTAGGTTTATTATTGATCGAAGTCAACAGCCCTATCGAATATGCGATGAACGGGTCACAATACCAATTTTGTGTTGCGGGCCAATATTAATTAATACGTCACCACAACTAAACGAAATTTTATACACCGCAAACTATGAGTCTTCTCTGTCTCTACACACGTAATCTGATTCGATTTTATAAAAATTAGTGACATTCAGCAGGTGTGTCGAATATTAGTCTAGGTAGCGAGATTAGGGACTGTTCATCATCACAAAAAAAACTTAAATGAAATAAAACCATGTAAGTGATTTTACATGACGATCAGCAAAACTAGGTTAAGCAGTTACCATTTTTAGGTATCAAAAATAGGATTTACGTAATTTTTTAAAAACCCATACAAAAGGCCCCTTGGGTAAAAAAAAATGTTGTGAAAAAATACTTGCTGCTTACTAACGATTTTATCCCAATTCATAACTATTGAAATTACCCGCGTAATGGTATCATTAAAACATATGTCGCATGATTAGAGTGAGAGCAGCTAAAAACTTTCGGAACAGCCCTCGTATAATACCTGCCCCATCAACCAGTGGAGGAGCTCGGTAGGAGAAGGCACGATGCTGGTCTAGTCGACACAAATAGGGGTAGGGGAACTACCCAACATTTTGAAAATCATGAAAAGTGTTATTTGTCATTTCTTTAGCCTGTCATATTTTACCATTTCCATTTTCATTGTCATTGGCTATTGTTATTGTAGTTTAAGTTTTGTATTTTTCATATTGTATTGCTGTTGATGCCCCAAATAAAGTAAATAAATAAATAAATTTACTAATAGAAGGCAAAATAGAGGGAAGAAGAGGCAGGGGAAGACCAAGACGTGCGTTTAAATATAGATCAAGCCAAGGAGAAGGTTAATGTTATGTCGTATCGGGAACTCAAAGATGAACGGAATGGCGGTTACTTCAACGACAAGACCAAGGATTTTAAATTTATGATGTTGATGATGATGGTGATAACACCACCACCGCTACTTGCTCTGTAGGTGTGGTGTTGTGTTCCTGGTGGTGAGTAAGGTCGCCAGAGCTCCCGAGCATGCGCTGTGTTCTCACTTGACAATGACAGACCTGAAAGTAATTATCTCTTGCTGACAACAACGATTCCTAAAATCAAAGACTCGGCAACGAGTTTTATTATCTGGAGTTAAAAAATAATAGGGGCAACATCACATAAGCCGTATATTTGCTATTAAGAAACCCTAAATTTACCTTATTTTTGTCACAGTCATGGCAATAAGTGATTATTTGTTGAATAAAATCATGTCGTGAGATCTTCAAAGCATTTATTTTAAATCTTCTTATTAATATTAATAATATTATATCTTACAATACAAAGACGATCTTGTTCGTACCCACGTACGCCACCATACACAAACACAAGTGACAGATGATGCGTTTACACAGTTGTCATATATACATATAATCACGCCTGTTTCCCAGAGGGGTAGGCAGAGATCACGGATTTCCACTTGCTACGATCCTGACATACAACTTTCGCTTCATAAACTTTCATAACATTCTTCATGCATGCGCGCCGATTTAGGGTACTCCTGACCTGGCCTTTCTGCAGAATGTCTCCGATTTGGTCGGAGTACGTTCGCCGACACAGTTGTCTTTAGGTATTATTTAAGGCGAAGGGGTGGGCAAGCTCTTTCCATACAAACTTTGTGCAAGTTTTTCTTCGTTTGTGTTTGCACTCCAGTTACTATTTTTGGTCCATATGCTTATTTTTTTGTTAGCTATGTCTTGATGTTTTTCTTTTTTAATTTTAATTTTTTTTTGTATTTTTTTATAAATAATGCAAAATTTCGACATCAAGTTCTGCGTATATCCAATATGTACCAACAAAAAATAAAATTAAATGCTGTATTGCCAAAAATAACGCAAAAAACTTGCAAACCCTTTGTATGGAGAATGGCTTGCCCTACCCTGCGCCTTAAGGCGCCTGTATTTCTGAGTTCATATAACCTGGACCTTTTTAATGCACGAGTGAATAGGCATCTTCTGAGTGAGCTCGCTTCATCGTCGGCCTCATCTTTGCCCCCTGGCTAGATGCTGGCCAAGAGCAATCCCATTTTTAATAAAAAAAAAAGGTACGGTAAGGTACTCTTTTACAATAAGAAACCCTAATTTAGCTTGAACGTTTTGCAGCAAAGCGGCACATTTGTATGTGACGTCTGTAAAACGCACTTCAAGCAGCAGCACGCGCTGCGCAACCACGTCACCTCGCACGTTCAGCAATTCAGCTGCAAGTGCTGCGCCTATGTCACCACCAGACGGTGAGATTTTTACCGACTTCAATAGAAGGAAGGAGGTACTCAGTTCGTCTGCATGTTTGCTTGTTCTTTTTTTATGTATGTATGTTCCCCGATAACTCTTTACCACGTTGGCTGAATTGGATAATTCTTTTTTTGTTTCAAAGCAGGTACCCCGACATTGGTCCCATATAAATTTGGTGAAGGTCTGATGATGGGATCTAGGAGGAATCGAGGGAACTCCTCGAATTTGATAGGCACGCGTATGCCGATTTTGGTATTTTCTGTACGTAACCAAGCATTAACTTACGGAAACCACACATTGTGGCATAGCAAGTACAAAATTGTAGTCGTTTAATTTTGTATAAATTATTTTTTATAATCGTTTCTGTTTTTGGTTTAAGAAAAAATAAAAGTCGCGTGGTCTACAGTTCACAGAGCCACTAGTATTTACTTTCCCGTAGAAAGTTTGTAGGATGCTTTAATTTGTCTGCCTGTTTAGACTAGTTGGTAGTGACACTGCCTCCGAAGCTAGAGGTCCCGGGTTCGAATCCTGGTAAGGGCATTTGTTTCTGTGGCACAGTGTTCCAAAAACGCTTGGGATCGGACATTTTGTTATAAATCTGGTAATCGATGTAGTTCAATATGGTAAATAAAAGTGTAGAAGTGACCCCCAGTCAAATCTTTATAGATTCGAAGAAAAATATTATAAAGTTGGCCATTTCCAGTAAGTACTAAAATGGAAAAATTGCCATTTCTTTTTTTTGTGAATTTATGGAATAGCAGTAATTTGTCATATGATAATGCATATAATTACGCGTTCTTTGAGCTATTAAACGTGTATTATTAGTATATAGAGTGAAAAAAATTGACGAAAAACCAGTTTTTCGATTTTATTTATTTATTTTTTATTGGTAATGTGGTCGCATTCAATTGTTATTGTATATGATAGGTACTATTTATGTCTATCGCCGTTAATTATTAAAGTTCCGAATCTCATGGAGACTCTGAGAAATTGAATTTTAAGTATCCGTCAAAAGCGCCTAAGAGTTCCTTTATAGCAAAAATATCGAAAGCACTCTTTCATATTTTGTAGGCACTTTGAACTTTACTCTTGTTGTCGAAATTTTTGTTTTATTTCGCTATTTAGAAGTGCTAAAATTACTTCAAAGATCACAAGTTACTTTTAGAGGTTCTACATACTCGTACCTATTCGTTCTTATAAAATATGTACGAGTATGTATGCTCAAGAGGATATAAGGCCATGGGTCACTTTATTACTATGCCACCTAACCACCATCCCACACTGGGTGAGGAGATCGATGTAATAGAATATAAAAGAAAAAGATATAACAGAAAAATCAATTTGACCGGTTGGGTTCCTCTTTAAGCAGACTGCCGAAACAAAATATGGCGCAAAGACCGCGAGCACCATACTAGAAAATCAGACCGACATTTCTCCATGTTGGATCTGTTTCACTGTGCTCTCGAGTCTTCAGATCCCGTTATTCTAGTATACGGCTCAAAGACCGTCAAAATACTGTACCGTAAAAATCTAACAACGTAAGCTCTTTGCTCGAACCCACCGAAGAAAATAATATGACCAATGAAGATGACCGTGAGGATTTGTTATTTGTACTGATAGAAAATGATTCTTCCAACAGTGACAATACCCACACACAGTCATTTTAGCCACGGAAATAGATATTTTAGATGATAATATTGATGATGAACAAGAATAAATTAAAGGATACGAGTATCCACATCTAAAATATCTATTACCCTGGTTAAAATGATTGTGTCGTGGGTGTTGTCACTGTTGGAAGGATTATTTTCTGTCAGTACAAATAACAAAATAATATCTCAAAGTAATATATCTCAAAGTAAGCCGTTAAAGGTAAAAAAAAACTCAAGAAAAGGAACTGTTGTATGTAGTTGTGATGTGTTTGAATAGAAATTTGTTTTGTTTGTGTTACTCATTCTAAATATGTAATGTCAATTCGAACACGTCACAACTGCATTCAACAGGTCCTTTTCTTGAGTTTTTTACCCACAGTTAGTTATAAATAAGTGCCTACAAAATATGAAATAGT
This sequence comes from Notocelia uddmanniana, assembly GCA_905163555.1. NCBI lineage: Eukaryota > Metazoa > Arthropoda > Insecta > Lepidoptera > Tortricidae > Notocelia > Notocelia uddmanniana. The sequence goes on from LR991078.1 coordinate 11,284,350, forward strand.
GCTTACGGTATTTTTGCTATAAAGGAACTCTTAGGCGCTTTTGACGGATACTTAAAATTCAATTTCTCAGAGTCTCCATGAGATTCGGTACTATAATTATTAACGGCGATATACATAAATAGTACCTATCATATACAATAACAATTAAATGCGACCACATTACCAATAAAAAATAAATAAATAAAATTGAAAAACTGGTTTTTCGTCAATTTCTTTCACTCTATCTACTAATAATACACGTTTAATAGCTCAAAGTACGCGCAATTATATGCATTATCATATGACAAATTACTGCTATTCCATAAATTCACAAAAAAGAGAAATAGCAATTTTTCCATTTTAGTACCTACCGGAAATGGCCAACTTTATAATTTTTTTTCTCCGAATCTATAAAGATTTGATTGGGGGTCACTTCTACAGTTTTATTTACCATATTGAACTACATCGATTACCAGAGTTATAACAAAATGTCCGATCCCAAGCGTTTTTGGAACACTGTGTGTGGTGAGCAGAAACATTTGTTCCTGAGACTTCGATGTTTTCTATGTATTTAAGTATGTATCTATTAAATATATCGTCGTCTGGTACCCATAATACAAGCCTTATTGAGGACTTACTATATGACTAGGTCGATTTGTGTAAAAAAAATCCCCTAATATTTAAAATAAAAGCACTTCAGACTAACATTTCACGAAGAATTTTTCTTCTAGGCACGCAGCAAAGCTACACGAGGAGTGGCACAACGGTACACGCTACCAGTGCCCGCACTGTCAGGAAGACTTTGTGTAAGTATTAACTGTAGACAAACTAAATTGCGAAATAGTATTAGATACAATATCTTGTTTATGATTTTCCTTCATTCACATTTTCAACAGAATTAAACTACGCTAATGAGCTTTTACTTTAAAGAATATTCATATACAAAACCGGTGTACGATTAAGTAAGCTAGGATTATCGACAGACTTATCACCTTTAAATAATAGTACATTACTACAGAGACCGGGACGAAGGGGGTTGCCGGCCGAAGACATATAGCCGGATAGGTCTAAGGCGGGCAACCCCATATTTCCCGCCGAGGTATGTATAGTGCTTTTCTCGAACATGCAATGAAACAAACAACAAAAAATAATAAGTTTTATTTTTAATACGCATGGTGGCAGAATGTCATGATGCCTGTGCCACAAATTTATGTGAAATGGTAATTAAAAAAAACGGACTTTGCCGGCCTAGGTCTGCAAGATTTTTATGAAATTCCAATAACGACCTCTTGTCCTAGCCGCACCTGAAACGTCATACTTCGCAGCCTATTATAAGTAACATAACATCAATATTTCATTGCATGAATGAGAAAAAATATTTTCGTTCTTACATTGTATTAAAATACCTAATAACCATCTAAATCTCTAAAAATAGTACCTAACAAAAGCAAAACTTGTGTATTTTGTGTAACTGTATAAAGAATATGGGAAAGCATACCTACTTTTAGTCTTACCCTCATCTAAAACCAAGACTCAGAAACCGGTATTTTTTTCTTACTTGTTTTGTTTACTACTATTTCATGTTTAATCAGGTAATCTAATAATACGAAGTAATAACCTAAATACATTAATGAGTCCTACATCATAATCATGTCAGCCGAAAGACGTCCACTGCTGGACATAGGCCTCCCCCAAAGACTTCCACAATGACCGGTCCTGTGCCATCCGCAACCAGCGGCAACCCGCGACCCTTACCAGGTCATCGGCCTACCGTGTGGGGAGCCCACGCTACGCCTTCCGGTACGTGGTCGCCACTCGAGAACCTTTCCGCGCCAACGGCCATCGGTTCTACGTGCTATGTGCCCCGCCCACTGCCACTTAAGTTTAGCGATTCGGAAGGCTATATCGGTCACTTTGGTTCTGCTGCGGATGGCCTCATCCCTGATGCGATCACGCAGAGAAACTCCTAACGTAGCTATCTCCGTTACTCTTTGGGTGACTTTGAGCCTTCTTATGAGGCCCTTAATAAGCGACCACGTTTCAGTGCCAACTGGCAACACACACTGGTCAAAGACTTTCGTCTTGAGACACTGCGGAGTCCTACATAAAGAGCATAAACTAATTCAAAATATTTGGCTTTTTCAGGATTTTGAGATAAACCGGTTCCGAGCTCTGCCTAAAACCTCGTTCCACATTATCCCAGCTCACCCTATTTTATTTTCTACAGTAAATTCTCGACGTATATGGGCCACGTGCGTATCAAGCACCCCTCGGACTGGGTGTGTGCCCAGTGTGGGCATTCGTTCGTCAGCGAAAAAGGGCTCCAGCTACACAAGAGGCTGAAACATCGGGCCCATCACCAGCCGGTACGTATATATTTATACACTACCGCTCATAAGTATTTAGGCACCCATACCTTTTTGTATACATCTGTATACAAAAATGACTTTCATAAATACACTGCCAAGTCAGAGTCCGTTGACAGTTTTGCATGCGTTGTGCATTTTTTTATTTCGCTGACTTTTTGAGCCTTAAATCGGTGCCAGAGACCCCCCTTTTAAAATGGTAGTTTTCTTTTTGCAATTACTTAAATAACTACTAATTGATGGTTCATACAAACACACTACACTTTTCTATGCACCAGCAATTAGTAGTTCGATTTAAGGCTCAATAAGTCAGCTAAATAAAAAAAAGCAAAATGCACGCAAAACTGTCAAGGGACTGACTTGGCAGTGTATTTCTGAAAGTCATTTCTGTATACAGATGTATGGAAAAAGGTATGGGTGCCTAAATACTTATGAGCGAAAGTGTACATGTATCCGCCCGATATTATATCACCTTTATATCTGAAAAATCATAAGAATTATCGGACGGTTTTGTGTGGTCAGCACGTCTTTTCGGACTTAAAAGGAGTTTAAACAAATGAGACAGCGACACTGCAGACGTGACTCTCATTGCAAAACTTTTCTTTATTTTCTAAACTATACCTACGATTGTGTTCCGGTTTAAAATTCATTTATTTACGTCACACGTCCGTTTTTCTTACGCGTATTCTCAAACTTACGCATGTGTACAACGCAAATTGATCCAGTAGTTTCGGAGCAAGTTGGCTGTGACAGACGGACGCACAGAGAGACAAACACACGAGTGATCCTACAAAGGTTCCGTTTTTTCCTTTTGCGGTTTAGAATCCAAATAACTACCCGACCACCATATCAGCCCTAGGACGTCCACTGCTGGACATAGGCCTCCCCCAATTTCATGGGGGGTAAATGCCATAATCGCCACGCTTGGCATGCGGGTTGGCGATCGCAGTATCTCCACCGTACTCTAGGAATGCTGCTGCCCATTCCCCGGTGGTCTTGGTCGTTGTTTAAGGACATACCCGGGTCCAATAACTACACGTAATTGGAATAGGTATAATACTTTTTACTCCTGACGGCCTCACGAATGCGCTGTTTGTCCCGAGCACGGTGTTAAAGCCCATGTCATATCTGACTAAAACAACAACAACAAGCAATACAATAGCTTCAACAACCAGCAATCATCCTCCTAGCGTTATTCCCAGTACAGTTGCATCCTGAAGGATGCCTGGGGTCCGCTACCTAATCCCGAGAATTGGCGTAGGCACTAGTTTTTACGGAAGCGACTGCCATCTGACCTTCCAACCCGAGGGGGAAACTAGACCTTATTGGGATTAGGCTTATCAAGTGAGTGGGCAACTTGACTGTTAGAAGTTCTCAAGCCGCCTGGAGGCTTCTAACTTGGCTTAACGACTGCTATCATAGACAGCAACTGGGATCAACGGCTTAACGTGCCTTTCAAATCACGGGAGCGCTCAGTTAGTGACCACTCAAAGCGGTCGCCCATCCAAGGACTGATCTCCCCCGACATTGCTTAACCTCGCAAACCGCACGCGGTACGCGGGCGCCGCTGGGCCACGAACGCTTCAACAACCAACAATCAATATTTTTAAAAAAATCAGATTAGCAAGCCGGTACGTAAATAGAGCGAGCGGCGACCCAGACGAGCTGTGAGCATGTTTCCCAATATCATAGAAAAAAAGGAATCGACGGCTCAGGTCCATTTTAGAAATGTACCATTTTGAAAATTAATGACTATGCTATAACTGTAATTTTCAATCAAAATCATGTATCCCAAAGCCGGAGATCTGCTTTGGCCCACGCCAAAATCACCAAGATTTGCCGTGGGCACTAGTTTTACGAAAGCGACTGCCATCTGAACTACCTACCAACCCAAATATTTAATTTTCTAAATTACAAAATTTAGTAACTATTCGCCACGACCCGGATTTAGTTCCGCGACCTTTGCATTCCGTGCTCTAAGCAACTACGCTATCGTGGCTCCCACTCGTAGCGACGAATTTTTCAATCACTTCACTATTTCACTTCAGTATCTGCTTGGTAAATTTACTCTGTATAACTGTTCTACCTGGTTATAGGTCGATGACAACGGACCTTACTGCCAGCGATGCGACGTTCGCTTCGCCTCGCAAACTGCCCTGGACCAACATATAAAACTTTCTCCCAGACATGACGCGTAAGTCTTCTTCATAATACTAGCTGCCCCGGCGACTCCGATAAAAGAATTAGATTTGAACTTTTCTTCCCTCGTTCGAGGGCAACCATTACTCTTTTCTGATTATCAGCCCAGCTATGCCTTATACTCGTAGCAGTACAATTCATGTAAAGAAATCACATTTGAGTGCTTTAAAGGGTCAATTTCAAGTACGTGACTTCAGTGGCGTGCCTAGGGTTGCAGAGAAGGGCAAGCCGAGGGATACATTTATGTATTTTTATATATTACCATACTAGTAAATCTTCACTCTTCATTATCACTAACTGGTGTGGCGTAGACAGGACAGACCAACAAAACACACTGAAGGCATGCTATTACTAGATAAATTGTACAGACATCTCATCAATCGCACCGATCTTTGACATTGTCGTTTATGTGACTTGCTTATCTGAGAAATACTCAAGTCAGGCGTAGGTTTCGGTGAAAAAATAAGTTGCTTTTTTGTGCAAAGTTTAGCGTGCCTACCTTTTCTACGCCGATAACTTGTGCACATTTTAAATCGTCACACGGAACGACTTCATCCATCGTCACTTTCCACTTTAATAAACTTTTTAATACAAAACACTATCCGCTCAAACAAATTGTTCAGTTTCAAGTAATGTACATAATTGTAATCAATGAAGTTAGCATCACAATCCATCCAGTCATGAACGCGCACGCGCTAAATTCGCATTTGACTAACATCTGTTGATAACTTCACGTCGAAAGCCGGGCTTCTAGTCACAAACTATTTGCTAGATCTAGCTATAGATACGTATCTCTCGTTTTGTAGCAGTTTTCATAGATAAGAAAGAGAGAAAAGATATCAGCATTAAAGCCCGCTTGCAAGCCCTCGTGTGCGAGCGAGATGACTAGCCCGTGTCTCAACTCTATCGTCTTAAGACCGCTCGTTTCGCGCGGCAGTAGCGCCACTTACTTGCTACGTCGAATTTTGTACTACTACCCCGACCAAGGTAAATAGAATATACAGATCAGGCGCCGTCGCGCGGATTTTAAGTTAGTTTGAAATGGAAAAAAGAATTAGTCGTACATATATTTGGTTTTTGCTAATTTTAGTAACGCAAGCCTGGCTTTTGGGCTTTTAAGGCCGTACCGCCACTGCGTGACTTTGGATATTGTTCACGTTATATAACGGTTCATTTATTGCAGACTTCGGACCATTTAGGTCTGTTATAGATCACATTTCTCAAAATATTTTTATTATATAACCATTATATTTAACATTACATCATTACTTTTTCCATTAGATTACATTACATGAGTATATATTTTTATTAACAACGATGGAGGAAATAATACAAAAAAGAAACATATAACTAACACTAAACAACTTATACTAAAATAAAATATATGATAGTACTTTATCATATATGTACCGATTCATTGATGACGATATTATCGATATATACATATATCGATAATGTCGAACACTTACCCAATACAGGGGATTATAGGTAAAAAAGTTAAGAAAATGACCTGTTGTATGTAGTTGTGACGTGTACGAATAGATTCCCTTTCATTTCGTCCTATTGTTGTAGAGACAGAAAAGAGAATACATGTCAGAAGCGAGGCCGCCGCAGTGCAAGCGAGTGCGAGCGCGACGGCAAATCGCGACGGAGCAGACCCGACAAACCAGAGGGACCCATACCTTGTGAACAGGTATAGTAATCATCATGATCAAAATCACCGACGCGGTATAAAAAAAAAGTCGTCTATTACTAGCCGGCAAACCACTCTGTCCACCTAGTTGGACGGTAAGTAAATTTTTTTCTTAACCAACTATCTAATTGGTTTGTTGTTAATATTTTTTTCTTACCTGACTACCTTGTTGTTTGTTTTTTTTCACATATAAACATAAAGGGGTAGTTAGGAATTAATTGAGTCGATGGAGTCCCGCAGCAGGGCTCCTATTTCTGGGTGGTTTGTCCTTCGGACATCTGAAGCTACCCAACGAACCTACCTATTGACTTACTGTTAGGGTGGTATTCCACTCGTCTAATATCTTTGTCCAATCTTTGATCAAATTTCTTTGACAGAGGACCATTCCACTCATCCAATATCTTTGTCCAAGTTTTTTTTTCATGCGTAACCATATTTAACTGTCATCAGAATCTTTGATCAAATGTCGGGGTCCCATCCAAGTCGGATGAAATCATCCAATTTCTTTGATCAAATGTATATTGGACAAAGATATTGGATGAGTGGAATACCTCCCTTAGATTTGTCCCAATGAAAAAAAAGGTAGGTTAGGTTCGTTATAGACAACCCGCGCAGCGGGGCTCCATCGACTCTTATAAGGTTTATTGTTTATTGTTTTTGGATCGGATTGGCAGTGTATGACTATGTATGTATATAATAAAAGCAGTTGGTCGGCTAATACTAAAAGTCCATCTTACTAACTAACCAACTAGACTAGTTGTTGGTTATGAAAAAAAAATACTGGCCCTCCAACCAGATGGACAGTGGTTGGTCGGATAATAGATTTTGATTTACTCAATTCATGTTATTCCAATACATCTTCAAAAATTAGCTAAAAGTTATCGTATAATTCCAGTGCGACATGCAACTACCGGACTCGCTGTCTTACTACCGGCACTTCCGCCGTTCGCACCCGGACAAGAACCGGACCAATTACCCATCAATGAAGACCAAGAGCATGTGCGAAGTTTGCGGAAAGATGTTCCAGGTATATTTTTAACAATAAAAAACCTACTTTAACCGAGTTATGCGTCCATTTATCGTGCACATACTTAATGCAAATAAATAAATAAAATAAAATAATTAAATATTCGGGGACAATCTTACACAAATAGACCTAGTCCCAAACTAAGCAAAGCTTGTACTATGGGTACTAGACGACGATATACATACTTATATAGATAAATACATACTTAAATACATAGAAAACATCCAAGACCCAAGAACAAATATCCGTGATAAATGCCCTGGCCGGGATTCGAACCCGGGACCGGGGCCGGGGCTTAGGAGGCAGAGTCACTACCAACTAGGCTAAACAGGCCGTCAAATTTAAGACTTATATGGTTTTCTCATGGATGCTATTGTCAGAACTGGACCAAATTATTATGGGACCACACTAGAAGCACCAGTATTCAAATAAATAAAAAATTCAAAGTCGGTTCACCCAGTCGAAAGTTCTGAGGTAACAAACATGAAATAATATACAGTCGAATTGAGAACCTCCTCCTTTTTTTGAAGTCGGTTAACAATTACTAATATTCATGACAGTACACACAGGATCAATAATCCACCTTACAAAAGATCGCAGCCACTACTTGCTCTTGCTCCCTGAAGCAAGCCCGAGATGTTTTTTTTTTTTTTTTTTCAATTTATTTGGTACAAAAAACAGTTATGAATGAATGAATGAATTTTATTTATTTCAGACAAGAGTCCATAATAATAATAGGTGCATAATAGTACATTACGATACAAGTGCAGAGAACAGGAAATTCGCAGCGAGTGGTGATAAATTAAAACACGTCCGAAGGGAGTGTTTTAAATCGACACGAGTTGCGAATTACCTGTTCGCACGTGTATCGTACGAGTACAACGTTTTACAGTACATATGGCTCTTTAAAGTTTCGTCGTATGCACGTAATCTGCTGATTACCGCAGTGCGGTAAAGTAGCACCAAATGTACTGTAATAGTACATTACGATACAAGTGCAGAGAATAGTAAATTCGCAACGAGTGGTGGTAAATTAAAACACGACCGAAGAGAGTGTTTTAAATCGACACGATTTGCGAATTACCTATTCGCACGTGTATCGTACAACGTTTTACAGTACATATGGCTCTTTAAAGTTTCGACATATGCACGTAACAGTACATATGGTGCTACATTAACGCACTCGTGCGGTAATGGTATGTACAAGGTTTCATGCTAAAAGTGTAGAAAATTACGGAGTGTGAACCCAACGAATATGTCCACAGATCAAAAGATTAGTACATAGCGCAAAGCACTTATAAGTATGTTAAAAATTATATAGTTTTTAGGTTTAATTTTAAGGAGGAAGGTTTAAAGCGGGCTTATGATGCCATAAGGGTGCAGTATAATAACGCTTTTAGGATGCTGTTGGGATTGCCGAGATGGTGTAGCGCATCTGGGATGTTTATCGAAGCCCGCACAGACGGATTTCAGGCAATCGTTAGAAAAATGAAATTGGGGGAGGCCTATGTCCAGCAGTGGACGTCCTAGGGCTGATATGGTGGTGGTGGTGGTGGTTAGAAAAAAGATTGCCTCGTTGTTGGGCCGCGTTAGATATACTACCAACAGCATCTTAAACGCGTTAGCAGAGAGGTTTGACTGCGCCATATTAAAGTTTTGGGTGAGTCAAGTTAAGGGAATTGCAGAATTTGTGTTATAAAATGTAGTGTTTTGTATTGTTGTCTTTCATGTTTGTCTAAATGTACGCTTTACTAACCTTACTCTTTTAAGTACTTACTAACCTACTATGGATATAATATGTCCGAAATAAAGATTTATTATTATTATTTGGTTTTCTAAGTATAACAATGTGACTCCTCCGCCCGCCTGATAACCCCCGCCCCTGAACCGAATTCGGGATTGGCGCATGGGTTTTGTGTTTCTAGTGATGAAGGCCGACCGAGTTAGAGCCATAAAAAAAACAAAATGGCGGATTATACACGCTTTAATGTACGGGCCCAATTTTTTGAGACCCAGATAATGTACAGTCACCAGCATTAATATCTGCCTAATCAAAGGCGGCAAAAATATCTGACTCATCCTAACGGCCCTACAAATAGAGTCGTGTCAGATATTTATGCGCGCTTTGTTGTGGCAGATATTGGTGCTCGTGACTGTACCAGTTGTGTGTTTTAATAAAAAGCTTTAAAGGGAGGGTACGGAAATATATACAATTTATATGGTTCAGAACAGTTTTGGAGTGACAAATCGTGGAAAAAAAATACCTACACTCAGTAAATGGTGGTAGTTTATTTGTAACGTATAGAACTCTTAAGAGGGCGCAGTACGCTCGGTTCTCCATACAAACGTATTTAGGCTCTCATTTTAAAACGCCATGCTAGAATAACATGAAACTTTGTATACACAATGGGATCCGGCATATCTAGGTCGGAAATTAGTTTCTGTTGCTTGAAATTATAAAGGAGAAAAAATACAACGATTATTAAGGTTTTCATACAAGCCGTAAAAAACTCAAAAGAACGCTGTATTTTTTTTTCTTTTACAATTTCTAGCAACAGAAACTAATTTCCGACCTAGGAATGCCGGATCCCATTGTGTATACAAAGTTTCATGTTATTCTAGCATGGCGTTTTAAAATGAGAGCCTAAATACATATGTATGGAGAACCGAGCGTACTGCGCCCTCTTAAACGCAGTTGAGTTTTATTTTAATCTTTTAACTATCATGCCCATATTATTAAGGTACATTTTACCAAAACTTTTTGTTTTAGTTCTAGTTTGATTTGGGTAGTAATAAAAGTTCCGAACATAAACTCACCTAACCAAACCTACCAAAAAAAAAAAGTACTGTTTGAAATACTAACTGTGCGAATACTCATGAGCGAATAATTTGGAGAGTTAGTATTTTAGTCGCACATTCAGTTTTTCTGTCACCTGGTTTATTATTTCTCTATTGATTTTGTTCCTCCATTTACTAGAGCCTGGCCCTCCTCCAAGACCACAGCTTCACGCACACAGACGGGAAACTGTTCAAGTGCCAGCAGTGCGACAAGAGCTTCCAGCGGCGCTACCGTCTTATCGCACACAGGCGGCTGCACTCCGCCCGGCCGCAGCACGCGTGCCCCGCGTGCGGGAAGAGGTTCTCAACGGCTAGCAACCGGACCAGGCATATGGCGGTAAGTCTTAGAATACGGTATTTCAATTACAGTCATTTGACTAATTTCAGCAACTTTTTTGTAAACGTCAAAAACGCTCGGTTAGTATGAGCCGCTGTGGTAAAAAGTTGTATGTATGACACGAGAGCGAAGATATTTGCATCTCGTGTCTTTGAGTCCCTCGCTACACTCAAGATTCTAATTTAGAATCCCTCGCTACGATCATGATTCAATTATATTCAATTCAATTATAGAATCTTTCATTGCTCCGGACTCACTCAACATGAACACTCGCAGCAAAAATCTACTGTTTTTTTATGACATAGGACGCAAACGAGCAGACGAATCGCCTGATGGTAAGCGATTAGCGCCGCCCATGGACACTCGCAACACCAGAGGGGTTGTAAGTGCGTTGCCGGCCTTTAAGATGGGAGTACGCTCTCTTCTTGAAGGTTTGAAGGTCGAATCGGTCCGGAAATACCGCAGGCGACAGTTCATTCCACAGTTTACTAGCTTACTTTGCGCTCTTTTTGAACAAATAACTATGGATGGGCAGGACAAACCTCTCTGAAGCGGCGCCGGCCCTAGTCCAGTATTGCGATCGTGTTCGGGACAACACGATAGATTTGGAGATTCACCATTAACCGTTTGTTAAACTTAGACACTGGAGCTTTTTGTAAAGTACTACAGTACTTGCGGATTTGCGGTTATGCGGTATTTTGTGTTAAATTTTCGTAAGCTTTTTTATGCGCGCGCGGCGGCGGTAATTTTTGCACTGAGGTTTATAAGGTAGGGTGGGGGGAAGGATAGTTGCCATGTATGAATGTGTAAAGGATGCGTTCTAAGGTGCGTCTTTTTAAGAATAAATAAGTAACTAAAATGTATGAATTTAAATAGGTAATAATTCAATATATTGGCGCAGCCAAACTATTTTAGTGTTTTGAAATACCCTATTAGAGTGGGTTGCACCAACATACTAATCAATCCCATACTGATACAAGTTTGTAGTATTTAATGCAACACTCACATAAAGGTTCTTAAATAAGAGTGTAGTGAGTGACTCAAGAATTTTAAGACCTGTAGTAATTATGTACATAATTACGTTGCATATATGGATACAATATTTTTTCTACGACAGCGAAATAATTTGACAAAAAATAATAATCGAAATGGTGGCAGAATACGGCCATTGACGCGTGTAAATACATTATGATTCTCCCGCCAGTCATACAATGAACTGTCTATGATATAAACTTGCATTTCTATACATTTATATAAAGTTTATTGTTTAAATACTGCTGTCAGTCATTTAATTGACAGATTACAATGCTGGAGTAGATAAATTACATTACGGGTTGCCTAGGTATGACTTCAATCGATTTATCAAACTCCGCGAATACCTTGTAATCAGGGGGTCTACTCCGAAATTCGAAATCCGAACTTCGTATGGTGCCGTCCCTTTCACTCTCTTGTCATACACTATATGAGTGAAAGGGACGGCACCATAAGAAGTTCGGATTGCGAATTGCTGAGTAGAGCCCCTGTTACTTCAACCATTTGAGAGTGAGGTGAATCTCCGACCTCAGACCAAGTAAAAAATATAGACGGAGCGTCACGAACAACCTAGTGAAGCCACTTTTTTAAAGATGTGTGCGTATCAGTGTTGCTACTGGAAGGAAAAAGTCCCTATAGATAGGGTAATTTGTTTAAGTTCTCTAGCTTATTTGTAGAGGGCACAATAAAATCAGGATAGGCTAATAATGAAAATGATGGACAAAATGTGTAGTCTAGTAACCGTTAGTCACTACACATAATGGCACACTTTGCGTCCTATTTTGAACCCCTAATTATATTGAAAGAACTTAAAAAAAATTGCAAAATACAACATTCAGTTTTGGTAACAGAATTGAACTATTGAAATTGCATGTTATACAGTCGCGTCTTTAATATAGGACCCAATTAATATATTAATATATTAATTATATATATTAATAAAAATCTATGAATTTCTATTCAAAATGACAGGACTATCAACCTTAAGCGGATCACAAATTAAAGTCTTTGACTGCACTACGTGCGAATTAAATTGCACACTTCTTTTTTGAGATTAATAAAATGAAGGTCTACTGTCTTCACCTTCATACGGCTCCCTCCGATTGGGATAACTAAAAATTATACTCTGGTATCACACGTGCTTTATGTTACGTCAATCAACGTCAACTGAATGTCGAGGTTTTGTGTTCCAAGCAAAGCAAAAATTATTTTCTAAATAGTGTTTTAAGATCAACACTTACAAATGAAAAGTTTTATTTGATTTATTGCTAAAGTTGAGTCCAGAATTAGGCGAACTAAATTGACAGCCGAAAATGTTGCCAGACGTAGGGAAAAATATATAGTGATAGGTTTAAGTAGACACAAATATGTCGATATAAACTTGTGCCTTCTATAAATCTGATTCTATTTATATTATATCAAGTATTTGTCGTGTAAGTATTGTCAAAAGCCGAATGGCTTGCTTTGTTTGGATAATGGTCCTAACTGTCAACAAAACAAAAGGGCGGAGAGATCCTTAACGATGTCCAAAATTATGTTCGATGTATTTTTAATTCCAACCCATTTATATTATTATTATTTTGTTTAGTAAAATTATTAGTCTGTATTCCAAACACAATAATAATGATTAACTAGACTTTTTAGACTTTTTAAACATCGATATTAACAGCACTAGCCAAACCGTGGCAACATTAGTGTACAATGAACTGTCAAGTTAGTTCGCCTAATTCTGGACTCGACTTTAGTCACTGATGTTATTTTTGCGTCCTTTAATGACGCAGGAGACCATATTTTTAGTGATGGATTTTGACGTTTACCGGTTTGACGTTTAGAGTTCTGGGCTTGGTTTTGGTTTGTATATGTGTGAGTGAACGTATATTTACTTATTGGGCTTGGTTTTGATGGCTTCACTAAATTGTTCGTGACGCTCCGTCTATATTTTTTACTTGGTCTGAGTTTTCGACATATATTTTACATCACATGTTTGTATCTGTTTCCTCAAACAAAAAAATGTTATTTATTATGTATGGCGATCTATATTCCATAAAATAAGAAACATTTTAAGAAGAAATAAGAAATTCAGACATATTCTCTTAATCACGTCATCGCTATGCTGATGCCGTAGCTGGTCGGTCTGTCTATCGTTTATGTCAATCAATAAATTTTGCACATATTTTCCAACTTTACGGAATTTTACTAATATTTAGGTGTACAGCGTCAGCAAAGTTGTTTTCGAAGCGTTTCTAGTGTAAATTCGAACCACACATGTGTACACCGCGAAATATGACTGTTATATGTGTTTCGCACGCCGAGTGGATTCAAAACCCGTAGTGTTACTCGCGCTGAACGCAAGGCAGAAGCAAAAGTGTCGACGCCTGCGAAGGCACCAGGCTTTTCACCAGTATCGCTGTCATGTCATGCCGCAGACACGACGTTCGTGGCAGACAGCAGCCGTATGTCAAATAAGGCGCTGTCATTGGACGACGGTATGCCGCACCCGCTGTCAGCAATAAGGTAACGTCCGCATCCACATCCATGTCAGCACTCAGCACGAAAGAAGGGGCTGGAACTAAAAGCCAAACATAGTTTTAAACACAAATTGTCCACTTGGCTTCTGGACAAGTGTTTCTATAGCGTAAAAAGTTATTTAGACCAAAGTTGACGTAGAAAATTGAATTTTTACTCCGTTATATTGATATTTATTTTATAATTATTACCGACTAATTTTGTGATTTCTAATATTCTGTTATTGTATTGTTTGCTTATTTGTTAATGTTGACGTAACGTAGCACTCTGAAATGTTTGCATGCCTGCTTGCAGGCTGAATACATGGAACTGTATTTTAAAATTTAATGTATAACACCTGTTTGTACCTACTGTATTCCAGCAAATAAACAATTTGATTGATTGATTGATTGAACAACGAAAGGCGTTGATTGAACTTCAGTGCGATAGAGAGTGACATCTGGTACAAACAAGTAAACTAACATATCCATAGAAAAATTCGTACTTCGAGCTGAAAGGCCCCTGGTATCGGTGGCTCTTATGTTGTATATGTTTTTACAGCTGTCACAGATTTTTCTGTCACTTATTATGTCAATCAATAAAATTGCGCATATTTTCCAACTTTACAGAGTTTCACTAATATTTAGGTTGTATTTTTTTTTGGTTATAAATTTATCGTTATAAATATATGCCTACCTAACAGATTTCTATCAATTTACGGATATATCTTCTGAATCGAAACGACAGACTTGGTCACAACACTAGTTTTAAAAAGAAAACGACATAACACGTAACTGTTTGGGTGGTGAATTATTATCGTAAAATACTCAACAACAATGAACTAAAAAAATGTAACATAACTTAAATTATGTTTAAGAAAAGTAGAATATATTTTTTATTTACTTGAAAAGCCCTAATACTATTACGTGATTTTATTTATAATCCCGATAAGTCTTGCGTTACGTTTACAGATTACAAGGTATACTAAGATTTGCATAATTCTCCAGCCGAAGAATGTCCACTGCTGGATATAGCCGAATGATTCTTGCACCTGTTACAAAATGGGACTTAAGATGCTAAACAGAGCTAAATTGCCATTTTTTACACGGTGATTCAACAAAAAATCATTATTTTTTTTTGATAAAAAATAAAAATAGAACGTTAATATTCATTATATTTCAAAGGGTGTGAACGATTCCAAAACACGATTTAAGAAAATCGCAAAGCTACGTCTTAAAATCATCGTAAAATAATCATAATGTCTTTTTTTCTCCAACTGAAACATCTATAATTAACACAGTTCCAACTAGGGTGTGAAATCGGTTAACTCGAAAACCGGGTATCGGTGAAACCGGCCGATTATTCACCGTTTTTGTGTTCGAATATTATTCGTCGGTTTTCAAAGGTTCACCGATCAGACCGATCAGATCAGATCTAGACCTTGCCTTCAATACTATTGAATACAACACAGTATTTAGTCACGTATAATGATTCGAATCAGTTCGATTTTCGGCTATTCAACTAAACGCACTTTTTTAAATCTTTTTTATTAGGTATTCATTATATTTTGTTTTTATTTTTAGTAAAGTAGAAAATTGATCATGCAGGTATATTTTAAGCTGTGGAGTCGTCATGATTGCTACTGTGTCCTAGCCCCAGCTCATAATCTGGCTGTAACCAGGATAATGTCGGACCAGGGCTATAAATTAAATAGCAAGATACAGTTCAGCAAATCATATTAATTTTTTACTTAAATAATAATATCGCAACATTATTAACGCATCTAATGTTGCATCATTGAGTCGAGTCCGGAATTTGTTACATAAATAGCCAGCTATTGAAAAAGATCTTTCCGGTTCAATGCTTGTTGGCTGAAGCAATATTCACCGATTAAGAGGTAAACCTACTCTCCAGAATTCTCTACCCATTGGTGAAAACCACGTTAAAATCGGTTCAGTACTTTGGGAGGAGCATGCGGGCGAGTATCTCGCAACTCATTTTTATACTATGTATAAAATATATATAGATGCGGCCAAAGTGGTACCTTTATTTCGACTTTTTCTCATACGTACTAAGTCTGTACACATGTTTTTGAAACTATATATATATATATATATATTATGTAACATCAATGGTTACATATTGACGATACATGAATCAAAACACAATTTAAAAAATCATAGCTACAAATCTGTATAGGAAGTAAGCAGATGTACAATTTGTGCAATTGCTCAGAAAGATCCTTATTCCTTAGCCATAAACCCACTATAGCTGCATCAGATGATACTAAACTCAGTAAAACCCTACAATTTTTAAGGTAAAAATAAAACTCGAAAGTTCCGATTATCACCGATATTCGAACACGGTTTTGAGTTTCGCCGTTCCAAAACCGAAATATCGGTTTTGGGTTTTTCTGCAATCCCTAGTTCCAACATACTCAAACTTAAAGCATAGACGATTTATACTACACATGTGTCCAATATATTTAAGTTCTGTTTATCTGCTTGTATAGCAGGTATATAGTTTCTCTTTCACTCCGGCAGGTATATAGTTTCTCTTTCACTCAGACATAGCCAAGGTCATTGGCACTTGGCAGCCTCTTAACTTGACCAATTTGTTGCAGAGCCACACCGGACTGAAACCGTTCAAGTGCGAGATGTGCGGTAAATGCTTCAAGCACGCGAGTGAGAAACGCGCGCACATCACGTACGTGCACCTCAAGAAACCGTGGCCCAAGCGAGCCCGCGGCAAGCGGCGCGACTCCAGGCAGGTCTGTACACACACATACATGCAGGCAGGTCTGTACGCACACGTACATCACGCACGTGCACCTCAAGAAACCGTGGCCCAAGAGAGCCCGCGGCCAGCGGCGCGACTCCAGGCAGGTCTGTATACACACATACATGCAGGCAGGTCTCTACACACACATACATACAGGCATGTCTGTACACACATATACATGCAAGCAGGTCTGTACACACACGTACATGCAGGCAGGTCTGTACACACACGTACATCACGTACGTGCACCACAAGAAACCGTGGCCCAAGCGCGCCCGCGGCAAGCGGCGCGACTCCAGGCAGGTCTTTACACACACATACATACAGGCAGGTTTGTACACACACATACATACATACATCACGGACCTGTACCTCAAGAAACCGTGGCCCAAGCGCGCCCGCGGCAAGCGGCGCGACTCGAGGCAGGTCTGTACACACATACATACAAGCAGATCTGTACACACACACATACAGGCAGGTCTGTACACACACATACATGCAGGCAGGTCTGTACACACACGTACATCACGTACGTGCACCTCAAGAAACCGTGGCCCAAGAGAGCGCGCGGCAAGTGACGCGACTCCAGGCAGCTCTGTACACACACATACATACAGGCAGGTCTGTACACACACATACATACAGGAAGGTCTGTACACACGCATACATACATACAGGCAGGTACAGACCTGCCTGCCTGTGTGCAGACACACACACACATACAGACATTTCTGTACACGCTTATTGTTCACAATTACTACAGGTTTGTCCATAAAATGACCCAATATACTGACCCACAAGAGATTATTTAGTGAGTGCTTCATGACATGGTTTTTTTAAGTTTTCGACTCTCATCGATCGGGCCGGTACGCATTCATGGTCTTGAAGTCGCTTTTTTTTTAAATAATTTATCACCTCAATATTAAAAATGTAATAAATGTTTCTGTATATGCGCAGACGCAGCCAGGTCCGCTGCCGCAAGAGACTGAACCGCTGTGGTGCGATAAAATGGCCGACAAGTCTGTCTACATGCTGTGAAACGTGTCAATCGACGAACGTACTAATGAGAATTCGCCGCTAGAGGTCCCCGGATGTATCAAATGGCATTTCAAGCGACGTCCAGCCACTTAAAAGGCAAGGCAAGCATAAAAAAAAACATTGAGTATTGCTGTAACCTCTGGACGGGAGCACCTGGGTACCAGCTTGGGCCGTTGACTCGCTTCAGAGACGTGCTGTGCGTATCGTGGACGATCCCAAACTCACGAGCGATATTGAGCCTTTAAGTTTAAGGAGAAACTTTGCCTCCTTGTGGGTATTCTATCGCTTGTATATGTATAATGGGTTGTGCTCCGAAGAACTCTTCGACATAATGTCCACGGCGGCATTCATCCTCACACCTTATAACCTAAATGGTCGCGTACGGTACGGTTTCAGAGGAATTTTCTCCCTCTGACGCTCCGATTGTGGAATGAGCTCCCTGCCGAGATTTTCCCAAGGGACTACAGTATGGTACTAGCTCTTCAAGAAAGGTGTGTATTAGGGTGGATCGTTTTTTATTTTTTTGGATTTCAGAAATGGCGAATTTGTATTTAGGTTGTGTATGGGAATACAATCAAAAGTTTGTATGAAAACTTTTCAAAATTTTCAGCCGTAGTACTGCCGCAAGCTCATTGAAAATTAGAAAAAAATCCGAAAGTTGACTTCACTTTCTAATAAATAAAACTATTGTGTGGTTCATAAGTTTTCATTTTGATTGCTTTTTCGTTAGTTAAAAGAAACAAAAAACAAATAGTAACAGAAAAAACATCAAGAATACATTTTTTAAATACAACATGAGTCGCTGAAAAAATAAGAATTATGCTAATTGTGTAGTCCTTTTCCCTCTTGATTGCTCTGACGGAGATCGGGTGTGTATAAATATGTAACGGATCGGCAATGCGCATGTGACCATCTAAACCACTTAGGCTGGGTTGCACCGACTTACGATCACAGACTGATCAAGGTTAAATATGGCGCCGGCAGCTGTCATCCCATAGAAACTTGTCTAACTTTCCATACATTGAAATTTTAACGAACACAGCTTACGATTACAGACGGTTTGGTGCAACCCAGCCTTAGTGATACTAATAAGCAATCACCATAGGCTATATGAACGCTACTCCAGGGGAGTCACATGTTGCTGACCCTTTAAAAATGTGTATTCCTTTCTTAAAGAACCTGGCTGCTGAAGTCCTTCGGAAAACCAAAAAACTGGCCAAGTGCGAGTCGGACACGCGCGCGAAGTGTTCCGCGCCATTATTTATAAAAACAGCGAAGAGTCTGACTCGCACTTGGCCGGTTTTTAATATTTGTTATTATAGCGGCAACAGAAATACACTATCTGTGAAAATTTCATTTGTGTAACTATTGCGGTTCTTGAGATACAGCCTGGTGACAGACAGACGGACGGACAGACAGCGAAGTCTTAGTAATAGGGTCCCGTTTTTACCCTTTGGATGCGGAACCCTAAAAAAGGGTCATTCCGTTTTATTCTCTGCCCCTGCTGCTTCTGATACAACATTACATTGACTTTATTAACCGACTTCAAAAAAGGACAAAATTCTTAATTCGTTTGTTTTAATGCATCTCACCTTAATAATTCGTCATTTATAAACCGATTTGAAAAATATTTTTATATTTGAGAGAAGGTAACTCCAAATTGTTCAAATTTTTTTCTTAATAACAAATTCACCCCTTCATGGTCAACTTAGCCCGCAGGACACTGAGCCCGCGGGCTCAGTTGACCACTTTGATTTCTTGGCAAACAACTTGACCCGCTTAAATGGACAATTCAGCCCGCGGGCTAAGTTTACCACTTATGGGTTGGCTGAGCCCGTTGGCTGAGTCACCCACTTCGGACCCCTTCATGGTCATCTTAGCCCGCAGGACACTTTTTTTCTTACATGCGGCAAGTTCCGCCTTGGTAGACTATTAAATTCGGATTCAGCATCACTTTTATGAGAAACCATTATGCCTCTGTGAAACCGAACTGCTGTGCGTGCAAAATATTGTGTGAATTAAAATGAGAAACCAATTGCGTAAGCATTATTTTTTCGAATATTTTGCTAAACGCTGGTAGGATAGAAACTGGACGATAATCAGAAGGATTATCTCTAAGACCTGATTTGAAAATAGGAACTACTTTACTACACTTCATTAAGTCTGGAAAAATGCCATTGTCTACACAACTATTAAAAATGAGTGCTAGAGTGGGTGCAACGACCTCGAGAATAGATTCCAGTACCATG
Organism: Notocelia uddmanniana; assembly: GCA_905163555.1. Taxonomy (NCBI): domain Eukaryota; kingdom Metazoa; phylum Arthropoda; class Insecta; order Lepidoptera; family Tortricidae; genus Notocelia; species Notocelia uddmanniana. The sequence continues at coordinate 11,304,394 of LR991078.1, forward strand.
ACTGACACGCCCCATAAGTCCTCAGTCCTCTTTATTTTTAACATTTTAAAAGACTTCGGTACATCTAGAGGAGAAACATGATGAAATTTGAAAATGTTTAGTGACTCTAATTTTACGTTCTCATTCAGAAGGGATTCTGCTATTGTGGTAGATGATGCCAAACTTTGAGTCGTGACTATAGGAATTTTGGAAAAGAAATTATTAAATTCATCGGCTACTTTTAGTGCATTAGTAATTAAATTATCCTCTGTTTTCAAAGAAATTGTGGACGTTTTATTATTTCTCCAGTCTCTGTGTTTATTATTTTCCAGACAGTCTTGGCTTTGTTATCTGAGGACTTTATTTTATTATTCAAGTGCATTGCTTTTGCCTTTGTGCACACTGTTTTGAATAATTTGGAATAATCCCTAACATACTGATTGAAGCGTTCGTCAGTGGTGCAAGATCAAGTCGGTTCGAAAATTCGGAGGCCGCTCTTCTACCATAAAGGCCACAGAAAAATTCAGAGATAACATAAAAGATGGCCCTTCATGGTCAACTGAGCCCGCCGGTCACTGAGCCCGCGGGTTCAGTTGAACAATATTATTTTTGTCGTGGGTGACTGGGCGGCACTGATCAGACAACTCAGCCCGCGGGCTGAGTCCACCACTATATATCGCTTAAGGGTCAACTCAGCCCGCGGGCTTAGTACACCACTATATATCGCTTAAGGGTCAACTCAGCCCGCATGCTAAAATACCCATATCTATCTCTACAGATTAAGGGTCAACTCGGTACGACAATCACAATCGACTATTAATTATGTATCTGTATTGGTACCCATCTTTCTGTGACCTTTAGAGTGACCTTGTTACTATGCAATCTCTCAGATCTATTTAGAAGGAGATTGCATATCGTTCATAATAACTGGCTGACTTGTAATTGACACTGTCTTTGACATGACATTGTTTTTTGTAAAAAGTTATAAAGAAACGCGTAGGTAATTACATTTAAAATATTTTTTTACATCGAAAATGAACCGATTTAAACCAAGCTGATATCCGCTTTAATTTATTTCAACCGCTTTGGGTGACCCTTTAATATTTTGTAACTGGTACTACTTTAATATTTTGTCTCATGCTTTGTGAAGTCGGATCATTTTTTGTTAAAATCGGATATATTGTGACGTTAGTTGTTTTTAGTCTAGTTTAGTTTTAGGTACCTAATGTCCTTGAATAAAAAAAACGTTGGTTTATTTGAGTTTTTTTCTTTTTTTTTAATTGTTATGTGTAGCTGGTTACAGCGTTTCTAGTATAATTTGTACCTATTTTAGCCCGTAGTCCAATGCAAAAAACGGAACCCTTATAGATTCGTCATGTCTTTCTGTCTGTCTGTCCGTTGTGTATGTCACAGCCCCTTTTTTCCGAAACTGGCCCATAAGTGATAGATATTGGGTTATTGGGTGACTTAGCCAACGGCCTCAGCTAACCCATAAGTTCAGATAGTGGTGAACTTAGCCCACGGGCTGAATTGACAATTTAAGCGGGTCAGGTTGCCCGCCAAGAAATCAAAGTGGTCAACTGAACCCGCGGGCTCAGTGACCGGCGGGCTCAGTTGACCATGAAGGGAAGATGGTGGTATTCTAACCCGACGCCGCACGGGTACCAATACAAATAAACAACTATTAAGTACATAATATTCTCTTTGGTTTCCATATTTGTCATGTTATGGTGGTCGGAGTATTTATGAAACAAATTACGGCAACTAGGTATTGAAAACATCGTATATTGTTGACGAGAGCATGTAGAAAGTGGTGGATTGTACTCACGTGCTGAGTAGACGCTTAAGCGGTAGATAGTGGGTGTTTAGCCCGTGGTCTGAGTTGACTTTTTAGCGGTAGATAGTGGTGAACTAAGCCCGCGGGCTGGATTATTCGATCCGTGGGGCCGAGTCGCCCTTAACAAAAAAAATATTCGTCAACTGAACCCGCGGGCTAAGCGGTCTGTGGGCTCAGTTGACCATGAAGGGAAATTCACGTGTAACGGCTTTAAAGTCGGTCACGTATAGTCCACTGTATGTTATATATTTATTTTAAAGTAGTCTTAGAGGGTAAAAATGATCTCTAGTAGGATACAATAAGGTACCATTTTGTATGTCAATTTATTTTAATTCTAATACAGCGATATTTATTGATAAAATTACAATGTTGTATTGTATTCATGGGTGCAATAAAACTTTCAATTTAATATAAACGGTAGTTTTATTAACCGACTTCAAAAAAAGGAGGAGGTTCTCAATTCGTCGGATTTTTTTTATGTCCCATTGTCACCATGTCTGGATCTGATGACGGGATCTTGGAAAAATTGAAGGAACTCCTCAAATTATAAACCAAGAGGATGGGGTATGGCAAAAAACAAGGAACTCAAATAACCAAGAGGATGGGGTCTGACAAAGTTTGGAGTCGTGTTTTTTTGTTAAAAAATTTCTTGTTTTTGAACTCAGATCGACAAATCCAGCAACGCAAAGACTATTTTGATGTATTCAAAAGTTGGATTAAAATAATCACAATTATGTACGAGTGGCCCTAGTGGACACGTTAAAGGCCTCCTCTTAAACGACAACATAGTTCAGGCCCCAAAAAACATGTTTTAACCGTGGTACCACTGCTTTTGTACCACAGGGGGACCACGGGTAATTTTTTTTACCCGTTGTCCCACTGTTCTAAACAGTGTTCGCCATTTGTCTACGGATAATTTACTTTTTTCCCATGGTCCCACGATGCGATGTGTTTAAAAATGGTCGGTTTTACTAACACTCCTCCTCGCGCCGCTCGTCGTCGTACCTAACTATTCTGTAGAAAAAAATTAGTGAAAACAAACATTTCAGTAAAAATTATGACGAACCATGCGGAAAAAGTAAATTACCCGTAGACCCCCTGGCGAACACTGTTTAGAACGGTGGGACAACGGGTAAAAAAATTACCCGTGGTCTCCCTGTGGTACAAAAGCAGTGGTACCACGGGCAATACCCCGGAAAGACAGTGGTATTGCTTCTCCCTGTATCCTCTCAGTATTTATTTATTTTGAAACAACCAGTCATACAAAGATGTTGTTAACAGTTATGTTAATAATATGCAGATCTATAGTTTCCAATACTATTCAAGACGAAAAGTTACTTAAAGAATGTCATTGTTTCAGTATTAAACAAGTTTTTTTGGAGCTGAAAGGGAATTAAAAAGGACTCCAAACAAACTATGATAAACATTTATAATTTTAATTATGAACATCAATGTACAGTCACGTTCACAAATATATGCACATGCCAAAGATCCATAAATATCGGAGCAACCCCAAGTACGGTGAACCAATTTGATATCTGGGCCTCTCCGTACCTTATCAATCTTATCATTATCAATATCAGGGACGTATATAAGGGGGGGGGGGGGTCTGGGGGGTCCGGACCCCCCCCCCCCCCCTTAGGTCTTGATGGTACACTGGTTATTCCTAGAGCCGGAAAGGAAACCCACGACCGCAATTGAGGCGATTGATCAGTGCGAATTTTGCCCCCTAACATACACGTGCGGAAATGTAATTTTCACTCGTCCCGATTCTTGGCACTCGCTATATACCAAGTGGAATCGTCATTATCGCAAAGCACGATGTACTTCTGGTTTATAGTATGTAGTATGGATCAGTGAGGGTAGTGTTAACAGTCTAGATTGGCAGCATCGAATAATTTAAGCCCGCGGCCACGCGACGAACTGCGAAATTTCGCAACTTATTCTAAAAGTCATAAGCCGTGCGCTTTTCGACAGCAAAATCTGACCATCTTGGAAGGGTCATAGCCTTGTCCCTAAATAAAAGGGCTAAAAGGCTTAGCTGCACAGTTGGGCTTGGATTGATGTAAATTTAATGAACTTAAAAAAAGTACTAGATTTTTCGATCGACAAACTTACAGTTTATGACTTAGCTTTTAGAACATGAATAAGTAAAAATAAATCGAAGTTTTTCGCGTGGTGCACAACAAGCTCAAGTTATACGATTTTGCAAGATTGGATGATCACTTCCCTTATTAATCCGTTTATCATACTAAATAAAAGCGGCCAAGTGCGGTTTGGTTTACTGGGTACTGGGTTTACTTTAGAACCAGTATCCAGTACTGTGAGTTAGGAGGGGTCGTATTTATTTATAGGAAACACACGGCACTTTTAGGGCGAGGCAGTTTTTCAGCGATACCCAACTTAAACTATTGTACCTATCTTTTTCTAATCATTATTCGGTGAAATTATTTAATAAGAAAAAATTATGGACATAGTGTCCATGATTTTTTTCATATTTATTGTCTTTAGGAGCGATTATCTCCGACTGCTGAGAAAACTCTTATTTATTTTTAAAGACCGATCAATTGATGTGCCACATGTTAAGCCGAACGGGTAGGCAAGTTCTTTTCATACAAACTTTGTGTACGTTTTTCTTCGTTTGTGTTTGCGATACAGTTATTATTTTTTGTCAATATGCTTATTTTTCTGTTAGCTATTTCTTCTAGTTGTCTTTTTATTTTATTTTTTTAATGTATTTTTTTATTTTATTGAAATAAAACAAAATTTCAACTTCAAGTTCCGCGTATATCCAATATGTACAAGCAAAAATTAGAATTAAATACTGTAGTGCCAAAACTAACGAATTAAACTTACACAACCTTTGTATGGAGAATGCCCTGCCGTACCCTTCACCTTAACCTAGAATTTTATTTTTGGTTACTTGTATGGAGACTATGGAGTGCCCCCATTTTTTTATTTTTTGGTTATTTACTACGTAGCGGCTTACAAAACATCTTTAATCCAAATTTTATTTCTTTGTTTATTTGTAGTTTTTGAATAAAATTTTGAAAATGAACACACAAAATAATCCTTTACCTTACTTTCCAGATTACAGGAAAACCTGTAAAAAGTCTAGGTTTAATAGTTTTTGATACATCGATATCATGTGAATTTCCTATGAAGATGCGACTTTTTTGATTCGAAGTACAGGATAGTGGTTTTACATGTGGAGTGGTAGTGGTGGGAATGGAACCCTTCATTGTGCGTGGTCCGACACGCACTTGGCCGACTTTTTTGCTAAAGAAAAATTTCGCGCTCGCTACGCTCGCGCAGTCATTTATTGTGCGATGTCCTGACGCCCCCCCCCCTTACAATTTCTATATCTACGTGCTTGATCAATATCACAGTGAAAATTAATATGAAAGCTGCCAGAGAGGCAGAGATGTCATATCGTCGGCTGACAACCAAAACTCACTAAGTAACAAATACCTACTTAAAAAAAAACTCGTATCTGAGCATTTAGTACTGCGATACGAGGTTTCTAAGAGTAATGACATATTTTATAGTTACTTTTGGTTGTCAACCGGCGATATTATCGTCACTGTGACTAAAAAAGGACTAAAACGTAGTGATTATATGCTCAGTGACTGTGACAAGGTACGAAGTGGTCCAGAAATTAAATTGGTTGACTGTAAGTACCGTAAAATGGGGTGAGTAGGGTTCGCGAGGAGAGTTGGGTTATGAATTGGGTGAGATGGGATTTGAAGGCTACTGCTACAAAAATAATGTATTCCAATTTAAAATGGAGCTTTAGTTATACTCATAATTAAAAAAACGATCCAACAATCTTCCAAAATCACCTTTGTATGAAAACCCATCTCACCCCCAGGGGTGGGAATCGCTACATGTGAGAGCAGCATTACCTACAAAATGCCAAGAAACCATCTGCTGTGGTAGAGGCGGAACACCGAGATAAAGCAGAGCCCTGGCCAGTCCGAGTCACCCACGTCCCCGCCGTCCCTCCTGGGAACTGCTGCAACCGCGCCACCGCGCGACCGCCAACTAGAGTTGCAGCTGAGCTAAGGGTGCAGGGCGAAAGGCGAATCTTCTGCACCTTAAAACGGAATCTACTCACCAGGGAGGAAACCCGAAATAAAACCGAGTACGCTCACAGACTCTAAGGTGGCAGCCCCACCAGTGGGCTAGGGTATAGTCGGCCAATCCCTCGCTTACCCGAACCTTATACTGATTAAAGAAACTGAAATAATGCAAAACCGGTCCGATCATAATACGACGACCTTTGGCATGAACATACGGACACGAATCGCTTGCTGGAATGTACGAACACTGAGCGAGGATAGCCGACTAGCCCAAGCAGAAGCAGAAATGCTAGAATATAAACTGCAAATACTCGGTCTTAGTGAAGTGCGCAGAAACGGATTCGGGGAATTGAGAACGTCAAGAGGAATGCCACGCCGTTTTCACGGACGGCCTCTTCATCTTCCTTCCCGGTGTAAAGAAACGTAAGGCTTCTTTACACCGGGAAGGAAGATGAAGAGGCCGTCCGTGAAAACGGCTTGGCATTCCTCCTTTCTGATGCTGCGAAGAAGAGCCTCTTATACTGGAAACCCATCTCAGAGCGAATCATCACAGCTCGGTTCAACAGCAAAGCCCGCAAGATAACCGTTGTTCAGTGTTACGCGCCCACAACTTTGGCATCTGAGGGAGAAAAGAACGATTTCTATAGTAGACTCAACCTGACTCTGAAGAACATCCGCAAACAGGACATAGTTATCGTCATAGGGGACCTGAATGCCAAGGTCGGCACAGAAAACGACGGCTGTCAAAGACACATGGGCAGACACGGGCTGGGAGTTCGGAACGAGAATGGGGAGAGATTCTTGGAGTTCTGTCAAGATAACGACCTCACCATCGGAGGTACTCTATTTATCCACGGAAAACATCACAAGTACACCTGGAACTCACCCGATGAAGTAACCAAGAACCAAATTGACCACGTTGCCATCAGCTTCAAGTGGCGCTCATCGTTGCTCGATGTTAGCAACCGTCGTGGCGCGGACATCGACAGTGGTCACCACCTAGTCGTAGCAGAGGTGCGGCTCAAAGTAGCCGTAGCTCGAACGGCTAACGCGATCACCAAGATAGGCAAACGGTTTGAGGTAAACCGGCTTAGGGATCTTGATATAGGTGACGCCTTCAGACTAGAGCTACGGAATCGCTTCTCCGCCCTTGAGGCGGACTCTACTACTTCTGTCGACGTGGAGTGGAACCACTTTAAAATAGCCTATGTACAAACCAGCTCCGTCGTTCTTAGACACAAAACACACACACGCGAAGACTGGATGTCACGGAGAACCTGGAGCCTCATTGAAGAAAGGCGCGAACTCCACCTTCAATTGCTGGCAACCAACGATACGGCGGTGCGTGAAGACCTAAGGCTGCAGTATAGACAGATACGCAGGAACATCTACCGCAGTACCCGTCGTGATCGGCGAGTATGGGCGGATAGTATGGCGGATTGCGCCCAACGCGCTGCTGACTCTGGTAATCTCAGAGAGATGTACAAAGCGACAAAGACCTTGGCCGGAATAGGAACCACAGGAAGAAGAAGCACTTGAAAGACAAAAGAGGCCAGCTGATCTTAACGTCAGAGGGGCAGCTTCAACGCTGGAGGGAGCATTTCGAGGAGATCTTCCGAGTCCCAAACGACCCCGTTACTGCGACACCTGCTGTCAGCTTGTCCGCACAAAGCCTCGACATTGACGTGTCTTCCTCCACTGGAGAGGAAGTAGTGAAAGCCATCCGATCATTCAAGAACGGCAAGGCACCAGGAGTAGACCTCATCATGGCGGAAATGCTTAGAGCAGACATACCTACCGCCGCGAACGTGCTGACACCTCTTTTGCGGAACATCTGGTCAGCCGAAGAGCTACCCGATGACTGGAATAAAGGCCTTCTCATCACCGTGCCCAAAAAGGGAGACCTCAGTGAATGTGGCAATTGGAGAGGCATTACTTTTCTCTCGATCCCGTCTAAGGTGCTATGTAAGATTATTCGAGACAGGTTGTCGAGGGCCGTTGAACCTCTTCTTCGCAAAGAGCATGGCAAAGAGCGTCACAGCGCTTTGAGTAGATAAATACATGGAGGCCCTATTCTACTATAGATACAATGTGTTATGCAAATATATATAAAATCGACATAGAAATGCGAAAACATATGTTAATTCTTTTATTCCAATGCTCAATTGCATATGGTGAAAGAGATAGCACGACGTTACGTTGTACGTGGTTGTACTTACTTCCGATTCTTTGACACAACGACTGCTGCGTGCCGACTTATGAGCGACGCCATTATTAGCACCCATGTTTTGACAATCTTGAATAGTGCTGCGCTCAACTATTGTCGATACATGGTTAACTTCAAATAAAGATACTAGTATGAGTGATCTTATAATTTTTCAGATTTCCAAAAAGAGTTGGGCCCTCTTACATGGTTATTATTATTACGCGATACACTCATGTCACTATACGTACCGCGTGAATATTGATGACCAACACAAAATTTAAGTAAAATGTTACCGATTTATAAAATGTGACCGATACAAATTATTTACATTTGTTAATTTTGTAGTTTTATCGAAGGAATTGTCATATTAGTGCTCAAACGCAAAGATATGATGACCCGAAATTCGTTTCAGATCAATTATGTGGAGATCCACCACCGAACCACTTGTCAATATTCTCCATAATGTTATACGTGGAGACCCGAGCGACCTACATATATTTTATGTCCATGACGATTATTTTGTAAGCACATAACGTTAAAATTTTGACATAACGTATAAACACGAATTTGAATAATGTCGATATGGGTCTTTGATTACCCCAACCCTACCGCCTTCAGTTTGACAGGCCGCCATTATTAGCACCCGCTTTAGGTATACACGCTCTTTTCGTAGGTATGCCCAGTCCATTGGTATGATATATATATGTCAATGGGTCGACTAAAGGACTTTGTATCATGGTCAAGAATAAATTAAAAAAAAAGACAATTGGTGTGACTGACGTTTTGGGACGTCTTATCTTGTTTATAATCATAACCTAAAAGTTACACGTGAAATTGTAGCGAAGATTTATACTAGGTTATTTACTAGAATCAAATTATGACAGAACTAACGATAGACACGGTCTGCACAAAGGGTCCGCTATATCCTATGCTATTAAACTTTCAAAATGGTTATCCCAGCGAATATTTCGAAAATGAATGCGTACTTTTAACAGACCAAGATGGGACAAAAATAGTAGCTACCGAGCTTTCGGATCTAGTTTATTCCGGTAAAGAGGAGAATGAAAGCTTGGGCAAGACCCTCGTGCTGGCCAGGAATAGAAAAACTGGTAAAGTGCGGCTTATAGAGGTGAGTTGCGTTGAGCTGAAACCGGTTGATAAAAAAATAGATTTAGACAGTTCACAGCAACCGGAAAACAGCATGCTAGAGCTCAGTAGGAAGTTCGGTTCGAAAAAACAAAAGAAACAAATGGAACAGCGGGAAAAATTGAAAGTTAATGTAGAAACCGTTACACAACAAATGGAAACGGTGACTGCTAATGTTACTGTTGACCAACTAGACTTATCAGAGTACAACAAGGACGATTCTGAAGACTACTACATACCGCCTATAGACAGAAACGCGACGAAAGTTGAAGATGTGTACCCGCTAGACAAAATTTTATCTGAAGAGAATTACGAGCAGATTTACTCAGAGATAAAGGATGATTATGAAAAAAATTTGAACGAGTTTATGAAATCTTTCATTAAAGACAAAACATTGTCTCCAAGGTTAACAGTGCTAGCGGTGTATGCTAGTGAACTAATGAAATACTTAAATACTGGTTATGTTGAAGTTAGGAAGAAAGATTTCACAATATGTCGCTTTTCTAATACTTTAAATAGCTTTTTAATGAAGAATTTCATAGAAATTGTAAACGGAAAGAAGTCAAAGTCGACGCGCATAAAGGATAAAGTTATATGTCACATCATGGTGCTTGTGTTATTATTAGGAAACTATAAGTTTGACTTGGAGCCTTTGTGCGAGGTGCTGAAAATGTCTCCAAAACACCAGTTCTGTCTGAACAAGGTCCGCCTTGTCGGAGCTTATATAATACAGGGTGACAGCGGGAAGAAGGTGCAGTTGAAGCTACCGTTAGCGCCAAGGGCGCAAGCTCTTAAGAACAGAAGAAAAAGCGCAAAATTCTAGTGCTCACTTGCTGGATTCAAATTAGTGTGATATTGAACAATGTTAACATTTAGTCTGTAAGTCTACTGGTATTTATTTATATGAGCGATTAAATAACTCTCCAAATGATATAAATAAATTGAATTTAAATATTATTTTGTAGGCATTTGCTGCCGAACTTTATGTAAACATATCATGATTCAACAATACAAGGTACGCTACTCTGTGGAAATTAAGTAGCGTGGGTGACACAAGCCTACGTCATCACTTGTATCTATGGTTCCACGGGCGTAAGTGTGAGTTGTATTGCTGTTGTATTATAATACTCTCCGACTCTATACTTGTGAGTGTTTTATTCAATTATTACATTAATTCATGTTTCACTTGACTTATTTTGTTTGCTCAGACAAACAAATTACAATTGTAATGTGTAAATGATATATTTTGAATGATTACGGCAGAAAAAAATCTTTCATTAGTTGTATTGTTATTATAAAGTGGCAACTCAACAGTGACGTAGGCTTGTGTCACAATCTGGAGTAGCAGACCTTGTTTCCTTAGACCAGGTAAATATATGTATTTTAGCAATAGGTCACATTCAGAGCTGCTACCGCTAAATGAAAATGAATGAAGTTCAAATGTTTACCTCTCTTCCTTAGTTTTTGTTTCGCAGTAGCAGCTCTGCTCCCATAGCCATAGAGATAGTAATTACTGTGTATTAATAGAGTACTATCTGTGTAATCTGTGGGTGAATAAGAATATATTGTCTTTATATGGCAATGTGTGGGAGAGGGACACGCTAAAACAAATGCTTCATTTTCAACATTCTATTGTAAATTTAAAAACAGTCATCTGTCTTATAACATAGAATTCATCCACAAGGTTTGAAAGATATTGGTGTTGTTATATTATATAGATAAGGTCTTTGTCTGTTCCAGTTAGTGTGATACAGTTTACTATTAGACTATTAGTGTCTAAATTATCGAAGCTGCTCACAAACTTTTACGAGTCAGTTGAGAATCACGACCTGCAGAGAAAATCCAGAAATCACGACATACTAAATCATTTCTTGAAGCTGAAACGGAGACTTTCGAGAATATACATAACAACATAACATAACATAAGTACAAACATAGCAAGTTAAATAAAACCTTGTACACGAAGCACATTTGATCAGCAATATTACTACAGTATGTAGATAAGTTATAATATAAAATGAAATGTTTTAGTCAAACAATATAGGATGGCATAAAGACTATTTTTGCATGAATTTTGTTTTATTTTACATAATTTTGACGATAAATACAACTGCTTCACTCAACACGGAGCATCCTAGGGAGCTCCGATGACCTGCCAATCACGAGCACGACACAGACTATCTCACAATAACCGTCACCACCCGTCACGTTATATGGCCGAAATCTATGAAAACGTGACGGTAGTTTAGTTAGGTTAGTTTTTTTTATGAAATAGGAGGCAATGGATAAGACGAATCGCCTGATGGTAAGCGATTAGCGCCGCCGATGGACGTTGTTTTTATGTATTGTTTGTATGGAGTTGTGTGTTGCCGGCCTTTAAAACGAAGTACGCTACTTTTTAAAAGTTCATGTTTTGGCGCGAAAATTTTCGCAACCATCATACGCCAGCGGTTCTTAACTCATTTACAGATGTTGGACCCTTGATTAACATTGCTTTATCTTGTCTTTCACGGTTTTTCTACCATTGAATTTACCATGTTTGTTAGAGAAACTTGCAGACTACTATGAATATTATAGTCAAGATGTTTGTGCCGGTTTTCTTCCTGGGCGCGGCAGGCGATTCTTAAATATATTATCTCCGTTGTCTAGAGTAGACCTACTTTCCCTCCAGGTGGCATAAAAAAACATTCTTAGTACAATTATAAATTTATTTATTTTTGAGTGAAATTATTATAGTACTTACAGTAGGTTCTACATGTATAATATGAAAATTAGAATGCCTAGGTATATGAAAATTTAAAAATATTAAATGCAAAATATAATATTAATTTTAAATCGATTTTAACTTGATTCATAATAATATGTAAGATCCATTATTGCTTAAGATATATCATAGGCAGTGGTGGAGCAATACCTAAATTTTGTGTGAACAAAATACATCTTCCGGGAAAAGCCCCCGATTGATACGATAATTGATGCCCGGTCTTATGCCACCCGCATCCTGCGGACTCCTTTACCAGATACATCAAGCATCAGTCTTTACGGTTATATTATATTGGTTTCACGGTGACATAGGCTCAGTCTTCACTATATCTTCCACCTCCATCGGTTCCTCCTTTACATTTAAGTCTTCAGTCGTACTCTCTGCCTCTACCGACTCAACCCACCCACTGTTGGACGCATCACTCATCACAGCCGTACACAACTCGCTGAGTACCATCTTAGTCTTATGTGACTCTAAGTTAGTATCTTTATGTCTCTGTATAGAATACTCCAAGCAGTTGTATGAAGATGAACAGCTTTCGCATTTAAAGACTACCGAGTCTTTTAAATGTTTGAGCTTTTGGTAGACATCTAAGTAGAAATCATCGTTGAAGTTCTGTATGCATTCTTCACAATTTATGTTGAACATTCGCTTCTTAGACCCGTATGTTGCTAGTTCTTCCGGGTCAAAGTCATCGTGGAATTTCTTAATATGACGCTTTAAAGTTTTTCGCGTACTGAAGTCCTTCATGCATATGATGCAGCGAGGTAATATCTTTTGCTTCATCGGCAGACTGACGTGGTAGAGTTCGTTGTGTTGTTCAAATTTGTCCTGCCCATTGAAGACAAGGTTACATGGCTCGCATTTAAAGATCTGGTCTTTAGCTAAGTGTTTAGTTTGGAGGTGGATGGACAACGCTTCATTGGAGCTGAATGAGACCGAACAGAGATCGCACGGGTGGGTATTCATGTTGAACGAATGCAGCAGTTTTAAATGTATTTTGCAAGACTTTGCAGATTCGAAGCGTTTGTAACAGATATGGCATTGGGGAAACACTGTCGAGTTCGGATGCTTCGTGCGGACATGCTTTCTAAGACTCCGTTTTTCTTTGAAAAGAGTCTCACATTCTATACACTTATACCGTTGCATGCCCAAGTGTGTGTATTCTATGTGCCGCCGGATATTCCTTTTTGATTTAAATTGCTTCTCGCAATAATCGCATTTCGACCAGGAGTCGTTGTTGTGCACGATTTTGATATGGGAAGCTAGGTAATACTTGTTATTGCAGATTTTTCCGCATATGTTACAGTCGACAGCTTCGTCCGTCGTGTGCTTGAGCTTCATGTGATGTTTTAGAGAGCGGTCGCTATAGTAGATCCTGTCGCAGTGGACGCATTTAAAACCAGCCTCAGCTTCGTCGGGGTTCGTTGATGAGACATCGTTGTCTATTTGTGCTTGCGGGTGGAAGATTCTTATGTGAAACTCGAGGCTAGAGATATCTGTGAAGAGTTTGTCACAGTAATTACAGTTGTTCACGTTAGGCGGCGGGAGGCATATCTTCTTATGCTCAAACATAGTTTCTTTGCTGTAGAACTTTGAGAAGCAAACGTTGCAAGTTGATAAAGAATATTCTCTATCATGACTGGTTTTCATGTGATCTTTAAGTTCGTAGACAGAGTTAAAAACGTTATTGCAGTTCTCGCAATTGTAAAATCTCTCTTTCTCACTCTTTCCAGTTTGTCTGAGTAGCGAATTTCTGCAGTATTCATAGAACATTTTGAAAGGATGGTCAGATTTAATATGTTGACGTAAAGTGGGTTCGTCAGGAAAGAATTGTTCGCAATAGTCACAGTTGGACTCTTGTAGCTGTATTTTAAAATCGAAGTTATAATATTCATCTTGCTCCAAAGATTCAGTTCTATCCTGGTCTGTATTATGTCTAGTCCTGGCGTGACGTCGAAGACTCTGGTTGGAAGTGTATACTTTAGTACATAAAGTACATTTAAACTCCCCCTTCTCCCCGTGATACATTTCTATATGCCGCTTCAAATTCCTGTTATTAGTGTAGACTTTATCACATAGATGACACTTTATTATTCCTTTTAAAACGTTGTGTGTAGCTTGTATATGAGCTAACAACGAATGCTTTCCTTTAAAAGCTTTCTTACAATAGTCGCATGTAGGGTACTGAACATCAGGATTATGTAACTGATTCATGTGTCGTTTCAAGTTCCTTTCCGTGGTGAAAGTCTTCCCGCAGACTTTGCATTGTATCTGTGGACCGACGCCTTGCAAATGGACGGTGACCATGTGTGAGACAACGTTTTGCTTTCTTGTGAAGATTCGTCCGCAGAGATCGCATTCTGGGTAGGGCTGCATGAAGCGATTGTGGCCTCGGCTGAGATGGAGCTGAAGACCAGCTGGGCTCCCGAACCGCTGGTCGCAGATATCGCAGTAGCATGTTGAGTTGATATGGCAGTTCTCTATGTGGGTCTGAAGGTTGTACTTCCTTGTAAAAGTACGGCTGCAATAATCGCAGACGTATTCTTGAGACATGTTTGATGTTTAATGCTTTGAGTGCATAATAAAGCATTAACATATATGTCATATTAAAAGAGCCATGTAAGCTATGCCTGTCAGTACATCGTTATTGGAGATTCTTCAGCCATTTTATTGATTTAAGTGCCACGTTGCGGGGTCTTCTTTAGCCAATGGACACCTGCAAACAATATTATAGCTATTAAATGCTATTAAATAATATTTATACTTTACGATTTGCACAGTAACAATAGTAAACTCCTCGATGACAATCCTAAGCGCCCACGCAGACAGAGAGCGGTCACCGGAAGATATCCCGGTAGTTTGAAAACCGTGACAGGTAGAAGATTTTGGATACCCACATCTCCAGTTCTTTAGACACCATGGCAGTTGCAACACATCCAAAAAGGAAGACGTACATACTACAAATTTCAGCATCCAGTTTAAGGTTAATTTCTAATAGCCATTTTAAATAACTATAACTAATAAATCCAGGACCTGAAAATCCTGTAGATAAATTCCTATAAGGAGATTTTTTTCGGGAAAATTTAGTAAGAGCAAGCATTTTAGATTAGGGTGGACATCCGTCACCTGGTATATTTTCCACCTATGGCGTCATCAATTTTTTGTACCTATGGGAAAAATCAATTTTTCGTCAAAAACCTGGTGGGGTATTAAAAAAAGAGCTACATGAGTGGATTCAACCAAAAATATATTCCAGCATAACATTGTGCATTGCCACCAAACCACTGACAGGGAATCTTCAGGGAATGAACGGCTAAATGAATTTTTCTCAAACATGCAATGAAATATTGATGTTATGTTCCTTATAATAGGCTGCGAAGTATGACGTTTCAGGTGCGGCTAGGAAAAGAGGTCGTTAATGGAATTTCATACAAATCTTTCAGGCCTAGGCCGGCAAAGTCCTCTTTTTTATTTTTTTTATTTATTTATTTATTGAGGATTACATTAAGCATGCACTTATATCTAATTTACATTAAGGACGGATGCTTATCTAATTATAGGTAACCACAACTTACACCAATGCATTCGTTCCTTACCTATAACATGCAGTTATCTTTATGCATACAAGAAATACTAATATTGGGAAGAAAAAATTAAATAACAATAACGATGGAACTTAAATATTACTACGCAGTATCCAGAGTTAAAATATTTTAACACTTTTCTTTTAAACTTACTTAAGCTATCATTAAATATATTGACTCCGATGGACTTTGGGAGATGGTTATAAAGCCTGATCATTCTTGAAAGGGCGGAGTTGCGACCTAAATTGGTTTTGTCTAATACTAAATAACTTATAAACGCCCGGTCGAGACAATCTAGTAGGGACAGCTATTTTTACTTTTGTAAGTAGTTCCGGGCAATCCAGTCCTTTAGAGTTAACTAATTTAAAAAGGAACATTAGATCCAGTGTTTTTCTTCTGCTACTAAGTGATGAAAACCGAAAGTACTTTAGTCGCTTATGATATGAGTGTAGCTTAAATTCCATTCTTTTAATTTCCATTCCACATAAATTTGTGGCACAGGCATCATGACATTCTACCACTATGCGTATTAAAAATAAATCTTTGATTTTTTTGTTGTTTATTTCATTGCATGTTTGAGAAAAGCACTATACATACCTCGGCGGGAAATACGGGGTTGCCCTATACGTCTTCGGCCGGCAACCCCTTTCGTCCCGGCCTCTGTAGTAATGTACTATTTCTGAAATATGCGCCGAATGACTCGTTATATCGAACCCTTTATCAATGAAATGAATTGGAAAATATTAAAGCTTATTATTTAAATTTTTATTTTTAAGAAGATCAAGATTTATTCTGCTGATTATAAAAAGGAAAAAAAATTGTATGCTTTAATAATTTCCTAATTTTGTCATTATGTAAGATATGAGGATATAACGAGTCATTCGGCATATATATTAGGAAAATCTTTCATCCCTTCCCTGTCAGGAAGAGCCCTTGGTGTTTTTAAAACGTTTTATTTTTAAGGAAACCATGAAGATCATCCATTTGATATCCCACTCAATAGGTATCTGTACAAAAATTATTTTCTTCCCATACAATTTTTTTATGACATCATAGCTGGAAGATTTACTAGTAAATTTTGTCCACCCAAATCTAAAATACTTATGTACTAAGACTCTTAGGCTTGTATGAAAAGTCCCAAAAGTCCCTGGACCTCCAGGTCCAGGTCCAGGGACTTTTGGGACTGTATGAAAATACAAGCCGGTACCGGAACTGGAAACTGCAGACTACTAGTACTTACTTAAAAATAATGGAAATTCTTGGAGTTCCCAAGGTCAAAAACTTTGGTACAAACGTTAAAACACGTATAAAAAGTCTCATCATTTCACATCAAGATGCTGCTAAGCCTGCTAAGTCTGTACCCTAGGTGAAGACCAGGGGTTGTAACCGGTTAATCTTAAAAACCCCAAAATAGCCAAATAATTTGAATTAGCTTATGCTCTTTAACTAGGTCTGTGCAATACATTAGTATTTAGGTTATGACTGTGTATTTTTAGATTGCCTGATTAAACATGAAATAGTAAACGAAAGAACGAAATTTCTAACCGGTTTTTTGTACGGAGAAATTAACCGGTTACAAGCCCTGGTGAAGACTCAGATCTATTATAATGGAATAATAGAAAATATAGCATTTCAGATTTGATATTTCAAAAAAATGCCAATCCTACTAGCTTATATTTTTGTGCTTACTAAGCTAGCTAAATGTAAATTATATCCCTTTACACCTGAGAAATCACGATTTATACAAATTAATATCTTTTTAATGACTAGGGATTAGACATTTATTATTTATTGGATTGGTGGCAATTTAAAAACAGAGAGTAATGGAGTTGTTGTTGCTTATTTACCTTTTATGATTAAATTAATGAATTATTTACTTTTCTACACTAAAATATTTATTTTATATTTATTGGAAAAAGCAGACTTAATGGCTTATAGCAATCTTTATCCGTCAACTTAGAGCCAGAGCAAATATTTTTTTATTGTAATAATGTGACTTGATATTCGGTACGGCTTTCTGTAGGCAAGTATGTTTCAAGGACAATGATTTCAAGTAAAGGTATCAAAATTTTATTGAGAAAGTGTGCAATTATGGGACAAAGAGCTTATGTAACTTGGGTTAAGGTACCTACTCAGAACTTATACTCAATGCAAAATGAGTCTGAAAAAATGCTAATAAATACATCACTCAATTGTTATTCATCCAATCAAAAAAAGTAATCAGCTACTCCACTCCTCTCTGTGTTCAAAGTGCCACCAACTGTCCGGCCCCTATTACTGACACTTCTTAAAACCATTTTAATGTAATTAAAAGCTCACAATTGCTTCAATCCCGGTGTAAAGGGATATGAAATTAAATAATTTATTACCGACACATCACTAAATTCTGGTAATTTAAAATTAAATACAGTTAAAGTTACTAATATATGAATTGATTGCACATGCACAGTCATCCAATGAATCAATACAATGAGTCATTCAATGAATAGGGCTGTCCATCCTTTCCGCGATCACTTCAGGAGAGCACAAACTGTGTCACACAATCTCTTGTATATTATGTATTGCTTGAGAAAGATATGGGAAAATTAGACGGAACAATGGAACAGTAGTTTATATGCCATATTTATTTTATGTTTTCTGGTTCACACATGATTTTTCAAGTCTAATTTAGATGCAAGCACTATTTAGACCTACCTATATAATATTATATACAATATAAAGTAACACACATATCTAACCTTTAGACCTTTATTTCATTTTGCCTTAAGAGACTCAGATTCCCGCACATAACCTGTTGCTACAGTATTGTGGGGCAATGCTACAGTAAAATATACATACACTGTAGTTTTTAAATATAAAAAAATGCAACTACTGACATCGGATTAATTAGGAGTCAAAGCAAGATGTTATGTTTAAGACATTATTTAAACATACATACAAACATAAAATGTAATAATAATAAGTAAACACAATCATTATTAAGTATAACTTAACTTCATTATAACTTTAGCTTAGATAAGTGAAAGATAAAAAAAAAAAGACTTGTTAGTGTATTGGTTATATTTCCTTAACTTGATGCTGGAAGAGCGGGGCCTCCTGACACAAGTATTAACCATACTTACTAGGAGGTCCCAACCATGTCCTATTTTTGTACACAATGATTGTGACCAATAAACGATATTTCATTTTGTTTTCATTTTCTATACCTATAATTTATAGGTATCTATACTAATATTATAAAGCTGAAGAGTTTGTTTGTTTGTTTGAACGCGTTAATATCAGGAACTACTGGTTCGAATTGAAAAAGTATTTTTGTGTTGGATAGTCCATTTATCGAGGAAGGCTTTAGGCTATGTAACATCACGCTGCGACCAATAGGTGCGAAGATGCGGACGAAGTACTTAATAAAATGGTTAAACAAACTTACTAGATAATGTAACATAATACTCCGGTGGAAGCCACTGCAATTATGCCTGTAACGGCATACAGTGAATCACGAATAAACACTGAGACCGCCATTTCAGAAGATGATCTTACACTAATGCCTTTAAAATTCCGTAATACACGTCATTCATTATTTAAGTCAAAAAATAATAAAACTGACTGCTTCCACTGACAGACATTGAATAATCTGAATTTATTTGATTTGACATTCCTGTCCTCATCCATTGTCAAGCCAAGCGAAGTGAAGTGGTAAACAGAAAATATTATTTATTCTAGGCCAAATTTTTTATTTATAAGTTTTTTTTTAATTTGGGTTATTATGTTCTATCCTTGTTCTTTTTTGTTGTGTTATAAATAAATAATTATATTCTTTTAAACTGTATTGCACAAAATATAAATGTACAAATGGCATTCTCTACCAGCCGACAATTGAGCTAAATAGAGCTTTATAGGTGCGAAGAAATAAGTATGATAATATTGAAGAAATCACAAGTTATTCAAGTGGCAATTTTATTAAAAACGCGCAATGGTCCTTGAAAACCGACCACGGGAGTGGAGAACAACACTAGTTATGTCAATTTGGATACGTTTAGAAATTACCAATTGCACTTTTTATGCCTTACATTTTAAAAGCCTGATACTGAATATTATACTTTAACATAGTGTCATAAAGTACAAAATAGGACCATATTGGAATTTTTATTTTTTGTAATTTTAATCTTTTGTTATCAATCAAACCATGAATGTGACATATCAAGTTGTCTTGAGGGACGCGTTGCTATTTGTTTATTTATTTTTATCAACAAAAACGATAACAATTAGATCCGATATCATTATCTAATGAATAATGTAAAGTAATGAGCAATTGAGCATGCTCGAATGAATTAAATCTGACCTGTAAAAAAATGCCGTTTACATATCTTTAAGAGAACTGATGTGGAATAATTAAAACAATTATGTCTCAATTATTACTCTGCCGGGTGTGCTTAGCAAGTAACGTGACCGTTTACAACATATTGAACTCGTGTCTTCAGGAGATGTATGAGAAACTGACGAGGTTACCGGTAGGTGTTCTTGCAATAATGTTTTTATTATTATCAAACCAAAAATTATCTTTGTGACTTCAGGACGTAATGTTATACATCGAGCTGCAATAAATCTGACACTACAAAGTTCATGTATGTGGTACAGTCATATACTAAAAGATATACCTGTTATTATACCCTGTTGTAATTTGTAGACCACTGTATGTAGTTTACTCATTGAGATATATACAGGTAAATTACTTTCGAGATGTTTTTGCATTTGTAGTTGTGACTTCTGTAGCCAGCCTCACACATATGTGTGTCCCTGTAAATATACAAATACTACTACAAATGCAAAAAGTTATTTACCTGTAGGCTTCTTTTTGACTTACGTTTTGAAAGACATCTGCCATACTAACAGCACATAAAACAGTAATATCAGAATGTTAGGAACAACAGAAGAAATAAGAGCATTTTCTAGGTACTGCTTTTTATACCGCATGATATGTCAAAAATACCTGACCATGCATTCCTGGGATTTCATGGAGAGGCATGTGGTGATTTTCAGCTGCTGCGTCTGTAGGATGGACTGGTTCTCGTGGCCGTCCAGGGTATGCATAGGCTGATGACAATGAATTTGATGAAAATTAAACTTCAAAGTTACATTTCAGTTACATGCTGATGATGGAAAGCCCAGCACGGTATGTTACATCTGCCTGGCGTTGCTACGGAAAAGCTATCAGCTGTGGGTGCAGTCCGTCACCTCTGACAGGTTGCTTAGCCGGCTCCTCACTACCAATCATGAGGTAAGGTCTGATATTGTATTTGACAGTGGTAAAAAACTTACATAAGCAATAAACGGAACTTACGATAATACTTGGAAAACATTAACCTTCTAATTACTTATCCTTTTTAAAGATTTTCAATTGCACAAAGATGAAAAAAAGACATGCCTTTGACCACAGAAAATTGTGACGTCATCATCGATCTCTACAGCATCGGCCCAACGGTAACAAGGGTGGCCGTGTGCCCAGGTAGGCTATCACACAGGAATATAAGTAGATATTTTTTTACAGCTCACACAAGGCCTCATAGAGCATATAGACAGAAAGGCGCACAAACTGGAGAGCTGTCTCACGGTGTCCACGGATCACTTTAATGTTGGGCCCGTGGCTGTGAAGGAGGAGTTGAAAGAGGAACCTGCGGGTAAGGAACACATAACTACAATCACGGACGCCCAGCACGGTTTCAGGGCAGGACGCAGTACTACGGGGAACTTGCTAAACCTTATGTCCCAGGTGATACCAGCAGTCGACGCCGGCAATCAGGTAGATGTCACGTATTTCGATTTCAAAAAAGCTTTTGACATGGTGGATAATGACATCTTACTGAGAAAGTTGGCAGACGCGGGGTGTACACCTCAGAGACTTTCATTTTTTGCCAATTACATGCGGGATAGGCGGCAGTATGTGGACTGCGCAGGTTACAGGTCGAATCCTTACCATACCAGGTCTGGGGTCAGTCAAGGCAGTAATTTAGGTCCTCTGAAGTTTGTGTTGATGATCAATGATCTTCCTGGTGTGGTAAGGAACTCGGAATGTTTGTTGTTTGCCGACGATTTAAAGCTAGTGTGAGAAATCAAGGATGTATCGGATTGTGTCAAATTGCAGAGTGATATTGACCGAGTAGTACAATGGAGTCTTGACAATAAGCTTCAGTTTAATGTCTCCAAATGCTGTACGTTATCCTTTAGCCGATCTCGCAATCCGATACATCATCGATACGCGCTCGAAGGGACACCTATTGAGCGTGTCACGGAGGTGCGTGACCTGGGCGTACATTTCACAGCTGACCTCACTTTCAGAAACCACGTTGTTATGACTTGTAAAAAGGCGTACAGGAACTTAGGATTTGTCATGCGTCAGGTACAGGGTTTTTCTAACATAAATGCTATTCGCGCATTATACGAAGCTCTCGTAAAAAGCCACTTGGAGGTCAACTCAAGTGTCTGGAGCCCGCACGAAGCTAAGTATAAATTTATGCTGGAACGGATACAAAATAAATTTGTAAGGTTTTTGTATCTAAAATATTATGGTGTGTACCCGTTTTACCCACTTATGTACCCAACGCTATTCGTTTTGGGCATGGTAGGGTATAATCAGTTAGAGGTTAGAAGGGAACTGACTCTGGCGTCATATATATTTAAACTTTTGCGCGGTACTATCATCAACCCAGGGGTACTAGCTACAGTGAGCCTGTGTGCACCCGCGCAGTACGTGTGGCTGGTGCGCCGGCCGCCGCTGCTGGCCGCGCCGCGCGCGCGCACCGGCCTGCTGCGCGCACAGCCCGCCACGAGGGCCCTACGCACACTTAATCAAGTTGCCACTCGGGTTGATGTATTCCATTGTTCTTTGAATGAGTTCACTAAAGTTACTTTGTATGTATTATGTTACTGTAAGACTTAAGAGTTATGTATATAGATATTTGTTATATAATAATTTGCTACACTATCGCATTGGAATTCTGTAAAGATAGATGTATTGTGAACACAAATAAATAAATAAAATAAATAAATAAATAAAAATTTCAGGTCATCCTAAATTTAATAACTGCAATAAGGTTTTTTTATAGTTACATAATATACTATTAACAACTAACACCCAACCCAACCATACATACCCAACTACAAGTATATAAGTAATTTCCGGGATCCTATCATAAAATATTTTTTCACCTCAGCGGCTCGAAAATGCCGGTTTTGCTGCTTGAAACCAGTGAGCAAAATGCAATTTTGCTGCGAGCGTGAAAACGACTTTTCCTGCTGTCCATAGCGTTGGGTCTAAGTTCTTTAAGGCCCAACGAACTCACAGAGCCAAAAGGCTCTCTATCTCCACTCAGAGGCTCATTGAGGAAAGGAATGAGATGATTCTTTAGTCTTCAGCCGATGCGACATTATACAGGCAGCTCAATAAACAGATCTCCAAGTCCCTTAGCCGTGATTTGCGCCAATTCAATACAAATCGTATTAAAGAGGCCATCGAGCAGAATTAGGGCTCTAAAGTTTTCTCAAGAGATCTGTCTATTGGGCAGAGCCAGCTCGCCAGATTAAAAACTGAAGATGGTAGAATCGTTTCGTCCAAAGCTGAGCTTCTGAATGAGATAGAGTGCTTTTATGGACAGCTGTACACGTCAACTAGCAGACCCGAAGTTGGTCGGGCGGAAGACCGAAGAGCTAGATTAACCCGGCACTATACCGAAGATATCCCGGACATCAGCCTGTACGAGATTAGAATGGCTCTTAAACAGCTTAAGAACAATAAGGCACCCGGTGAAGACGGAATTACAGCGGAACTCCTGAAGGCGGTTGGAAAACCGGTCCTTAGGGCCCTTCAGAAGTTATTCAATTCCGTCTTACTAGAGGGGAAAACTCCAAAGGCATGGAACAGAGGTGTGGTGGTCATGTTCTTCAAAAAGGGTAACAACTCCGTACTGAAGAACTACCGACCCATCTCACTTCTGAGCCATGTCTATAAGCTGTTTTCAAGAGTCATTACGAACCGTCTCGCACGCAGGCTAGATGACTTCCAGCCTCCCGAACAAGCCGGTTTCCGAAGAGGCTTTAGCACCGTAGACCACATCCATACGCTCCGTCAGGTTATACAGAAGACTGAGGAGTATAACCTGCCCCTCTGTTTAGCGTTCGTGGACTACGAGAAAGCCTTCGATTCGATTGAAACTTGGGCTGTACTACAATCTCTCCAGCGGTGCCAAGTGGACTACCGCTATATCGAAGTGCTGAAGTGTTTGTACGAGAACGCCACTATGTCAGTCCGACTCCAGGACCAGAGCTCGAGGCCTATTCCGTTGCAGCGGGGAGTCAGGCAAGGAGATGTTATTTCTCCTAAACTGTTCTCCGCTGCACTGGAGGATGTTTTCAAGACTCTGGACTGGAGAAGGCTAGGCATCAACATAAACGGCGAGTACCTCACTCACCTTCGGTTTGCTGACGATATAGTAGTCTTGGCTGAGACCATTGAAGATTTAAGTACAATGCTCAATGACCTTAGTAAAGCCTCCGAGCGAGTTGGTCTAAGGATGAACATGGACAAGACGTAGACCATGTCAAATGCCCATGTCGCACCAACTCCCGTAACAATCGGACACTTTACGCTCGAAGTGGTAGACGATTACATATACCTAGGACAGACTGTCCAGTTAGGTAGGTCCAACTTCGAGAAAGAGGTTAATCGTCGAATCCGACTCGGCTGGGCAGCGTTCGGGAAGCTACGGCACATCTTTTCGTCCAATATTCCGCAGTGTGTGTTGCCAGTGATGACATATGGTACTGAAACGTGGTCGCTTACTATGGGCCTCATAAGAAGGCTCAAAGTCACCCAAAGAGCAATGGAGAGAGCTATGTTAGGAGTTTCTCTGCATGATCGCATCAGGAATGAGGCCATCCGCAGCCCTCCGAATCGCTAAACTTAAGTGGCAGTGGGCGGGGCACATAGCACGTAGAACTGATGGCCGTTGGGGCGGAAAGGTTCTCGAGTGGCGACCACGTACCGGAAGGCGTAGCGTGGGCAGGCCCCCCACCCGGTGGACCGATGACCTGGTGAAGGTCGCGGGTGTCCGCTGGATGCGGGTGGCGCAGGACCGGTCATTGTGGAAGTCTTTGGGGGAGGCCTATGTCCAGCAGTGGACGTCTTTCGGCTGACATGATGATGATGATGATGATGATGATTCTCTCTTTCACTATTCCCGTGCGTTATATATTCTCGCCGCTGAGGTGAAAAGTTGTATGTATCACACGAGAGCAAAGATATTTGCACCTCGTGTCTTTGGTACCTTGCTACGCTTAAGATTCTAATTTTGAATCACTCGCTACGCTCGTGATTCAATTGTAGAATCTTTCGCTTGCTCGGGACTCAACATCAACACTCGCAGCAAAAATCTACTTTGCTCTCTTGTTGAACAAATAACAATTTTTTGTGATATTTCGCTCCGTTAACGTTGTTTTTTTCATTTGTTTTCACGAGCCCGATTTAAACCTGGTATATAACGTTATTATTTAAAGTGTTATTTTTGCACTTTGAATGTAAAATTAAATAAAGATTATGACAGAATTAAAAAAATCTACAACCTTGTACTATTTTATGAATATATGACGGTATTTTTCTTTGTCCGCGAGAGTATGCCATTCCGGGTCGTATTAAAAACCTAGAAAAAGATTTTACCTTTTATTGTGAATTAAAAAAATGGCTCATTATAAATGCTTTTTATGACGTAAAGGAATTATGTGACTATTAAACATTTAAATATGAGGTTTCTATATTGAATGAATTGTAATTTAAATTAGATATAAACATTTTTATTATATTGAACAATATTGAATTATGGAAACATCCTTCTCATTTTTTTATTTTATTAATAGATAACCTAATGTGTAAACGAAAATGTAAAACTTTGACGTGTAATGTATGCCCATTGCAAATAAATGAGTATGAGTATGAGTATGTGTGTATTGTGTGTGCATGCGCAGTTTTGTTGTGTGTCAGTGTGAGTGCGCGCGCGCGTTCTTAACTTTTGTAAAACTACAAAAAATTGCCCTACAAAGCGCCAACCACTGGCTTAGTGTTTTTAATACCGCGTCGGTGGCAAACAAGCGTACGGCCCGATGGTAAGCGGTGATCGCAACCTATGGACACCTGCAACTCCAGGGGTGTCACATGCGCGATGCCGACACTTTAAAAATTCATACACTCCTTTCCTGAAAAAGTTGGCAGTGACCCTGCCTACGAAGCTGTCGTCCCGGGATCCAATCTCAGTCAGGTCATATATTTGTGTGATGAAACATGAAAATTTGATCCAGTGTCTTGAATGTTTTCTATGTTTTTACGTTATTTTAAAATAAAATAGAAAAATATCTTTATTTCAGATCATTGAGAATTCATAAAAATTTGCTAATGTTGTGACATAATAATTTGATAATGTATTTCTAATTGATATTGTAACATATCTCCGATATAATTATATTTTTGACATTAAACTACTACTAAAATTAGCACGCAATGTTTATCTGTTAGTGCTAATTGGAATAATAATAAATAAATAAAATATTGTTAGTATCCTTCATTAAAGCTACATGTTAATACATTATAATAATTATAAAAAAACATAATACGATTAACGATACGATTTTTGTATACATAAAAGTATGTATAAAGCTCGAAACGCAGAGCGGGCGCGGCGCGGCGCGGGGCGGAGGCGGTTTTGCGTTTTGTCGACTGTCATTACTGTCATTACTGCTTGAACTGCTTCATATGTCACACACCCCGCCTCCGCTCTACCGCGCTACCGAATACCACGCGGTATTTATTTAATCGTACGGCATTTATTTACGAACCGTGAGATCTTCGAGAAGACAAGTACGGTTGCCAGTTTTGGTTGCACTTTTAGCACCACCCAGGGGTCACGTGTAGGGTAACGGTGGGTACTCCCTACGGACGTGGTGCAACTTCGACCCCCCTTTGTTAAGCGAGTGGGCAACTTGACTGTTAGAAGTTCTCAAGCCGCCCGAAGGCCTCTAACTTGGCTTAACGACTGCTGTCGTAGACAGCAGCCGGGATCAACGGCTTAACGTGCCTTCAAAAGCACGAGAGCGCTCAGTTAGTATCCACTCAAAGCGGTCACCCATCCAAGAACTGACCTGCGCCCACATTGCTTACCTGCGAGGTTGCGGGCGCCGCCGGGTCACGAGCGCTCTATCGTGCGGTTTTTTGGTGCGACGTGCCCCGGATCGCGTCCGCTTTACCGCAAAACCGCCTCCGCCCCGCAACGACGCTGCGCCGCGCTCTGTGCGTTTCAAGCTTCTATGTATGTATCGTCATCTAGTACCCATAGCTTTGCTTAGTTTGGGAATTGGCCGATTTGTGTAAGAATGTCCCCCTGTAGTATGGTCCTTAAGACCACACACGAAGCCCAGCTGATAGTTAATAAATAAAT
Organism: Notocelia uddmanniana; assembly: GCA_905163555.1. Lineage (NCBI taxonomy): Eukaryota > Metazoa > Arthropoda > Insecta > Lepidoptera > Tortricidae > Notocelia > Notocelia uddmanniana. Next base: position 11,331,469 of record LR991078.1, read on the forward strand.
CATTGTCTATTTTCTATTTCCAACAACATGTAATATGAGCATGTATGAGAAGATGTATGGATGTGATTGAAGCGAAAGAAGTATGTAAGGACCGTAGCATTTGGCGTTCTTTGGTCTCTGCCTACCCCATGGGATAACGGCGTGAGTTTATGTATGTATGTATGTAATATGATACCTGACCCTGAGTAAATACAGACAATGATTTATTATTCCATATATGGGAAAAGTATCCACTATCAATTGTGCCGACACAATGACGCAAATGGAAATTATTAACACTCCAATGAATCCGCTGTTTACACAGTATATAAGGCGTGCGTTTTACGGAATAAAGAACATTATTGACTCGACGCTTGACGTATCATTTCAACCCTCGAACACCGTACACTTCACCTCAATATATATTTATTTAATGATTACAATTCACGCTTGCTCCAAACAGATGTGGCATCGGACAACGACCAAGTGTCGGTGAAAGAGGCAGCTTCGGATTCCGAGGATGATCTTCCACTGATGACAATCAGCAATCAGAATAAAAACAAAGAGCCGGTTCGGAATAAGGACAAGGAGTTTCTAAAAGGTACTGTGTAATAGTCAGTTTTTTATTAGGAAACATTAGCAATGCCATTTGGTATATAATATACGAATGTTATACACGTCCACCTAAGCTCAATCCGCCCGGTAGTCAGTTTGAACTCCGCCACGGGTGAGGGGAGGGGGGTCAAAGTACGGAGCTCCCGGTGCTAAGAAAAAAATACTGTCCAGAAGGCCATTTAATGCAGATTCTAAAAACACTTTTATAAAACAAGTTTTACAAAATATGTAAATATGAGGGTTTGTTTGCATTTCGTTACTACTAAAAGTTTATTATTTTAAATATTGCGTCATATTTAGCTACGGAACCCTAAAAAACTGGTATGGGGAATGAATTGGGTATCACCTAGTTACCTGATAACGGGACCAAAGTTGACTCAAAGGACCGAACTAATGCACCAGATTTTTTTTCTGACCGCCTGGGATAAAAACTATATTTGGTTTTGATTATAGCAGAGCGTGAAATGTATCCAAAAAAGAACGGAAAAATAGGGGGGGCGGGGGGTACTGTTCAAAAAAAGCACTTAGGCCTTGTGTCATTCCCCTGTTGCCCCTCCCCCTGTATCCGCGCCCGCTTCCGCTTGTCCAGGGTTCAAGTCCGGCTACGCCCTCGAGCTGATCCTGAGCCGCGAGCAGCAGCTGTCGGAGCTGCGCGCGCGCGGCTCGTCAGTGAACTACCTCAACGCGCCGTTCAAGTGCGCGCCCTGTCGGCGGGGCTACGTGGAGCCCGAGGCGTACGCCAACCACCGGCTCAAACATGACGCGGTGAGCTGATGAAACTTTAGTGACAACCCTTGAATAACACTATGATACGATCCGAATACTCTTTATTGCACACCTCACACAAATAAAACGTTACAAACAGAAAATAAAAACAGTAATATGTAGGTACAGGTAGACAACAGGCGGTCTTATCGCTAAAGAGCGAATTCTTCCAGACAACCATGCAGTAGGTGGTGCAGAGTTAATATGAAACAAGATATAACATAATTTATAATAAAAATATTAATAACATACCTACTTATGTACTTTTATATATAAACATACATACAAAATCATACTTATATAACAATATCGCAAAACAAATAAGAAATAGTAAAATAAATATCACAGCAAAAAAATAATTCTATAGGTAGTCGATATTAAGGAAGGGACAAATAATGTTATTTAAGTAGGGATTTGAAAATATTAATCGTTTTTGCCCGTCTTATGTCAAGAGGGAGAGAGTTCCACAGTCGAACAGCTTTAAAAGTGAACGAACAGTTGTAGAATTTGGAAGAGAAAGATGGCACTGTTAAACAGTGGCGGAGCGCTCCTACAACACGATTCCCACCGGCTTGCCTAAATTTTTTGGTACAATATATCAAACTCATCATAAATCACTCATCAATAAAAATACAAAATATTTATTACATAAACACGTAGTACCATGTACATGTACAAATTGACTATAAGTATCTTAGCTTCACAATAAATTTCAACAATCATTACATTCATTATTTACTACGCACGTACTTCTCGACCAAGCTGAGTTTGCACCTCATTTGTATGCGGCGCCATACGCACCAGGTGAAAACTTAGCTTGGTCGAACGCGCTAACGCTAAGACAAGCCCGCGTATTATGTCTTGCCTTACCTAGCCATCTCATTCATAAAATTCCGCTTGTCATTGAAATTGCACGCACTACGTTCGTAAATTGTCAAGGACACGCATCGCAAAATGGCCGCCGAAAGAAAGCCGATTATTATCGTGTTACGGTAAGGTGTCTCTTTCGAATTTAGACCTTGACTTTAAAATGATAAGGTTTATATTAGAATTTAGAAATTTAGCAATTTAGAAACTGTCCGAATTTGGCGCACTTATTAAAACATTGCCATGGATTGCGAAAAATATAAAAATCTATTACTTATAATTATAATTTAAAATAAATATAAATTTTATCATAAAACACAATGGTCTAACGTAGTTTGAAGCTCAATAATTTAATTACTTACCAAGAATTTCGCAACCAAATTGCCCGTTTTTTGGATTCTTGGGTGAATAACGGAATGGGGTGGCAATACAGTTTACATTTGCCCGGTTACTCTACGAATACGAATAGTATGAATGTTTGGTGTTGTGATTTGTTGTTTTGATAAGATTAGTGCATAAATAATTAATTAATCTTTTAACCAGTGGAATTTAGATCTACAAGGTAGCTTGCATTAATAATTGTTGTTCCGTTGCGAGGGAGGCGTATTTGCAGGTATTTTTTTTTGTTTTCATCAGTTGTTTAATTGTAAATAATTTATGTATGTATGTATGTATGTATGTATTGCTTTATTGTACATAAAACACGGTAAAATGACAAACAAACAAAAAGTGGAAGTACAAAGGCGAGCTTATCCCTTTAAGGGATCTCTTCCAGCTAACCTTTGAGCAAATGAGTTGAAAGAAAACAATGGAGGATGAAGATAAACCACCTGTGAATTATGCACTGAAACAAAAATTGAAAACAAAACAAATTCATTTTGAATACACATTACCTTAATACTAAATAAGAATATAAAAAACGCGAATCAGTATATATATCAATAGAAAATACGACAAAATATTTTGGATATTATAAAATAAAATACTTACAGCCGAAAGAAAAAAAAAAGTTGTGTGTGTGAAATAATTATGTAAATAATTTAATTAAGTTTAGATGTGAATGCTGCTCAAAAGCCGCTTTTGTCATACTCGACTCGACATACATTATTTACGTGACGTCAGTGATGAAATGACAAGTATTGCAAAAGTGGTATATACTTACTGCAAGGGGTTGCGCTCAAGAACACAAATATACCTTTGCTTTTAAAGAAAAATTATAAATGTTAAGGTAGGTGCTTTTTTGCTCCGGGTTGCCCAGCGAAAATTCTTACGCGCCGCCACTGCTGTTAAAAGAAAATTATTAGAAGATCTGAGATAATTAAAATAGCTGAAACGCTCTTTCAGATAGCGGGGAGACGCAGGATTGAAAAGGACACTATACGTAAGAGCGAGAATGTGAGAGTTACGGTGATAACGGATAGGGAGCCAATTGAGTTTGGAACGGAAACTAGAAACATGGTCATATTTGCGTAACCCAAATATGAACCGTATGCAGACATTTTGGAGACGCTCTAGCTTATTAAGTTGCTCCTCTGAAAGGTCAAGGTAGGAGATATCGGCATAATCAAGAAGAGTAAGAAGTAATGTTTGGGCAAGCGCAATCTTAGTGGCGATGGGTAGAAAATTACGAAGCCGCCTTAGAGACCCCACTGCAGCAAACACCTTCCTGCTTACTTCACTCACATGGAGGACAAAGTACGATCCATAATGATTCCAAGATTTTTGACTGTGTTAGAGTAAGCAATTTGAATTCCATCAAAAATTTTAGGTGGGAGATTATCAAAATTAATTCTGGAAATCAGAAACAACCCTAGGATGACACTTTAGTGACAATCCTATAATGACACTTTAGTAACAACCCTAGAATAACACTTTAGTTTGTGGCAACCCCAGAATGACACTCCAGTGTCAACCCTAGAATGACACTCTGGTGACAACCCTAGAATAACACTTTAGTTAGTGGCAACCCTAGAATGACACTCTACTGTCAACCCTAGAATGATACTCTGGTGACAACCCTAGAATAACACTTTAATGACAACTCTAGAATAACACATTTGTGACAACCCTAGAATGCCACTTGACAAACCTAGAAATTACCCTAGGAAATTACTCTTTGAGTGACAACCCTATAATGCTCTAAAATGACCAGAGATTTCGCGGCAAAACATAGACTAGCTATGGGTATGACCCTAGAATGATACTGTAAAATCAAGTAGGTGATTTTACCAACAAACTATGGGAAGAGCTGTAGCCTACCAACCTAACTGTCCTATCGTCCTAACAACCCTAGACAACCCAGAGAGCCCTACAATGCCTAGCCCTAACCATAGGTTAAAATATACATATATATAATAAGTGCGGGATGTCTGCACCAAGAGACCTAAGGCAACAGACGGAAAGGGTAAAGTGGGATATTCTCACTGCCAATCACACAGACTCATGTGACTGTTACGGTTAAAGGTGTCTTGACCACAGTGAGAGGAATGACAACAGCAACGTCCAAACTCAAAGAGATTTTATTTACAAATTTACAAGCTGTTTATACAGATTTTTACATATGTGTGTGTTAATAATTATTATCTTAAATAAACATGTATATTGTCAATTTAACAAAACGTAGTTCGTACTTTGCCCGCTCTGTCAGCATCTGTGCAGTTTCTTGTCCCAAATCTTGATGCTGAATCTATGTAGGCATGTTCAACGCACGTGAACAGATACTTTAGTGACGACCTTCGAACGATACTTTAGTGAACCACTACGAAAATTGCTGACTAAAACTATTAATAAATATATAGTCAACAAACCTTATTGTACTTACTATGAGACTATGTACGGGCAGTAATTAAATTAGTGTAGAACCGCCGATTTGTTCCCCTAATATTTAGATTTATTACTAAGAGGAATCAGTTGTACAGATAACTTTTTATATCGTCTGTTCTGCAAAACTCAACGCAGTGCGGGGCCGAGGCTGCTTCATATGTCACACACGCCGCCTCCGCTCTACCGAATAGCGCGCGGTTTTTTGGTGCGACGTGCCCCGAACCGCGTTCGCTTTACCGAGAAACCGCCTCCGCCCCGCGACGACGCTGCGCCGCGCGATAAGCGTTTCGAGCTTTTTAGGGAACCGATGTTAAGTCATAGTTCAACCCTGCAATCCTAATTTGCAGAAAAGTGGATCGCACGTATGCGAGATTTGCACGATGCGCTACAAGACTGCGCGGAAACTGCGTGCGCACGTCGTCACTGCGCACGAGCGTCGCTACCAGTGCAACACGTGCGAGCACCGGTCGCACACCGCGTGAGTACACACTATACAATACTACTTTATATCCACTGTACCTACATTCTTCAATTGTAAAATATTGGGTGCGTTCGCTAGACCGAAAGGTAATGTCGAAATCGTAATTATCCGGACAGCGCTGTGATATTACTGCGCACGTGCGTCGCTACCAATGCAGTACTTACGAACATCGGTCGCACGTCGCGTGAGTACACACTATACAACACTACCTACATCCATAATATTTTTATCAACTGAAAAATGTTTGGCGCATTTGCTAGGCCGAAAGGCAAAGCCACCACCACCATCATATCAGCCGAAAGACGTCCACTGCTGGACATAGGCCTCCCTCAATTTCATGGGGGGTAATTGCCATAATCGCCACGCTTGGCATGCGGATTAGCGATTCTCCACCACACTCCAGAGATGCTGCTGCCCATCCCCCGGTGGTCTTGAACGTAGGCAAAAGGCAATTCGAAAATGTCCGGAAAATTACGTGAATGCAGTGTTCTTGTAAATACAAATGTATTCACTTTTAATATTGCGATATTGGGGTAATGTTTTAGTTATCTTTAATATTTAAACAGAATCTTGTGTTTTAAGGACGTCTCTGATGATAAGTACTAGTTGTGGTTGTAATGTCGGTGTAAGTAGGATGTGGTCTTACCTTTATAACGATAACAGCAGCGGTCTCGTTGCGTTTTGCAGTATGGCTTGAGAGCGCTGTTGAGCGTAAACACATTTTTCATCACACTTGCTCGTAAAGGGTCTTATTATACGCAGGCGTATAGAGAAGTTATAGCCGATTAGCTCCCGCGGGAGTTATGGATTTTCATAACTCCCTAGGGAGTTATGAGTTTCTCTGTGATCAGATTGGTTTAAAAAATCTAGTTGGCAGCGCTCCACAAGAATACTGCTCTCTGATTGGTCGCAATAGTGAAGATGCGCGCGCACGCTCCTCTCAGCATCCATGCATTGATACTGGAGATGAAGTGGTCGATTTCTTCAATTTTGATTAGTTTTGGAGTTATTTATTTCCTCGCAAATGTGATGAAAACATTGTGATTACCTCGGGACGTAAGAAAATTGCAAACTCGAGTCATCAAAAGCCCTCCGTCTCGGCGTCGGGCTTCTGATAGACTCGCGTTCGCAATTTCCCACTTACGCCCCTCGTTAAACAATGTACTATTAAAACAATGTACACGGTGTAAGTTTGTCTATCTCATTATTTTTTTAAATCTCTCAATCCCTCAAAGGTTAGCTGGAAGAGATCCTTCATAGGGATAAGTTCGCCTTTGTACTCTGATCCTGTGTGACATGTATATGTTTTAAACTGTTATTGTGTACAATAAAGTGCTTACATACATACATACATACATACTATTATTAGTGGGAAGGTTGAACCTGATTTTTGAGTAGTTTGTTTACATCAGGCTGAATTTTACTTAAAAACAACCGTAAGTCGCTGCCCTCAGTAATATGGAGCCGATTTCTCTTTTTTCTAACAATGTTGCTACAGGCACGTCGTAATACGGACCCGGGTATGTCCTAAAACTACGACCACGACCACTGGGGGATGAGCAGCAGCATCCCTGGAGTGTGGTGGAGATACTGTGATCGCCAATCCGCATGCCAAGCGTGGCGATTATGGCATTTACCCCCCATGATATTGGGGGAGGCCTATGCCCAGCAGTGGACGTCCTTCGGCTGATGTGGTGGTGGTTGTTACTACAGCACTAAATCCACTTTCCGCTAAGTATAAGTATGACGATGGGAATGCTATCAGAAATCGTTGAACAATTGACCACTATCTTGGGTACAGATGCGGAATCGGCTTCTGTAGCCAAAATTCCTGATAACATTTGCTCACGCCCCCCTTTACCCTCTCAGCGCCCCCTGATTTTCTCTGGGTCTTCTACCGCCCCCCAGGGAGCTTCCATGTTGAGAGCCCATGCTTCACCAGGTCCCAAGCGCGCGAGCACGAGAAATGGCACCGCGGCCACCTGTACGTGTGCAAGCTGTGCGGGCACGTGTCGCGCGCGTCCACGTCGCACCTGACGCACCTGCGCGCGCGCCACCGCACGCAGCACGTGTGCGCGGCGTGCGGCGCCAGCTTCCTCGGCGCGCACGGCCTTCGCATGCACGAGGGGAAGGCGCACAAGCACAAGCAGGTGAGCCGTGCGCTACCTCTACCCGCGCGCGCGGGGACAACCCTGGAGATATGCTTTTTTATTTATCTATACTTAATATTATAAAGTTGAAGAGTTTGATTGTTTGTTTGTTTGAACGCGCTAATCTCAGGAACTACTGTTTCGAAATGAAAAATTATTTTTGTGTTGGATAGTCCATTTGTCGAGGAAGACTTTAGGCTATATAACATCACGCTGCGACCAATAGGATCGAAGACGCGGACGAAGTCGCAGGCAACAGCTAGTTTAAAAATAAAACTACACTTAATCTAAATTTGAAAAAAAAATAGTTATTTGTTATACAAGGGTACAAAGTTGTATTTTACCCGCGAGTGTGGAATTGAAACACGAGCCAGCGAAAGGATTCTATAGTTGAACCATGAGCGAAGCGAGTGGTTCTAAAATCGAATCCTGAGCGTAGCGAATGTTTCAACACACGAGAAGTAAAATACAACTTTGCACCCGTGTGTAACACAAAACTTTTCTCCTCACTATAGCGAGAAAAGTGCAACATGCAAAAAAACACAGTTTCACAGGCATGATTTTCACTGGAATCACTAATTTTTGTACGATATTATAACAGAAAACTCTAAAATTTGTGTATAATATTTACGTGAGTCGGAGTCGGTGACAAGTTGTGTATATTTTAGTTGACATTGACAATAATGACATTTCTGACGATGCGTTTTGAAATTGCATCGAATCAACTTGTGCGTTTACAATTATACTCAATATCATCATATTAAAATGTTACTTATAGAATTTTAAGGTTTACGACTTAAATCATTAAATTTGGTATTTTTTATTAAATTCTCAAACCATTTATTAATGATAATTGATATCAAACGAACCATTATTATGAGCGTTTTACGTTTTGTTATCTGTCAAAAACTACTCAAACACGCTCCAGGGTCAAAGTACTTTCCCCACTTGTGGATAAAATGCGTTTTACCCGCTTGTTTCAAAGGATAAAAGACGGCTTTCCGAGCTAGTGAGGGGAATTTTTTTTTTTGTAACAGACCACTTGGAGTTAAATGCTGACCCGCTAAATAGTCCACCGTTTAATTTTTTGCTCCTGTTGCAGGGTCCATCCTGTATATACAATATATTATACAGGGTGTTTTTATTCATTTCCGTTCCTTCTAGCATATAGCTGTGTATAGCCATAGAATCGACGTAGCATATTTAGTTTTTTAAATTCAGGTTTTTTTTCTATGACAATTCGGAATTCGAATGACACGCACGTCAACATTGTTTAATTGTTAAGGATCTTTTATACTATACTAGGGGTGTTAGTTAAAGAAAATGCATTCTTGAATATCTTCAAAATGGTACGAATTGGGATACTAGTGTTTTAGAGAAGATACGGTCTGTTCATGCTTGCAAGGGCAAAGTAAATACCTTAATACTAGTGTTATTTTATTGTATGTAGATTGACGAGAGACATAATCCTGTTCTGGATTAGTTTTATTGTTATTGACGCTTAGAGACCTTATACATCTCTAAGAATATTAAGTTTACTTATTTTAATTTTAGCGCTTAGAGATCATTTACATCTCTAAGGACTTTTAAATAATTGTTATTAATCGTATTTGGACGCTCAGAGACCATATACATCTCTGAGGTATTAAATTAATTTTATGTACTTTTTGTTTATTCGGACAGATCGTATTCAATACGTCCTTAATATTTGTACATTTATTTTTATATAATTGTTAATCAGTATATTTTTTTAATCATTATTATTAAGTAAGATTGTCAGTTTATTTTTTTAATTGTATAAATTCACGCTTTGACTTGTAAAAGTGCCCTTGTGGCCTATTTGCAAAAATTAAAAAAAAAAAAAAAAAAAAAAAAAGATAACTTTATATCATCTCAGGATTCTGCCCTCGCAATTAACGGAATTCAATAAAAACGTCCTGTATACTTACATATACATAACCTACTTTATTTACAGTCAGCATCAAAAGTAGCTGCACATCTGAAACGTTCAAAGACAAAGACAAAAGAAAAAATATTTATTTGTAAACATAGGTTCATAGGTCTTACAATTATTTAGTAGTATCTCCATGTTTTGCCATAAGGCATACAAATATTTTGAGTCAAGATGGAACATGCATAAACAATTACAATTTTTCATCTGTCAAGTATTCCTTTAATGAATAGTAGGCTTTTTTAACTAGGAATGCAAACAAGCTTTTTTTGAAATCTAACTTAGTATATCCTTCTAACTTAGTTATACTACTTGGCAATTTATTGTATATTTTAGGTGCCATCCCTAAAATACTTTTGTTCAAAAGTCTTTATTACTAGGGAATAAGAGCTTTTGACCCCTTCATATGCGTAGCTAGTTTTGATGCTGACTGTAGTTACTATCGGCCCAATGAAACCGATCCATCATGGGACTGTGTCAAAATAACGTCTTAAGTAAAAAAAAAAAAAAACTACTTTTACTTTTTGCCGTTGCCGATGCCGTTACTGTAATACAGTTATTATATGCAGAGCGCTCGTGGCCCAGCGGCACCCGCCTACCGCGTGCGGTATGCGAGGTTAAGCAATGTGGGCGCAGGTCAGTTCTTGGATGGGTGACCGCTTTCAGTGGTTACTAACTGAGCGCTCTCGTGCTTTGGAAGGCACGTTAAGCCGTTGATCCCGGCTGCTGTCTACGACAGCAGTCGTTAAGCCAAGTTAGAGGCCTTCGGGCGGCTTGAGAACTTCTAACAGTCAAGTTGCCCACTCACTAGACAAAGGGGGGTCGAAGTTGCACCACGTCCGTAGGGAGTAACCACCGTTACCCTACACGTGACCCCTGGGTGGCGCTAAAAGTGCAACAAAAACTGGCAACCGTACTTGTCTTCTCGAAGATCTCACGGTTCGTAAATAAATGACATACTATTAAATAAATAGTTATTATATGCTGGGCCAATAGTACCTAATGAAAACTACTATGATAACAATTACGACCTGTTGCATTGACGACCTGTTTAGCCTAGTTGGTAGTGACTCTGCCTCCGAAGCTAGAGGTCCCGGGTTCGAATCCCGGCCAGGGCATTTATTTGTGCATTTTTCACGGATATTTGTTCTTGGGTCTTGGATGTTTTCTATGTATTTAAGTATGTATTTATCTATATAAGTATTTATATCGTCGTCAAGTACCCATAGTACAAGCTTTGCTTAGTTTGGGACTAGGTCGATTTGTGTACGATTGTCCCCCAATATTTATTTATTTATTTATTTTATTTTTATTTTACGAGCTTATAAGAGAGATACTTGCGTAAGCTTGAAAGTCAATTTGAGCTTGTCTGATAGTTAGCGTAATCGGTTAGTTAGCAGAAGGGCATTCCACAGTCTAATCGCTTGAACGGTGAAAGATCCAGACGTAAAACCAGATATGGTTTTTTGACAACCCTGGCGCCACAAGGCCATGTTGACCGTTTCATTCTAAGACATATTAAGAAATAATGTAACAGGACACTTACTTCTAAGTTTTTTTGACAACCCTGGCGCCACAAGGCCATGTTGACCGTTTCATTCTAAGACATATTAAGAAATAATGTAACAGGACACTTACTTCTAAGTTTTTTTGACAACCCTGGCGCCACAAGGCCATGTTGACCGTTTCATTCTAAGACATATTAAGAAATAATGTAACAGGACACTTACTTCTAAGTTTTTTTGACAACCCTGGCGCCACAAGGCCATGTTGACCGTTTCATTCTAAGACATATTAAGAAATAATGTAACAGGACACTTACTTCTAAGTTTTTTTTGACAACCCTGGCGCCACAAGGCCATGTTGACCGTTTCATTCTAAGACATATTAAGAAATAATGTAACAGGACACTTACTTCTAAGTTTTTTTGACAACCCTGGCGCCACAAGGCCATGTTGACCGTTTCATTCTAAGACACATTAAGAAATAATGTAACAGGACACTTACTTCTAAGTTTTTTTACCGACCTCAATAGAAGGAAGGAGGTACTCAGCTCGTCCGCAAGTTTGCTTGTTCCTTTTTTTTATGTATGTTCCCCGATAACTCTTGAACACGTTGGCCGATTTTGATATTGTTTTTCGTTTCAAAGCAGGTACCCGGACATTGGTCCCATATAAATTTGGTGAAGGTCTGATGATGGGATCTAGGAGGAATCGAGGGAACTCCTCGAATTTGATAGGCACGCATATGCTGATTTCGGTATTTTCTGTAGGTAACCAAGCATTGGCTCACGGAAACCACAAATTGTTGCATAGCAAGTACAAAATTTGAGTCGGTATTTTTTGGTATAAATTATTTATTACTTAAATATGTCTGAAACTAACGGGAGTTTACTGTGTAAATTCACTGCTGCGACTAATTGCATCTCTTTGCTCTCTTTGTTTTAGCCCGTTACTGATGACTCTCCGGCCTCGGAGCGGTATTGTGGCGATTGTGATATTCAGTTCGCGTCGATGGTTGCCTGGAAGCGGCATATTCTTAGTGCGGCCAACCACGCCTTCACCAACCGCAAGTAAATACAGTGATATTAAATTTGCCAATAATATACACCTAAAATTACATAAATTGGGCCCCGTAGGCATGGTTCATAAAATGCTAGCAACATTTTCTCGCTGAACCGCAACGAGCGAGGAAGCTGCCAGCTCTTCGGTCCCCTGTGGCGTCAAAGAGCCTTTTGGAAAGCTCCTTAAATTTATTTTTAACTCTTTATTCATTTTTTGTCTTAGATTAGGTTTTTACAATAATAAAAAGTAAAATATAAAACAATATTTACAAAACATAAAATCATTATAAAAACCTAACCTAGGGTGCCGCCGGCAGCGAGGCAGGGCCTAAGCTACCGGTGGTTAGGGCGACAGAGAAAGAAACCTCCGGACTATCCGCGCCGTGTCCAGGAGTACCGCCTTCTGTATCTGACCCTTGACCCAGCCATCTAACGAGAGTCTCTTAAGATGTTGGTCGAGACTCTTCGCAATTGTGCAGTCACAGAGATGGTCGGTTCAATTATTATTATTATTATTATTGTATGTCTTTTCCGCTCACGGGACAATGGTGTCCCGGACCTTTGGAAGGCGTACGCGGAGCCGAAGTACCGAGGTACCTAAGTACCAACCGAGTACCACATAGCCAACACGTAGAGGCCCTTTTGACAATTTAATGAAATGCAAGGGGTACACCGAGCGGATGCTGTCCCTGCCCGTGTCATGAGACGCACACAGAGACAGAACCCGCCAGGGACAATTGCTGGTTGATGGAATCTAAATGGAACCGGACTATTGGGTGAATATGATGGACTAATGGCTGGGCTATTGAGTGAGACAACTGACGTCTGCCTAATAAAACTGTCTCACATTTTTATCTCAGGCAGACGGTGACTCGCCCTCTGCTAGATGGGCCCCTATAAATAGCGTCATTAAAAATGGCCTAAGGGCAACACCGGTGCAGAGGGCTGGATGTAGAGAGGTGGCACTGGACTTTAAACATATAGCCAACTCGCCACTTAGGTGACCACATCCACCCCCGAGCAACAGCTCTAGCGACTCCACCTTAACCGGCTGTCCAGACAGCCGGTTAAGGCAAGCCAGAGGCGGGGGGCCTGTTCATACAACCAACCCACAGGACACCCCCAGGAGCACTCGGGTACATAGGGTCGCTGCTCCCTAACAGCTCGCCACAAGCTGCCCTATGTTGACTGACTGCACTGGAAATCCAGTGGGCGATGGGGTCGTCAGATCCCTACGCCAATTTATTATTATTATTTTATTTTAAACCGGCAGCTGTCGCTGATACGTAATTTGCGTAATTTGGGGTAATGTTTCTCGCAATACAATCTTTAATTATTGAACTTATCGCGTGAAATACAGACTTAATAGTATGGATCATTGTCTACCAGTCAATTTTGGGAAATGAAATTGTTTTGGTTTTGTGTTGTATATTGAAATGGATTCTACTTTATGGTTTAGGGGCGTGTGCGTGATATGTGGGCCGTCGTGTCCGGGCGACGGCACGCACCTCAAGGAGAGTGTGAAGGCGCTCCGCCCCACCAATAAGATGCCTTCGTTACGGGCTACAACACTCACTTGCGAACAGGTACAATTGTTCTTTTATACACGCAACATCATATATTGAAAGCTTGATATTGAATGCATGAAACATAAATACCAGTGGAGTAGTATCAAACTGAGCAAGTTAGATTCTGTTCTGCAAGGGTTGCAACATAAACTTGTCAAATATGTAAACTGGTGAAAATAAAGTAAAAGTAAAAATGTATTACCAGAAAGATACAGTACAAAACATGCAAGGTCGATGACCCCACACTAGGCTAGACCTGTATCGTAAATATTATCATCAATTCGAAAATTTTACGCACGGCGTGCGCTACTTATCCATTAATCGATTGCCACTTTTAATCATATGTCATATCCTACTTGAATTATACAATATTTTAGGAATATTTTTGTATGATACATACAATCTGGGTCTCTTCAAGACAAAAGTGATTAGGCTATTACTGAACCAGTGAGCAACATCTTAGGCCTTGTCATCGCTTTCCATCAGGTGAGACTAAGACTAACCGTTGGGTCAATCAATCATCATAAAAAATATAGTTTAATCAATTAAAATTAACTTTTGTATTTTCTTGTTATCTTTAGTGTGGCTCGACGTTCGCAAATGGCTCGAAACTGCAAGCGCACGTGAAAAGGGTGCATTTGGGTGTGAAGTACAACAAACACGTCGTCTGCGAAGTTTGCGGCAAGAGCTGTACAGTAAGTTGTTATACAAATACAATACAATACAATACATAATACTCTTTAGTGAGAGTATTACGAGAGAGCGAGCTCTTCCAGGCACCTCAAGTTAACCGAAGCAAATAGAACTAGTATTCAATGTAGGTTATGAAGAAAAGATTTAAAATAACCGTTTTTTATTATACTAATTATTACATTCAAATTGCTCTTGACTGTACCCACAATTCGTACTTTCCTCAGACCTCCAGACCCCCTCTCCCCTTTGCCTCCTTCTGCCATCGGTTGGCGACGCTCTTGGACCTTCCTGACAGTTAGCAGACCTCGTAGCCTAATGGACACAATTGCCAAACCTTTACGGATTTCAGGATTTGCTGTATTCAAAGCCAGTTATATTTTTCCCTTTTACAGTCCAACGCCTCTCTAAAATACCACCAACGGACTCACACCGGTGAGAAGCCGTACCAGTGCCAAAGCTGTCCGAAAAGGTTCGCGGACAGCAACCAGCTGCGGATCCACACGCGGCGGCACACGGGCGAGCGTCCGTACTGCTGCCGCCACTGCAGCCGGACCTTCGCGCAGAAACCTGCGCTCAACAGGCATTACAGGGTCAGTTCACAGTTGTCAAATTTGTAAAAAAAAAAGAAAAAGGAACTATATCTACCATGATATTCACGATCGCCGGATGCCAGTGGCAACCCTAGAAAGGTGTCACAATCCTAGAATTACGGTGATAATTTCAGGATGACAGTGACAATTCTAGAAAGATAGTGACAATTCTAGGATGATAGTGACAGTCCTAGAATAAAAATGACAAATATTTGATGTCATGACAGTGACATTTATAGGATGACAGTGACAATACTAGAATAAAAAATAAAAATCTAATATGACATGACAGTGACAAACCTAGAATATAAACGACGATTCTATGATGACACTGACAATTCTGGGATAAATAAAGTATCGCCATCAAATCCTCCGGCTCGAAGCCGTACCAGTGCCAAAGCTGTCCGAAAAGGTTCGCGGACAGCAACCAGCTGCGGATCCACACGCGGCGGCACACGGGCGAGCGTCCGTACTGCTGCCGCCACTGCAGCCGGACCTTCGCGCAGAAACCTGCGCTCAACAGGCATTACAGGGTCAGTTCACAGTTGAAAAATTTGCAAAAAAAAAGAAAAAGGAACTATATCTACCATGATATTCACGATCGCCGGATGCCAGTGGCAACCCTAGAAAGGTGTCACAATCCTAGAATTACGGTGATAATTTCAGGATGACAGTGACAATTCTAGAAAGATAGTGACAATTCTAGGATGATAGTGACAGTCGTAGAATAAAAATGACAAATATTTGATGTCATGACAGTGACATTTATAGGATGACAGTGACAATACTAGAATAAAAAATAAAAATCTAATATGACATGACAGTGACAAACCTAGAATATAAACGACGATTCTATGATGACACTGACAATTCTGGGATAAATAAAGTATCGCCATCAAATCCTCCGGCTCGAAGCCGTACCAGTGCCAAAGCTGTCCGAAAAGGTTCGCGGACAGCAACCAGCTGCGGATCCACACGCGGCGGCACACGGGCGAGCGTCCGTACTGCTGCCGCCACTGCAGCCGGACCTTCGCGCAGAAACCTGCGCTTAACAGGCATTACAGGGTCAGTTCACAGTTGTCAAATTTGTAAAAAAAAAAAGAAAAAGGAACTATATCTACCATGATATTCACGATCGCCGGATGCCAGTGGCAACCCTAGAAAGGTGTCACAATCCTAGAATTACGGTGATAATTTCAGGATGACAGTGACAATTCTAGAAAGATAGTGACAATTCTAGGATGATAGTGACAGTCCTAGAATAAAAATGACAAATATTTGATGTCATGACAGTGACATTTATAGGATGACAGTGACAATACTAGAATAAAAAATAAAAATCTAATATGACATGACAGTGACAAACCTAGAATATAAACGACGATTCTATGATGACACTGACAATTCTGGGATAAATAAAGTATCGCCATCAAATCCTCCGGCTCGAAGCCGTACCAGTGCCAAAGCTGTCCGAAAAGGTTCGCGGACAGCAACCAGCTGCGGATCCACACGCGGCGGCACACGGGCGAGCGTCCGTACTGCTGCCGCCACTGCAGCCGGACCTTCGCGCAGAAACCTGCGCTCAACAGGCATTACAGGGTCAGTTCACAGTTGAAAAATTTGCAAAAACAAAAGAAAAAGGAACTATATCTACCATGATATTCACGATCGCCGGATGCCAGTGGCAACCCTAGAAAGGTGTCACAATCCTAGAATTACGGTGATAATTTCAGGATGACAGTGACAATTCTAGAAAGATAGTGACAATTCTAGGATGATAGTGACAGTCGTAGAATAAAAATGACAAATATTTGATGTCATGACAGTGACATTTATAGGATGACAGTGACAATACTAGAATAAAAAATAAAAATCTAATATGACATGACAGTGACAAACCTAGAATATAAACGACGATTCTATGATGACACTGACAATTCTGGGATAAATAAAGTATCGCCATCAAATCCTCCGGCTCGAAGCCGTACCAGTGCCAAAGCTGTCCGAAAAGGTTCGCGGACAGCAACCAGCTGCGGATCCACACGCGGCGGCACACGGGCGAGCGTCCGTACTGCTGCCGCCACTGCAGCCGGACCTTCGCGCAGAAACCTGCGCTCAACAGGCATTACAGGGTCAGTTCACAGTTGTCAAATTTGTAAAAAAAAAAGAACAAGGAACTATATCTACCATGATATTCACGATCGCCGGATGCCAGTGGCAACCCTAGAAAGGTGTCACAATCCTAGAATTACGGTGATAATTTCAGGATGAAAGTGACAATTCTAGAAAGATAGTGACAATTCTAGGATGATAGTGACAGTCCTAGAATAAAAATGACAAATATTTGATGTCATGACAGTGACATTTATAGGATGACAGTGACAATACTAGAATAAAAAATAAAAATCTAATATGACATGACAGTGACAAACCTAGAATATAAACGACGATTCTATGATGACACTGACAATTCTGGGATAAATAAAGTATCGCCATCAAACCCTCCGGCTCGAAGCCGTACCAGTGCTAAAGCTGTTAGAAAAGGTTCGCGGACAGCAACCACCTGCGGATCCACACGCGGCGGGTCACTGGCGAGCGGCCGTTCTGCTGCCGCCACTGCAGCCGGACCTTCGCGCAGAAACCCGCGCTCAATAGGGATTACAGGGTCAGTTGATAGTTGACACATCAACAAAAATAAAGTCCTGTTTTAGTAACTATATTTATAATGCCGGATGACAGTGGTAACCCTAGAAAGATGGGTAAATTCTCGGATGACAGTGACAACCCTAGCATGATAGTGACAGTTATAGGATGGCAGTTACCTCAGAGAGAGTAGACGTCAAATAATAATACCGCTAAGAGCGAGAAGATCATATACTAAATTGATTAAGAGCGACAGAGAGGGATATATCATTTGTTGTCCTTGTCATAGTTTCGCTTTCTTTATTTGCCTCAATGTCATCTAAACGTCAAGTCAAATAGTTTTAAGGCAAATAAACGATTACCCGGCCAAATTAAAGAGGTTGTTTATTGTAAGCCGCTAGACGTTTAAGGCTAGTTCTCAGTTTAGCTGCATAAGAGTTTTTCTGTTTCTGTCCCCTTTGGTGAAACTCGTATAGGATCTCTATAGAAATCCTTACTCTGAGGCAGTGACAATTCTAGTATGATAGGGATAATTCTAGCATGCCAGTGACGATCCTAATAAATCCTAATAAAAATGATAATCATGATGATAGTGTTACTCCTAGAATTCAAATGACAATCCTAGAATAAAAATTACAGTGTCAATCCTAGAATAAAAACGACAATTCTATGATGACAAGTGGCAATCCTAGAATATTAAGAGGAAACACTAAGAGCAAGAGAATTGAAAAATAGGTATTTATAAAATCTATTGCCGTCGCGCTATACCCTAAACAAATGCCCATGGAGAGCAGAGAGGGACAACTTCTCTAAGACACTAAGTATCTCAATTCGTACCATTTCAAAGATGTTCAAGAATTCATTTTCGTTAATTAACACTCCTAGTATAGTATAAATAAAAGATCCTTAACAATTAAACAATGTTACACAAAAATTAAACGAATCCATAAATAAACTTCAAATGGCAATGGCATAAACTTCTAATTTCCCAAGTTGCCAGCCTGCATGAACAAAGGTTCGATCTCATTAATTATACGAGTACACCTTCTTACTTAGAGCATATATAACAGGAGTGGCCATCAGTATGGGATTCTTCAAGAAAAGAGTGTATAATTTTTTAAAGGGTCGGCAACGCGCATGTGACACCGCTGGAGTTGCAGGCGTCCATAGGCTGCGGTGACCGCTTACCATCAAGCGGGCCGTACGCATGTTTGCCACCGACGTGGTATAAAAAAAAACTGCAGCTCGGACCGAAATTACGTACAACGTTTCGTAGTTTCCTTTTCCAAAACTGGACTGATTTCATTATCTTTTCATTAATAATTAGAGGAAGGTTTTTGCTGTGCTCCAATGCTATTCTTTTTTTTTTCAAGTTTGTTTGCTGGATGATGAACACCGCGGAAATTCTGGCCATATTTTTTGGTTTATGAACGTTTCTTAAGAGGGCGCAGTACCCTCGGTTCTCTATACAAACGTATTTATGCTCTCATTTTAAAACGCCATGCTAGAATAACATGAAACTTTGTAGTATAAGTAGTTGCTAGAAATTGTAAAAGTTTTTTGAGTTTTTACGGCTTGTATGAAAACCTTAATAATCGTTGTATTTTTTCTCCATTATAATTTCAAGCATCAGAAACTAATTTCCGACCTAGATATGCCGGATCCCATTGTGTATGCAAAGTTTCATGTTATTCTAGCATGGCGTTTTAAAATTTGAGCATAAATACGTTTGTATGGAGAACCGAACGTACTGCGCACTCTTAATAATTAATTTATGAAAAAAAGTAAAACATAGGGACATGGCAATAGTGGCCACAGATTATTTGAAAAAAAAAAAATGATTGCTCTAGTGCTAGTGGCATTATCCAAGGAGGTACCAGGGGACTACGTTTGTATGGAAAAACGGCCGTAGTGTTTACTCTTAAATATATCTAAACTAAGATCTAAATTCAGTAACAAAACCAATCAAAACTAACATTAAATATAATAAAACAAAAATAAGACTCTAAAATAGCCCACCCTGCATCGTACTTAGTGCAAAGTTACCCATAATGCCGTGGTTACCATAGACAAGCGTAATTTTGCGCCAAAAAGACAGTGGCAGGCCAGCCATAATTTTTTTTTAATACCACGTCGGTGGCAAACAAGCGTACAGCCCGTCTGATGGTAAGCGGTCACCGTAGCCTATGGACGCCTGCAACTCCAGTCCAGGTGTGTCACATGCGCGTTGCCGAACCTTTAAAATTGATATTAATATGTTAATGTATACCCCTCAGGTTCACACAGGCGCCAAGCCGTACTCCTGTCAGTACTGCGCCAAGTGTTTCAGCCAATCCAACTCTTTGAAGCTGCACGTGAAGACGGTACACCTCAAGATGCCCGGGAAGAAACGGCAGGAAGACACGAAAGAAGATTTAACTGTGGAAAAGGCTTTGGAATAATCGATTGCGATGTTTTATCTAAGATGACGAAAAGCACTCGAAGTGGGATTTTACAACACCCTTTGCTGCTTTTTTTTTATTCTTCAAATTACGCATATTACATGCACCTATGAACGTCAATAAACTACCACCGGTTCGGAAAAATAAACCTCTGCCACGAGAAGAATGGGCGTAAGAAACTTGGCGAGAAGTCATTTTTTCAAAACAATATAATTGTATAGTCTATTACAGTCTCAGTTACTACAAAAATGTGATGATTTCGTAAAATATATGGTAGTTTTTGTATAATTTGTACTTACATGACTGCTGTGGGCATTCGTGGATAAATCCCACTTCTGAAATAAGATGATTCTTCAAACTTACAACTGTACTGTGTCTCACTTTATGCACTTACAGGAGTTACCGGGTTCATACCCGATGATACAATCACGATTGATAATAAAAATGCATCAGAATTATACAACTACAACTTAATACTTCGATTGAACCTCCACTCAATGCTAGCGCTCGTTAACGAATGACCTCACTGCGTCCCGCCATAGAGTTTTTGATCTTGTACCCCCACCAAAAAAGGTAGGGAATCAATATCAATACTTTCGATCTGGTATTAATCTGTTTTTCACGTAAGAAGAGTCCGGTGACAGCTGTCAACCCAGTACAAATTATGTAATTTTTGACGTATAATGACCCTCAATTTAAACAAATTATACAAAAACTACCATATATTTTACGAAATCATCACAAAAATAACAATACAGTGGAAAACCTATTTTCGCAGTAGATTAGCCGTGCAGGGCGCTATCACTGCCAAACATCCCTATCCATGATGTAATCGTTTACCTTATAATATGCTTTTGAAATAAGTGTTTGTTTTACTACAGATTTGAATTTAGAATTGCTAAGTTCAGTAATGTGTTTTGGAATTTTATTGTAGAATTTGATGCTTAAATATGAAGAATTAAAGAAGGAAGAAAAATTAAAATATTATATTATATAAATTAATAAAACTAACATAAGATAAGTACCTAATTACTAACGGCTCGATGGACCTCCGTTGTCAGATTAAATAAATTATTATTCTCTTTATTTTTCTTACAACTTAAGTTAGGTTTTTTACAAAACATTTAATAAAAGTAAAATATAATAATACACATACAAAATATAAAAGCATTATAAAAAACCTAACCTAGAGTGCCGCCGGCAGCGAGGCGGGGCCTAAGCTACCGGTGGTTAGGGCGACAGAGAGAGGAACCTCCGGACTATCCGCGCCGTGTCCAGGAGTACCGCCTTCTGTATCTGACCCTTGACCCAACCATCTAGCGAGAGTCTCTTGAGATGTTGGTCGAGACTCTTCGCTATTAGACCGTTCGCGGAGACAAAAAAAAATATTATTATTATTATATTTCAAATGTGACAGAGAAGGAGATACACGAAAGATTTTAGTTCACGGTAGGCCCTACGGGAAAGGGAAATTATTTATATGAAAAGTAATTTGTTATTGTATGATGTAACAATGCATAATAATCTGAAAGTGATTGTAATTTTATAGCAATATATTTATAAATTAAATACATTTTAGATAACATATTTTTCTTATTTATCGAGTCATGTTCATGTATTACAGTCTCATTCGGGCATGCAGCTGTCCCTAAGGGAGGTATTCCACCACCACATTGAATATCTTTGTCCAATTTCTTTGACAAAGATATTGAATATCGTATTAAACTCATCCAATATCTTTGTACAATTTCTTTGTCAAATCTTTGATCAAAGTTCTTTGACGTAGGCCCATGCCACTCATCCAATATCTTTGTCCAAGTTTTATTTTTTTTCATGCGTAGCCATATTGATTTTACTGTCATCGGAATCTTTGATCAAATGTCGGGGTCCCATCGTGGTCCCATCCAAGTTTGATGAAATCATCCAATTTCTTTGATCAAATGTATATTGGATGAGTGGAATACCTCCCTAATCCATATTTGTGGGTGCAGCACGTGCGTGGCTTGCTCATTCATAAGGGCCCTTTACACGGTTAATATTATCACAATATATGGATGCCAATATTATCGCGGTATTCAAAATTGTATGGATTTTGCTTCAATATTCACGTGATATGAGTGTAACGTGTGATAATAATTACCATGTAAAAGGCCCCATAGAGATAAGAGATATATACGTACTCAGAGTAAGGATTTCTATAGAGATCCTATAAGAGTTTCACCAAGGGGGACAAAGGAGCCCTTATGCAGCTAAATTAAGAACTAGTCTTAAACGTCTGGCGTCTTACAATAAACAACCTCTTTAATTTGGCCGGGTGATCGTTTATTTGCCTCAAACTATTTGACTTGACGTTTAGATGACATTGAGGCAAATAAAGAAAAGCGGAACTATGACAAGGACAACAAATGATATATACTTCTCTGTCGCTCTTATTTAATTTAGAAATTATTATCTCGCTTTTAGCGGTATTATTATTTGACGTCTACTCTGGGTACTCTGAGTATACGTATAAGTAGAGGACCATCCGTGGCCAAAAATGCGGTACCGAAAGAGTTAAGAGACTCACTTAGGCTTAGAGTATCCTTTTCTAGTATCATAATACGGCAATGCGTTAATTGAGTAACATTCGGACTTTTCGGACTCCGAAATTTTAATATAAAAAAGTCTTGTATCTTAGAAGATAAAGTACATTTCTATTTGTCAACGCGTTGAAAGATGTCGGTCTTGGCATAGTGTATAACTATATATAAGGGCTTTGGGCTTGAAATGATGCTTTTAACCACGGATCTATACCTAAAGGACCTATACCTTTAGGTATCTATCATTTAGCTGTCATTCTAGCGCAATATATAACTTCAACCCTCAGATTAAACCATTACCCATCAAATAAGATACCATTACCGAACGAGATGGTCATGTGCAGTAGGCCTCATAAGTAGTTGGACACTTTAGGACTTTGTTGCTTTCATCCATTCGAAATTTATTATGACAGGTTAAATATGACGTTAAAGTGGCAAGGTGTAAAGGTGTTCAGCCCCTTGTGAGGCATACCGTACTAAGAGCGGCATAGAGAAACATCATTTGTTGTCCTTGTCATAGCGCCATTTTTACGGAATACACACATACAAAGATATGTGAAAGAGATGTAAGCATGGACAATATAACACGTGGAAGCAAGATGCACTGACATATCTACTGTCCCTCATTGCGTATAAGGCATTGCGTATATTTGTCACCGTCACTGAAACGTAATCGATTGAATACTAGTATTCTTTGATCTGTGATTGAATGCACATTGAATGCCATTGCTATAACGACATATAACGCGACTAAAGATGGGATGTCACAATCGTGCTAAAGGATGTATGTATCAGCCTTCTCATACATCTTAATTTAGTCAGGTTACCATAAGTCCGTCCCTTTTGGTGATACGCTAATTCTCCTTCTATAGGATCCTCTTTCTACGCGCCTAAGTTAAAGAGGTTGTTTATGTTTAAGCCAACGTTCTTAATTTTGCTGTTTAAGAGCTTTCCCGTCCCGCTTGGACGCGACGCGTATAAATGGGGACTATCACGACGGCGACGTACGACATTTAAGACCCAATGTGAATTCCCAATTTAGATGCGTAAAAGCGTTTCTGTCCCTGTTTCTATAGAAATTCTTAATCATGGCTTGACGCGCATTGCATGATCATTAATATCATGATGCCATATTGAATATTGACTATACATTAGAATCATTACGTGATAATTGCAGTGCAATAACAAAACGCTGATCGACAGCTGTCAGTTTCTTGGGCGTTCTTTAAACTATGACGAGATTGTTGTATGAAGAAAAGCGTGAGAAAAGCATTATCATTTCCACTTTGTGATTTTATTAACAAATTGAGGTGAATTTAATAAAAAATATTTATTTTTACATTAGCAATAATTACATTTATGCCTTAAAAGTAATATTTTATTGGCCTTGGCAAGTAAAACATGATTGTATTATTTTCAAGGGAAATGCGTATTTTTTGATTTATAATGTAGAAATACGCCTCAGCTAATCCCTTCAATGAAAATAGTAAACGAACTATTTATTTATTGTTGTTGTTATCAATTACGTACTCAAATTGCAATAATTACGCCAAAAATGACTACAAGAAGAGTTGCCGCGGCTAAATCGAAGTTCTACAAGACGTTACAACTGTTTTAATTCAACTTTCGTCCTGCGTAACCTGTGATGCATTAGGATTGAAGTGTACCTATCCGTAATAACAAAAGTGTAAACTGAAATGTTACCCGCTTTACTTTTTAATAACATGGAAGGGAGTTCTAATTCGCTCAATAACAACGCTAATAACGCATTCGGACAGTTGTATGACGATAATGTGATATTAAATTCAGTTAGGAGCCGTAAAAAGGTGTCTGAAACGGCGAGTTGTCCGGTTTGCAGTTGTACTATTAGGCAGGGGGAACTTGAGTCGCATTTGAATTTGGAATTGGATCGGCTTTATAAGCTTTCGAATGGCGGTTCGAAGAGGAAACTAAGTGTGAATAGTGCTAGTAATTCTAGTTTGAATCCTTTGCCTGGTTCGAGTACGGATGAAGTTCCTGATGACCAGGAAGTGGATGTGTCTGGGTGTACGGGCAGTGATGTTTATCAGGTAAGTTTGAATTTATTTCACTTGTGATAACATTTAAAAGTTTTTAATTATAAGTTTTCATCTGTATGTACTAATGATAATGAATCGGATAGATTTGGGTTGTTTTTTTAATTTAAGTCATTCTACTCGAGTTTATGATATTAGAATAGGATAATAGTACATTACTACAGAGGCCGGGACGGAAGGGGTTGCTGGCCGAAGACATAGGCCGAGCGAAGCCAGGTCGGATAGGTCTGAAGCGGGCAACCCCATATTTCCCGCTGAGGTATGTATAGTGCTTTTCTCAAACATGCAATGAAATAAACAATAAAAAAACAGTTTTATTTTTTAGTGGCAGAATGTCATGGTGCCTGTGCCACAATTTATGTGGAATGGAAATTAAAAAAGAGGACTTTGCCGGCCTAGGCCTGCAAGATTTGTATGAAATTCCATTAACGACCTCTTGCCCTAGCTGCACCTGAAACGTCATACTTCGCAGCCTGTTATAAGGAACATAACATCAATATTTCATTGCATGTTTGAGAAAAAACATTTAAGAGTAACAAAAGACTTATACATTAATGTCAGTAGGTTTCAATGCTCCTTTAACTACATTTGGTTTCATTTCAAAAGCTTATCATTTTAGTAGGAAATGGAGGAAAAAGTATAAAAAGTAGCAGGTAATTTAAACCGAGGCGAGTGTTTATGGATCAGGCCAAAGAGAAGGTCAATGTAATGTCCTATCAGGAGCTCAAAGCATTGACAGAGAACCAAACAGAATGGCGATTACTCCACGGACAAGAGCTGCATTCTTAAATATATGATGATGAAGTATATAAATCAAGAACCTTCAAATACTGTGATTTAATGCTAGTGTAGCCGATGAGTTTCTGCCAATTTTATTTTATTAATGAGTTTGGCACACCCTTGTATTTAAAATTAATTGTTTAAAATGGAGAACATGTAAAAGGGAGCGCGGGGCGAATTCACATCTGCATTCAAATTATTGGCATTAGCAGGGAGGCGTCAAAAAAAATAGCTTGAAAACCCCTGATCATCTACAGGATGTTTTTTTTAAATTCCGTTAATTGAGAGTGCACATTCCTGAAATAAAATAAAGTAACCTTCTCTAAGACACTAGTATCTCAATTTGTACCATTTTGAAGATATTCAATTTCATTTCCAATACTAAATAAATAAATATTAGGGGACATTTTTACACAAATCGAACTAGTCCCACAGTAAGCTCAACAAGGCTTGTGTTATGGGTACGTACTAGACGACGATATATTTAATAGATATATACTTAAATATATAGAAAACATCCAAGTCTCAGGAACAAATGTCTCTGCTCACCACAGAAACAAACACCCTTACTGGGAAACCCGGGACCTCTAGCTTCGGAGGCAATGGCACTAGGCTAAAAAGGCCGACTCCTAGTATAGTATGAAAGATCCTTAACAATAATTAAACAATGTTGATAATTAAAAATGCTGTAATGGCACCATGTTCTAATTTGCTAAGTGGCCAACTACATAAACAAATGTCCAGTGCCCATCTCAAGATTTCATGAATTATACCTTCTTACATGAAACTTTTCTAGAATTTTTTATCCACATTATTTTTGCACAATCATCATTTATGGATCCATATAAACTCGCATGGGGGGTTAAATAAGAACATAATTAACAATACTTTGAGGCATTCCCACTATTACCAGGCACACCAAGGTACCAGGTAAAATATGGGTCTACAAAAAGGCGCAATTATTTGTTATTGCATGATTATATATATCAACTATAAATTACTATCATATCAAAATATTAATTAAAAACATCACATGTATACGCTACTATTGTATGTTCATTAGTAATCAACAGACAACTTAATGTAGTGATTAATTTGTACTATCTGTTGTTTATCAGTCTGTGCACACATGTATAAGAATTATAGTCCAGATCTAGATTTTAAGCCATATATATAATTGCCTAAATGACTGTAATTTGTTATGTGAGCCAAATAAATAAATAAATAAATTTAACATAATAAAAAAAATATTGACATATTGTAAGTATGAAAAGGATACCATAAAAGGCAAACACATTTTCACATTTATAATATTAGTATGGACATATCTTATCTTAATTTTGTGATGTATCTGGTCATTAAGTTGATATATGAAATCAGGTACAGAAAGAAAGAAAATACATTTATTTAACGTCACACAAGAAATAAAAAATACAAACAGATAAAATGACATAACAAGACGTTAAAAAGGAACCCCACTCAGCATGAAGCCACGGCAACACTCAGCAAGCCGAGGCACTGATTTTCGGTGGGGACCATAATTAAAACTAACACAAGAGGCGACACAGACCCCAACAACAGGATTAACTATATAATAAAGTAATAACCATAATAAAATAATAGGCATAAAAAACAAGCTACTTTGGATGACAACCATTTTTAAGAATTAAAAATTAAAAATTAACTTGACTTAAACATAACATAAGTAACAAACAAAAAGAAAAATGTTGGCGTCATTTGTTATCGTTCGGCATTTTGTTTTAAATGACGAAATTGTTTTTAGGGCACGGATCGGAGTAGGTAAAATAGACTCGATAGTTGCTAAAATCAAAATCATGTACATACAGCGTCTTACGCCGGTTACGCGACCAGCATCAGTTTGCAACCACCCTTGAATGACAAGGTCTCTTCAACTAACAATTTTAACTGTATTCTGATATGAAAAACGGACAAAACAGCATAAATATGTGCCACAATGAAGGCTTGAATACAATTTTTTATTTAATATCAACTGTCCCAGTGTCTGTTATCAAATGTTTGAAACTTATGTAAGTTTAATAACAAGACAATGCAATATTATGGCACCACCAAGGTGATCTGATGATGGAGACAAAAGGAAGCCATATCAACTCCTAAACTGGTCAAGATTTTTTTTAATTGAATTATTTTTCAATTTTATATATCAAATTATTCTACACATTTATTTTTACCAAATTGTATTACAAAATTAATTGATCATAATGACCTATTTAATCGAATTGTTTTCACCAATTTTATTTTTATATCCATATTAATTAAATAACTTTTCTAGATGAATTATACACAAGTTTTTTAATTTATATTGGGAAATATTTTTTTTTTATCTTAGCGTATTTTTTATGGATTGTATTTAAATTAAATTATAATTACTTGCTGCGCCCTAACAGGGTTCCTGTACTGCTTGTACCTAGCATTAAGTTGCATGTCTTTATTGTATGTACATGGTTGCAAATAAATTGAATTGAATTGAAGATAAACTCTTGCTTGGACTCATTGGAACTCTCACCGAGACTTTTTAGACAGAAACTTGTTTTGGGCATGGCAACTGTTTACTATTCCCTTAACCCTTTTGAGGCCAACGAACCCTACATGTGCGTCCGCATTTCTCCGCACTATAATAGCTAAAATCGCGCGTGGAGACATGACATGACGCATAGGCGCCGTCATGGCTTGAATTATTTTAGGTATGTGGCCTGGGCAGCGTTCGGGAAGCTATGGCACATCTTTTCGTCCAATATTCCGCAGTCTCTCAAGACAAAAGTCTTTGACCAGTGTGTGTTGCCAGTGATGACATATGGCACTGAAACGTGGTCGCTTACTATGGGCCTCATAAGAAGGCTCAAAGTCACCCAAAGGGCAATGGAGAGAGCTATGTTTTGGGAGTTTTTCTGCGTGATCGCATCAGGAATGAGGCCATCCGCAGCAGAACCAAAGTGACCGATATAGCCCTCCGAATCGCTAAACTTAAGTGGCAGTGGGCGGGGCACATAACACGTAGAACCGGGCCGTTGGGGCGGAAAGGTTCTCGAGTGACGACCACGTACCGGAAGGCGTAGCGTGGGCAGGCCCCCCACACGGTGGACTGATGACCTAGTGAAGGTCGCGGGTGTCCGCTGGATGCGGGTGGCGCAGGACCGGTCACTGTGGAAGTCTTTGGGGGAGGTATCCAGCAGTGGACGTCTTTCGGCTGACATGATGATGTGGCCTGGTGTTAAGCAAGGTCGCCAGAGCTCCTGAGGATGTGCTGTATTGAGAATGAGAGACCTGGATATGTCTCTAGCTGTCAACACAAAAGCGGGGAGTTCCCAGGAGGTGCAGTGGGCTGCGGGCGGCATCGGTCCGTTGCCATGGAAATCCTTTAGGTACTTATACGCACCAGAGTGCGCGCTTTTTTAAAGTATAATTAATTTGCGCATTTTTGTGATCTAACGGAAGAACTATCAAGACTCTTAAGATTATTATTATTATTACCAGAATGAGTCAAAATGTATACGCATATTTGTGGACGTGACCGTGCCGTGCAAGCTCAATTGTAAAAAATATCGCAATTAATTAGATGCACTTTCTAGCTTTCCTACCTCAATTTCAACTTTAATAAGACTTAAACTAATCATTATTTTAATAGTATTATATAATAATAGTATTAAGCTGCTGCACCACCACTATCTATCTAAAAAAAAAAGTATTTCTTTAAAACTAATTTGTGGTTAATGTTGTTGGTGGCACAATAAATAAAATGTACTTACTAATATATATTTTGAGCCGTTATTGTGACACTGTTTGTTAACTCTAATAGACAAAATTAAAATAAAATAAATAAAGACCCTCCCACCCCCTTGTAAGAAAAAATAAGACATGGTGGACTCCCCCCCCCCCCTAAATCGTCTTACGTAATGGCGCTTGTGATTGTTCTGGTGTCGCAAGTGTGCATAAGTTATGGTGTCTGCTTACCATCAGGCAGGCCGCAAGCTTATGTGCCACTGTCGTTGCAAAATAATTTATACCAAATAAAACCGACTCCAATTTTTTACTTGCTATGCCACATTTTGTGGTTTCCGTAAGCTTATGCTTGGTTACCTACAGAAAATACCGAAATCGGCATATGCGTGCCTATTGAATTCGAGGAGTTCCCTCGATTCCTCCTAGATCCCATCATCATGTCATCAATTTCGGGGTACCTGCTTTGTAACAAAAAAATAATTATCAAAATCGGCCAACGTGGTCAAGAGTTATCACTTATCAGATCGGGGAACATACATACAAATAAAAAAGACAAGCAAACATGCAGACGAACTGAGTACCTCCTTCCTTCTATTGAAGTCGGTAAAAAAATGTTTTATTTTTTCCCACCAGCGCGTCCACGGCAACCGTCTCCGTCGGCTGCGCGCGCGCCGCCGCGGCTCCCCCACCCCCGCCACGGGCGAGTGTCCCGTCTGCGCGGCCACCATGCCCACGTCGCGGTTGCAACGTCACGCGCTGCGCTGTCTCAAGCGAACTGGAGCCTCGATGGATGAGGATGTTCCTACTAGCTCCGATGAGAGCATCGATGTTGAGGTTTGTACACTAACCCTCTTGCCTTTCGGAGACAGGGGCTAGCACTGCAGAAACACGCGAAGTGAGAGGAGAAAATCTACCTATTTCCTCTATCTTTTATTGATCAGAACAGACGGCAAGTTGATTGTGTTGGATCTGTATGTCCCCGATAGCTCCAACACTAGCATCGCATGACGGCAACAGTAGATCGATCGACGACAAAAGGCCCTGGAGGCCAATTCTCGGTCCGATTGAGATGCATGTCTATCGTGACATTGTATAGAATGGTAGAGTCACTTGTATGGAATCTCGAATAGAGATCATCTCGATCGAACCCGAGAATTGGCCCCCTGGCTCACGTCTCGGCTGAAACGGACAGCGCCTAGATGGATGAAGATGTTCCTACTAGCTCCGATGAGAGCATCGATGTTGAGGTTTGTACATCAACCCTCTTGCCCATCAGAGACATCTAGCACTGCAGACACCCGCGAAGTGAGACGAGAAAACCTACCTCATCATCATCCGAAGGATGTCCACTGTTGACATAGGTCTCCCCCAAAGAGTACCACAATGGCCGGTCCTGCGCCACCCGCATCCAGTCGGCCTGCCCACGCAACGCCTTCCGGTACGTGGTCGCTACTCGAGAACCTTTCCACCTCAACGGCAATCGGTTCTACGTACAACGTGCCCCGTCCACTGCCACTTTAGTTAAGCGACTCGGAGGGCTATATCGGTTACTTTCGAAAATTTACTTTTCTAATTTGCTCAGTGTGAGTAAGAATCCCGTGGACCCCCCGGGTATGTCCTAAAACTACGACCAAGACCACCGGGGGGTGGGCAGCAGCATCCCTGGAGTGCGGTGGAGATACTGCGATCGCCAACCCGCATGCCAAGCGTGGCGATTATGGCATATACCCCCCGTGAATATGGGGGAGGCCTATGTCCAGCAGTGGACGTTCTTTGGCTGATATGGTGGTGGTGGGAGTAAGATTGGGCAGCAGCATTCCTAGAGTACGGTGGAGATACTGCGATCGCCAACCCGCATGCCAAGCGTGGCGATTATGGCATTTACCCCCCATGAAATTGGGGGAGGCCTATGTCCAGCAGTGGACGTCCTAGGGCTGATATGTTGGTGGTGGTGGAGTAAGAATGGAGTTGCTGAGTCACAGAACAGACTGTACGTTGTTGTATCAGTATGTACCAGCCCGGCTAGTATGATAGCTTATACCGTCACGTTATATGGCAAAAATGTACTGAGACGTCACATAAAACGTGACGGTATAAGCTATCATACTAGCTGGGCTGATAGCTCCAAAAATACCGTCGCATGATAGCAACAGTTTAGTGTCCCGTCTGCGGGGCCACTATGCGCGCCTTCTCATCTCGGGTATCTGAAGGGAGTCGCGTTGGACCAATACTCACCTACTAGGTATGAAAGCATTGATGTTGAGGTTTATGTTTAACCTAGTTGGTAGTGACACTGCCTCCGAAGCTGGAGTACGCGGGTTCGAATCTCGGCCAGGGAATTATTTGTGCATTTAGCACGGATTTTGTTTTTGGGTCTTGGGTGTTCTCTTTGTATTTATTTTGTTTGGTATGTATTTCTTAGGGTTTATGTGGGATCAGTATAACCCCGATATCTCTGTCAATATCGATCAACAACAAAAGCCCCTGGCTCACGTCTTGGCGTCTGTCTTGACTGACTGTGACTGGTAGAGAATGCCTCAATTAAATCTGCAAATATTATTTCGCTTCAAAAACGTACCACTTCATAACTCACGAGGTACCAACTCATTTGCTCGTTTGTCAACTCACGCTTCATTTATCCTTCAAACCTGAATATGCCTCGCGCCTCGTGCCTAACTTCACATGTCCCACTACGAATCCTACTCACGCCTAACTTCATTTGTCCCACTGCCTATCACACCGAAAATGAGCGCGTGAATGAGGATGTTTACTCTTACATGACAACGAGCGCGATCCCCGAAATGTACAGTGTGGTGTGAGGTGGGACATGAATGAACTAACAGTTTTGTTAACGTTTGCAGAACGACTCGCCCGGCGGGTTCGGCGCGGAGTACGAGTGGGGCGGCGAGTGGCGCGTGCGGGCGTCGGCGCTCCAGCCCGCCGACGCGCGCCCCGCCACCTGCGTGCGCCGCGCCAGCCAGGACCTCGCGCTGGTCAGTACAGTACAGTACAGTACCTGCCCGACATGCATAACCTACATGACGACTCGCCTGGCGGGTCCGGCGCGGAGTACGGTCGGCCTCACAAGGGGCTTAGCACCTTTGTACCTTGTCGCTGAAACGTTAAGTTTGAACTGTCATACTAAATTAAAGGGATGGTTACAAAAACAACATAACTGACTACACTGGTCGACTCCTGAGCCCATTATAAATGTTCCTCCAGAAGTGTCAACCGGTCTAAGCAGATATGTTGTTTTTGTAAACATCCCTTCAATTGTCAACGGGTGAAAGCGATTAAGTCTCAAAGTGTCCAGCTACTTATGAGGCTGACTGTACCAGTGGTCCGGCGAACGGCGTCATCATCAACATAAATAAATTAATTAATCAACATATATACAGTACCTACCAATAATATATCTATCACCTTACGTGTTTTGGAGAATTCTGCTACAATTTTAAACTTTTAAGCACTTGTAGAAATAGTAAACAGTTATAAATTCATTAACAATTATTTATTGTTATAATATAAAATATCTAAAACTGTTTACAAAATTGTTACAGATCATTAAATTGACTAGCAAAAACAAATATACAAATAAATATACGATTTGTATTAATTTTGAAAATGACATTATATCTGTATTTTTGTTTTGCGGATAATTTCGTAATTTACAGAATTAGCCAATTAGCTTTTTATAAATGAACAGAATTTAAGGCTATTTATAAAGGATTGGCATTCAATTGAAACTAAGTATCTTTGTGATATACTAATAAGTGTTGAATGGCTGGGCCTCAGATCATAGAAAGAAGGAGATATGGCACGGGGGCTTGGCGCTTGTCGCCTCGATAAGGTCAGTAAACCATATCGGCGCGCACCGCTCTTAGCGCTGACTCATTTGAGCGGCGATCGTTGTTCACGCTATGTCTCCAGATTTTTTTCGAAATAACGATCTGTAGCGTGTTTATTTGTAAAAATCGGTAAACTAAACAAAAATACAAAATACGTGGAATAACATACCACTGTTAAGTGATATTTTAGATTAGTATTTCTATTATTAATGTATTAAAGTTCCTTAATGCACTTTGTAAAATTCACCCTAAAAGTTTCGACCTGCCAGCGCAAACACCTTACGCAGCTTCGAGTGCGCGGGATAAGGCAGTGGCAGTATCTGTATTCTGTATGCATGCAATATTTTCGATAACTGATCGACGTTATTACGAATGGTTTTCATTACATTTTCTTTTTAAATATAGTTATTTGCATAACTGAATATCACATTAAAATATAAAAAAAGTCTACAGATCGACTATGAATGATGTTGCCATGAAATATTTAAAATAAATTGATTAACGGTCACTGAACTATTATTTAGGATGTTTCTTTGTTACACATAGGTACATTACACATCATAGGTTTGTATAATAATAATAATAATAGTTGTTTAATTCAGGCAAGTAACCCATATCACAAGCACATTAACATTAATTAGTAAAAACAAAAATGTATATAAAATAAAAGTATACAGCTAAAATAATGTAAAATAAAAAGGTGCATGGTATACATTTAAAACTGAGAAAAAAAAAAAAAACATTTATTTTTTGTTCGCATCCCGGTGCAGGGAAAGCCAGAATCTGCATATAGGGCTATTTAAGTCCTCACTTATTGCGGCAAGGATCGAGTTTTCAGTGTCTCGCAACCTGCTCCAAAATGACGCAACTCGTGTACGGATAACGGCAAAGAAATCAGGGACACGAGCTTCAGCGAACATACTCGACGCACTACACCACCTGGGCAATTTCATTAGGATTCTGAAGGCGTCATTGTACTGAACCCTTAAGGTGTTAATTGCTTTCCTAGTGAAATTGGTCCAGAGCTGTCCAGTGTAGAAGTTCTGGCAATATGCCCTAAAAAGCGTCACCTTGACTTCGTTAGAGCATTTGCCAAACTTACGCGCAAGCATGTTGCACCTCACAGATAAGGCCCTTCTTTCCCGCTCAATATCTTTGTCGTCCTTCAGATTTTCGGATAGCACGTGCCCGAGATATTTAAACTGCTGCACTCTACGAACAGGCAACCCATTCAAAAATACGTCTAATACTCTCTCCGGACCCCTTCCAGCCTTAAATACAAGGACTTCCGTTTTAGAACCATTGTATTTCATTCCGTGAGAAATCGCAAATTTCTCACAGAAATGAAGCAACCGTCTTAGCCCCTCTGCCGAAGGGCTAAGGAGTACCATGTCATCCGCATAGCTTATGCTATTAACGCACACGCCACCTATGTGACATCCGACCTTAGTACTCCTCAGCCCCGCAATCAGGTCATTTACATAAAGGTTGAAAAGGTCCGGAGAGGTGATCCCGCCCTGGCGTACACCGCATTCTAACCTGTAATCGTTAGACGTCGTGTCACCCCACTTCACGTAATTAGTTTGGTTTTCGTACCAGAATCTCAAAATAGAATAATATCAAAATAGACGAACTCCCAATACAATAAATACGAACCGTAGGTTCGTTGGACTCGTAATTTTTAACTAAAATTAACAATTTGTATTTCTGTATAAACAGTATTTTGATTCACCCTTAAACGAAGTTTATCGTTTTAAAGGTAAAATTCTCATCTCATCATTTTATCGATATACGCAAAAATTGATGCATGTGCCCATCCCTAACGAGTTCACCGACGCTGTTGTTTACGTGTACGAGTGTATTCCTACAGTTGCTTTTCGTAGTGAGAGTACCAATTAGAGGATTAGAATGCTAGTAGACAACTGGACGGATGTGTGCGGGAACCCAATATTTAAAATGTTGTGCAAGTAGTGGAAACGCACACATCTTTAGAAGTGGCGACAGCAGTACCGGACTAATTTCGCGGTTAGGGCACATCTCTTTCTTTCTATGATCTGAGGGCTGGGCACATGCCTTTCATTGATGAGTGGGAGGGATCGGCACTGGATACTAGTACCAGTTATTATTTACATATGTACATCGACGACCGCAACGGCGTTCAGTCTATTTCGAGCTGTGGCAGCATATTTTATAACTATAACTCAAGCACATCGGCATACAAATGAATTAAAGTAAAAAGTAAAAGTAGTTAATTCTTCAAATTAGGCATATTACATGCACCTATGAACGTCAATAAACTACCACCGGTTCGGAAAAATATACCTCTGCCACGAGAAGAACCGGCGTAAGAAACTCGGCGAGGTGTCATTTTTTCAAAACAATATACATTATATAGTTAAATATAAAATTACATTACTACAAAATAACTTAAATAACAATGCTACAGTAGAAAATATATTTTCGCGATAGATTACCCGTGCAGGACGCTATCACTGCCACACATCCCTATCCATGATGTAATCGTTTATCTTATAATATGCTCTTGAAATAAGTGTTTGTTTTACTACAGATTTGAATTTAGAATTGCTAAGTTCAGTAATGTGTTTAGGAATTTTATTGTAGAATTTGATACAATTTCCCAAGAACGACTTTTTCGCCTTTACTAGTCTATAGAAGGTTATTTTCAGTTTCCCAGTATTTCTCGTGGCTATTGGTTTATCAGCGTTCGTTGGAAAA
Organism: Notocelia uddmanniana; assembly: GCA_905163555.1. Lineage (NCBI taxonomy): Eukaryota > Metazoa > Arthropoda > Insecta > Lepidoptera > Tortricidae > Notocelia > Notocelia uddmanniana. The sequence goes on from LR991078.1 coordinate 11,367,375, forward strand.
TTTCCCAAATTCTTCCTAACATACATTATTATTTCAAATATATATAGGGACGGCAGGGTTAGAATATCAATTTCTTTGAAAAATTCTCTTAATGAATCACGCGACCCCAGGTTATAAATTGCTCGGATTTTTTGCAAAATAAAAACAGTTTCAATATCTGCAGCTGATCCCCATAAGATAAGACCATAAGTAATTATACTATTAAAATAAGCAAAGTAAACTAACCGTGCCGTTGCCACATTGGTAAGCTGCCTTATTCTCCTGACTGCAAATGCAGCAGAGCTCAACCTACTTCCTATCGCTGTTATATGGGAACCCCACTGCAATTTTGAGTCCAATTAAATACCTAAGAATACAGTAGAAGTAACAAATTCTAATGAATGACCATTAAGTTTAATATTTGTATCTAAGTTTCTGTTTGATGAGTTCGCTAGAGAGAATTTCATACATTTCGTTTTTTTCGGGTTCAATACTAAGTTATTGGCAGCAAACCAGTCAGATATCATGGAGAGGGTATTATTTGGTTCAATGAGTTCAGTATCTCTCCTATTTACCTTGAACAGTAATGAGGTGTCGTCTGCGAACATTACAATGCCTGATCGTCGGCTTACCATATATGGCAGATCATTTACATAAACAAGGAACAGGAACGGACCTAGAATAGACCCCTGAGGTACTCCCATCTCTACCACTGTCTCTGACGAAATGGCTTTATTTATCGCTACCTTTTGATTTCTCTGTGTTAAATATGACTTCATGAGATCTAATGCATGCCCTCTGATGCCATAAAACTTAAGTTTACAAATTAAAGTACCATGATCTACACAATCAAAAGCCTTGGAAAGGTCACAGAACACTCCGATGGCGTCGTGCGACTCTTCCCAAGACTGCAAAATAAATTTTAATAAACTTGCACCTGCATCAGTAGTTGACCTACCCTTCGTGAAGCCGAACTGCTGTGCGTGCAAAATATTGTGAGAATTAAAGTGAGAAACCAATTGCGTAAGCATTATTTTTTCGTATATTTTGCTAAACGCAGGTAGGAGAGAAACTGGACGATAATCAGAAGGATTATCTCTATGACCTGATTTGAAAATTGGAACTACTTTACTACATTTCATTAAGTCTGGAAAAATGCCATAGTCTATACAGTTATTAAAAATGAGAGCTAGAGTTGGTGCAACGACCTCCAGAATAGATTCCAGTACCTTGACTGACACGCCCCATAAGTCCTCAGTGCTCTTTATTTTTAACATTTCAAAGGACTTCAGTACATCTAGAGGAGAAACATGATGAAATTTGAAATTAGTTAGTGATTCTAATTTTACGTTGTCATTCAGAAGGGATTCAGCTTTTGTGGTAGACGATGCTAAACTTTGAGTAGTGACTATAGGAATTTTAGAAAAGAAATTATTAAATTCATCAGCTACTTTTACTGCATCAGTTATTAAATTATCCTTTACTTTCAAAGAAATTGTGGACTCTTTATTATTTCTCTTCCCAGTCTCTGTGTTTATTATTTTCCAGACTGTCTTGGCTTTATTATCTGAGGACTTAATTTTATTATTCAAGTGCATTGCTTTTGCTTTCGTGCACACTGTTTTAAACAATTTGGAATAATCCCTAACATACTGATGGAAACATTCGTCAGTGGTGCAAGATCTCCTTTCATACAGTTGATATAAGTTATCTCTACTTTTCCGAATTCCGGTAGTTGCCCACTCATTAAATCTCATTTTATTGTTTATCTTAATACGCTTTTTACTACAAGTCTTATTAAATTCGTTACACACTGTATTCAGAAGCATTTTGAATTGATCATTCGGATCATTTGATTGTACCTGGGTGTTCGGCATGGCGACTAGTAGATTAGACTTTAGTAATTCTAGTCTACTTCTACTCAGCGGTCTTATTTCTATAATTAAAATAGTTCATCAGTATCATCCTAGCGTTATTCCCAGTTCAGCTGCTTCCTGAAGGATGCCCGGGGTCCGCTACCTAATCCCAAGAATTGGCGTAGGCACTAGTTTTTACAAAAGCTACTGCCATCTGACCTTCCAACCCAAGGGGGAAACTAGACCTTATTGGGATTAGGCTTGTCAATTGAGTGGGCAACTTGACTGTTAGAAGTTCTCCAACCGCCCGAAGGCCTCTAACTTGGCTTAGCGACTGCTATCATAGACAGCAGCCGGGATCAACGGCTTAACGTGCGTTCCAAAGCACGAGTGCTTACTTAGTAACCACTCAAAGCGGTCACCCTCCAAGGACTGACCCCGCCCGACATTGCTTAACCTCGCATACCGCACGCGGTACGCGGCCGCCGCTGGGCCACGAACGCTCCAAATAAATTAAAAATGGTTAATTAATTTCGTCAGGTTGTTGACGGAGACGAGGATACGGAGCTGTACGGACCACCGCAGTACTCGCCTTCCAGGATAGCGCCCGATGTAAGTAAATTACCATGTATTTATAAAAAGAATTACCACAACATGTGTATAGTCCTTTATAACACTTTACCTGATGATCTTAAGTTAGAAAATAAGAAATCGTTTAACCTTTTGAACGCCGCGGTCGGCCATAGACGTCAACGTAAAATCGTCACCCCGACGCAAACGACGGCACTGGCCGACAATTTTTTTTTAATGAAATACTACTGAGAAGTTGCCCAATTTTATATTGGCATTATTTCTTTACACATCATTTTTTTACCGTTGTGGCGTCAGGGGTACGGCGAATTACTTTGACGTCTGGCGGCGGAAAGGTTAAAAGTAAGTTGACACAATGGCTACAGGATAAATGTTTTTATAGTGTCAACAAGTATTTGGCAATATGATATAGGTAATTAACTAACAATGACTCTTGGTCCGTGGGGCCCTGCAGCACAGAAACTGTTTCAAGAGTTAGCTAAACGGCTGGTCGATGTAACCGGGGACAAAAGAGCTGGCAGCTTCCTCGCTCAACGCATAAGTATTGCGATCCAGCGAGGAGAGAAAATGCTGCCAGCATCCTCGGCACCATGCCACAGGGGCCTATTTTAGATTTAGCTTTTTAGATTTGTAAGATTTTAATTTAGTTTATTTAGAAACTAAAATATCGATATTTAATTAATTTTTAACAAATAAATTTAAGAATGATATAATTATATGATAATGTAAATGACATGTTATTGACGACTGAGATAATGTTTGACTATACTTAGGTTATCGACTATAATATGCATCTAGTACAAGTATTTTTGTTCAAATTTTAGACTTGACATTGTAATAATTTGCACACCTGCATGCAGGTTGAATATGCATTAACGAATTCAGCTTTAAGATCCTTACTCTGTTACCATATTCTGGCAAATAAAGGAATTTTGAATTTGTAAAATGTTATATTTGTTGAGTTCCCGATATTTCGGCGCTGTTGCAAGCACCATTTTCAAGGATTAACTGCAGCTTTAAATCTTAAAATTATTCTTATTTGATTTTTAATCTACTTCAATAATGGAGCAGGTTCTCAATTCGACTGAATTTTTTATTTATGTTTGTTACCTCAGAACTTTCGACTGGGTGAATCTATTTTGATGATTCTTTTATTATTTGAAAGCTGTTGCTTCCCCTGTGATCCCTCATTAATTTGGTCCAGTTCTGACAATGGCATCCATAAGAAAACCAGTACTTAAATTTGCATTAAGTATGTGCGCGACAAATGGAACAATGACTCGGTTGAAGTCGTTTTTTTCTGTAAAAATGATCGATTCTTATTCTTATAGTACAAGCTTTGCTTAGTTTGGGACTACGTCGATTTGTGTAAGATTGACCCCTATATTGCAGGCGGAGATCGCGCCACCAGAGCGAGCATCCGAAGACCAGCCAAGTTCAGAAAATGGGGTCACGGAGCGAGTCATATCAGACGATGTCCACATCAGCTTCACGGAGCCGCAGAACAAACCGAACGGACTGGTGGAAGCCAGCGCGGAGGTATGTTATCCATACTAATATTAGTAGCTAGGTGACCGAACCCCCAATATCCCCCAATATTACAGAGAGAGCATCCGAAGACCAGTCAAATTCAGAGAACGGGGTCACGGAGCGAGTCATATCAGACGATGTCCACATCAGCTTCACGGAGCCGCAGAACAAACCGAACGGACTGGTGGAAGCCAGCGCTGAGGTATGTTATCCATACTAATATTAGTAGCTAGGTGACCGAACCCCCAATATCCCCCAATATTACAGAGAGAGCATCCGAAGACCAGTCAAATTCAGAGAATGGGGTCACGGAGCGAGTCATATCAGACGATGTCCACATCAGCTTCACGGAGCCGCAGAACAAACCGAACGGACTGGTGGAAGCCAGCGCGGAGGTATGTTATCCATACTAATATTAGTAGCTAGGTGACCGAACCCCCAATATCCCCCAATATTACAGAGAGAGCATCCGAAGACCAGTCAAATTCAGAGAACGGGGTCACAGAGCGAGTCATATCAGACGATGTACACATCAGCTTCACAGAGCTGCAGAACAAACCGAACGGACTGTTGGAAGCCAGCGCTGAGGTATGTTATCCATACTAATATTAGTAGCTAGGTGCCGGGCGTTGCTCGGCGAATTTCGCGGTTTTCGGGAGATTTTTCGGCTCCGTGAAGCTCTGGATAGTACATTTCATCGAAATCTTTAGAGTTGTTTCCGAAATCCCCGAAATTAATAAATACACATATAACATACGGCTTTTGCCTGCGCGCTTATGCGCGTGCAACTCGTCGTTAAATTGTTGTAGGTGCTGGCTTAAATATCGCTCGCCTATACCAAGGGGCTTGCAATGGGCGGAGCGCGTCGCGTTTTATACCCACCGCTTGCAAAGCCCGGGGTGATCAGTCAGGCGAGGGCCGTCGCCGCGCGAGTACGTGCGTCTTGTCGCGATCCGCCTCCGCCGCCGACTTGAATTACGACGAACCGCGCGTAAATAACTCCTATTCATAATGTGGATGTCTTTACAGAGAATCAAATATAAACAAGTCACTAATTGTATATAAACTTTGTTATTGTAAAAGGCAATCATATTAATTTCCAATTCAAGTCTTTTTTACATTTTTTTTTAAATATATTTTTTTACTCTTATTTATTCTGTGGTTTATAAACCCACGACTAAATTGTTAATGAATTATTTGTAGCCTCTCTTGTACCTTCTTATGTAAGTAAATGTAGGACATTACCAAATAATTTGTACCTTTCTAATATATAAGAACGTATCCTCATAAGAAAACTACGGCACTTACGTCGTTTTGTGTAAGGAGGAGTCTTCCGTTGATAACGTAACCTTTTTGGGCTATACTCAATGGCTATAATGTTCAAAATAATCTTCTATAAAAGGAAACCCTAAAAAGAGTATCTTAATAGAATTGTAGGTATAGGTATACTTTAATAACTAACTTTTTGTGTTACTCACTTACAAATTAAAGTTACAAGAGTTAAATGGAATTTCCGTTCACGAGATCAGTTTTATTATTAGTGTTATTCATAATGACACTGACATACCTACATGTGAAGTAATATGTACTTATTAATGTATTCATGGAGTGACAACCCCAACGCTACACGTGCAGCGCGTGAATGAATACAAGTTATGCGATAGACAGAGATGCAGAGAGTAGGTACGTTTCTTATGCCTAAACGCCGTCTTTGTTAGGAAGTAAAATTTCTGTATGTACTATTACTTTTTCTGTGCCTATACAAACTTACCCCCCTTTTCGCCCTAGGTTCACTACTAGATTAAATTCATAAATGTTCAACATTCTATAACAAATTTTCCCTACTCTATTTTGGTCATGTCGACCCAATAATGCATCTACAATCTACGTTTAGATTTAACATAAGTATGATCAGAGGCAATACAAATTTTTTGCTACTAATAACCTGTGAATTCGAGAAATTTAGACCTTCAGGAACGAACTTAAATAGACAAAGGGTTTGGTGTTAGGCGTTAAGCGTTACTTAAGGGTTTAAAGATATAATAAGATTCAAACATAGATAATTTAATCCCCTACATTGTAGTCTTCAACAAGAGATAAGATAGGTGTAGGGCTACTCTCTTGTTGAAGATCCGGTAGACCCAGAGTAAGTTGGGAGGATTCATTCCTAAGAGGCATCATCATGTCAGCCGAAAGACGTCCACTGCTGGACATAGGCCTCCCCTAAAGACTTCCACAATGACCGGTCCTGCGACCCTCACCAGGTCATCAGTCCACCGTGTGGGGGGCCTGCCCACGCTACGCCTTCCGGTAAAAAACGAAAACCTTTCCGCCCCAACGGCCATCGGCCTAAGAGGCATGTTAGAATGTAAATATTTAAAACAATATTTTAACAGTTGTGTTTTTTTACAGACCCGAATACAAGCGCTGAAAGCTAGAATAAGAGAGTTGGAGAAAAAACAGAACAGCGCTTCAGAAGTGAGTACCATCTACAAACCTTCATACAGTTGGACACTTAGTACTTTTTTTCATGCCACGTCGGTGGCAAACAAGCGTACGGCCCGCCTGATGGTAAGCGGTCACCGCGCCTGCAAGTCCAGGGGTGACATATGCGCGTTGCACCGCTTTAAATATTTATACACTTCTTTGTTGAAGAACCCCTGTATTGTAATTCCTTCGGGAAAACCTCGGCAGGGAGCTCATTCCATATTCGGAGCGTTCGATGGAGGAAATTCCTCTGAAACCGTACCGTACGCGACCATTTAGGTTGTAAGGTGTGAGGATGAATGTCGCCGACGGCGAGCGGTGCGATGGTAGAAAGCGGCCGTGGGCATCATGTCGAACTGTTTTTATTGCTAGGAAAGATCGACTAGAAGTTGTGATAACCTTATGTAAAGTTTCAAGACATACATTTTAGGGAATTAACGTTTCCCATATATATTAGAATTGAAACGGGTCACTCGCGTCTTTAAGGTCGAATATCGCTCGACATGTTTCAGACCGGTTCGTGGTCCTTAATCACGAGCACCTATCGCGGCGGCGGTTCTTTTGGCACTGAGCCTGATGTCGAGCGATATTCGACCTTAAAGACGTGAGTGACCCGTTTCATTATATTTTAACATGTCTCAAACTGATGGGAGTTTTCTTTATAAAATTTCCATGTATTAGTTTGGAATCATGTTTTGACAATAGTATAAGGATCTCGTTTTGCGTTGTTCTCGGGAAAAAGGATCTTACTGCAATGTACACTAGGTCCCTTTTCCCGAAGAACGACGCTAATCACGTTGACGTATGTGTTCGCAGGCCAAGTGTCTGATCTGCCTGGGGGCCTACGCTTCTCCCGCCGTGTCCATACAATGCTGGCATGTTTACTGTGAGGTATGTCCTTTAAACAAGTAAATTTTTAACAAAAAAAACACCAACTCCAAGCTTTTCCAGATCCCATCCTCCTGCTATATAATTTGCGGAGTTCCCTCGATTTTTCCAAGATCCCGTCATCAGACCCAGCCTTGGTGACATTGGGATAAAGTAGAAAACACACCCTTTCAAACAAAAAAAGAGTTATTGAAATCGGTCCACTAGTCTCCGAGTAACCGGTGAATATACAAAAATTTATATATACTGACGAATTGAGAACCTCTTCCTTTTATGAAGTCGGTTAAAAAACTAGATCTAAACAAGTTCTTTTTAATAATAAAAATAATATTGGGGGACAATCTTACACAAATCGACCTAGTCCCAAACTAAGCAAAGCTTGTACTTTGGGTACTAGACGACGTTATACATACTTATATAGATAAATACATACTTAAATACATAGAAAACATTCAAGACCCAAGAACAAATATCCGTGATAAATGCATAAATAAATGCCCTGGCCGGGATTCGAAACCGGGACCTCTAGCTTCGGAGGCAGAGTCACTACCAACTAGGCTAAACAAGCCGTATTGTCACCGAACTTACAGGTAAATTACTATCGAGACGTTTTTGCATGTGTAGTAGTATTTGTATATTTACAGGGACACACGTACACAGACACACGTCAACGTGTGTGTGAGGCTGGCTACAGACGTGACAGCTACGAATGCAAATCGTCTCGAGTTTGCAAAATTTCAGTTCAATCAGATACCGGCACGTGGCTGAAAAAGAGATTGCAAATTTAATGACAACTTACATACGAACATTGCAACTTGTAAAAAATCAATGGCTCAATTAAATATAAATGTTGTATTCTTCAGGTATGCTGGCTAGAATCGCTAAAGGCGAAGAAGATTTGTCCGCAGTGCAACGCCATTACCACAGCACAGCATCTCAGACGGATCTACATGTGAACCCCTTAAATTAATAGGGATTGATCTTGTCGCGATTGATTGTTGATTAGTAGATTAAATAATGAATCAGACATATTAGAATATGTGAAACGGGTCATTCACGTCGTTAAGTTCGAGTATTCTTTGACTTGTTTCTTTGTACGATGCGCAGGCGCCGCGAACGCTCATGGTTAAGAATCGTGTTCTCGTAATTAGCTCACAATCGTACTAATAACGAGAAACAAGTAAATTTTTAACATATATAGAAGGTAACCTAATACCTCCTGCTATAGAATGTGAGTTCCTTCGACGTAGCCTTACTTATCCCATCCTCTAGGTATACAATTTGAGGAGTTCCCTCGATTTTTCCAAGATCCCATCAGATCCAGACTTGGTGACAATGGACCAACTAGGAAACACACCCTTTCAAACAAAAAAAGAATTTTTGAAATCGGTCCACTAGTCTCCGAGTAATCGGTGAACATACAAAAAAAAATATTCCGACAAATTGAGAAACTCCTCTGTTTTTGAAGTCGGTTAAAAAGGAAGCGAAATTAAGACTTTATGATTAGTGCACCATAGTTCTTATTACAGCAAATTTTTTCTCGTAATTAATGTGATTGTGAACTAAGGCATCGATATGTGGAGGGATATTCGAACGAAAAGACGAGTGAGTGGTTTCATTATAATTCTAATATGAGATATAATTTTGTTTGGTTTACATACAAAAGTCTGATGAATAGATGAAAAGCTCAGACCAAGGTAAAAAGAAAGACGGAACATTACGAACAAAATCAAAATCAAATATTTATTCTGCAAATAGGCAACAAGGGCACTTTTACATGTCGTAGCGTGAATTTATACAATTTTAAAAAACTGACAATCTTACTTAATAATAATGATTAAAAAATATACTGATTAACAATTAAATGAAAATAATTTTACAAATATTAAGGACGTATTGAATACGATCTGTCTTAATAAACAAAAAGTATATACAATTAATTTAATATCTCAGAGAACATAGTGAAGCCGGTTTTTAAACCAGGGCTCGTAAACCGGTATTAAACCGGTTATTTTTGTTATTTCTTGTACTATTTCACGTTTAATCAGGCAATCTAATAAACTAGATACATTATTGAGTCCTACAGAAAGATCATAAACTAGTTCAAAATATTTGTCTATTTTAAGCTTTTCAGATCTGTTTAAAACCATGCCCAATAAATAAAGTACTGTGACTCACTCTTTATACGCTCAATCATACTCGCACATAGACAAACGAAAATAATTGATAGAATCGGGCGTTACTTTGACACGAGCAATACTATGCAATAAAAACCCATGCAAAATAACTTTCGAAAAATTGCTCGTTTGTTCGTCAGGCGCTGGGTCTCAATGTATGGGAAAACTAAAATCCGACTTGCACTTGACCAAAATTCTACTTAATAGTATTTAGCGTTTTTATTACTGCCACATTAAATAAACTAGGTATGCAATGCAGTTTGCTGGTTGCAAATGTTGAGCTGAGCGGCTACCAGGTCTCAAACTCCGTGACAGTTACTCGCTTACCATTGAAATATACGGAAATCAGCGAATGAAAAAAACATAGAAGCACAACTAGCGTCGCAAAATGACACCACAAGATCTGTGTCCAAGAAGGTGGGGCGTCAAAACTGTGTCCAACTGCTGTCTAGTTTGCACATGGCGGCGCAGCGTAACAGTTGTATTAAGTGAAATCTCAAAAATAAGAAATATGGCTTGTTGGTCGGTGAAATGGTATGTTAATCACTCTTTAAAACATAAAAAAATAAATGCAATCACTTTTCATACATAAATAAAGCGGTAAACATATTTGTTTATTTTTTTTGTCGGAACCTATTTTGTATAGGGATGGTGTTATGCCACCTTACATAGGTGAATCAAGTGAGTGGGCAAGAGCTGTTAGAAGTTTTCAAGCCGCCCGAAGGCCTCTAACTTGGCTTAACGACTGCTGTCGTAGACAGCAGCCGGGATCAACGGCTAAGCGTGCCTTCCAAAGCATGGGAGCTCTCAGTTAGTAACCACTCAAAGCGGTCACCCATCCAAGAACCGACCTGCGCCCTTCGGTTCGCGGGCGCCGCTGGGCCACGAACGCTCCACGCCTAAGAATGATATATAAGTACGTATTGCAGGACAAATTTACACAAATCGAACTAGTCCCATATTAAGCTCAATAAGGCTTGTGTAGGTACTAGACGGCGATATCTTTAATATGTATAGCAGATGCACATATACAGATACACAGACAGACACATTAAACTAATAACATCCCTCCTTTGCGTAGGGGGTTAAAAACTGGCTTCACTGGGTTACATGACAATGCTCCGTCTATTTTTTTTTTGGTCTGAGATGAAAAGCACGATTTATTATGTTGCTCAAACTATTTGCCTTTTCAATTCCTTTAGAGTTTACATCAATGATTGTCTTTACGTTTAGCATTTCAACCTGGTTCTAAAAATCTATAACTGGCAGAGATGATACTTTTATCAAAGGGTGGTATTCCACTCATCCAATATCTTTGTCCAATATACATTTAATCAAAGAAATTGGATGATTTCATCAAACTTGGAAGGGATTTAAATCAATATGGCTACGCATGAAAAAAGACACTTTGACAAAGATATTGTATAAGTGGAATGGGCCTCCGTCAAAGAAATTTGATCAAAGATTGGACGAGTGTAATACCACCCTAAGGCTGGGTTGCACTACCGTCTGTAATTGCAAGCGTTGTTCGTTAGAATCCGATTGTATGGAAAGTTGACAAGGCCCTATGGGATGACAGCTGCCGGCGCCATATTTAACATCGATCGGTCTGTGATCGTTAGTTGGTGCAACCCTTTTATTTATAATCTGTGAGCTGAGTATAGATTCGAAAACGTTATATATTTGCATAAGATCGTGTAAGAGCAAGCGATTATTTTTTTAAGTGCTCACAGACTAGAGATAAAGTGATATTTTTTTCCCTGCGAGTCTTTTTTCATACACTACACTCAAGAGCAAACAAAATGGGTACACTGTATATGGAAATTCTGTACAAAGCTTAGTTATTTAAACTTTCTTGCACAAAGGTAATTAGTACAAATGGAGTACTTAATGACTCTAGACATTCTGTACCAGTCAACCATAGGGGCAAACAGAAAATTGCAAAGCCACAAGAGACAAACTTGGTTAGAAAAACGAAAATCATCAGGTAGAGGTAATTATAATTACAATATTAGATATTCAAACTACTGTGTAACTGTTTTATTTGAACTTGAGTGTATTTTCGACTATGATTATATTCTGTTCATATTACTATGTAAAAAAGTCTGAATAATATTTATTGCCGATTGATTATGAATATAAAAATACTAAAAGTTAATAATTGTGAAATGCATGCAAAATGTTCATTGGTTATTATTTAGTTAGGACGGCGTTTTTACGCTTTACGGCTCCAAAACGTCTACTTGTGTCTTTAGGTTGAAACTCTTCGGGTCTTTTTAATTAATCGTGCAAACAAATGTAATTCTCTTCTAGATAAGATTGGCTCAAGGCCGAGAGGAATGGCATACTCGAAGAGAGGACTGTGCTCTACAATGGGAAATTACAGCCAAAAAATTATGATGAAAATAAAAACCCTATTTGCAAAATTGTTGGATTTGTCTCATAGACAATTTTGCCTTATTTCGCATCTTTCATTTTGTGTACAGTTATAAAACAAGTCTGCCATTTTGGATTTTTATGTTTGTGGTCGAGCTCACAAATATACAAGTGTATAGAGAATCGTGATAGTCGCCGTATATACTCGTAAGTATCTCCTAACGAAAATAATAAAGTTTTTTTTCTATAGCAAACCATTTAGTATTTAACCTATATTTCATTTATTTGTATTGAGAATATTGAATTGATTTAATTATTATTTCTCTAATTAAGTATAAGTTGTATTGATATACATATATTGTGAAAGCCTTCTGTGAAGATAATATGTACAATAAGTAAGTTAGGAGTTTGGTGTAAATAAAACTATATTTCTTACTGTTTTGTTATTTTTCTTTATTAACAGGACATTATTAACTTCTCAGCAATTGCTGTTTATGGTTGTCCCACAAAGAGGTTATAAAATGTTTTATAACGTTATATAACACGATAACATTTTGATATATAACAACATTTGTATATTTTGTTGCAATTTGTGATAAAGGTTATATAAATATTTTTTATAACGTTATACAACACTTTATAACTGCAGTGCCAGGCCTCATCTATATAGAACGGTAGGTATGTCAAAAGTAAACGACGCCTCGCTCAAGTCTAGTCTGTCTCGACTATTATCTAGCCACGATTAAGGATGGGGCATATCCCATTCCAATAGGCTATTTAACGATGCCATTGAACCAGTTTTTAAAGAGGATTTAACCAACTACGATTAAAGGACAACAAAAGCCGCAAATGAGGGTCAAAGGTGGATATTGTTCCCGGACACCAAAAACGCTCAATACTAATTGACAAATTATTATGACGTCACAGTGCACGCGCCCCGTACTAACGATGTATGGAAAAACAAGAAAATTGCTATTTTAACCGTGAAATACTGCGTTTAAGGACATAGTTGTCATACATATTCTTTTTTTATTGAATCATGTAAATTCTTTTGGTAGCCTTTGTTTAACTTTTAGATGATAAAAAATATTCATAAAACACGAACACAAAGTTTTGTCCCTTTCTCACAAACATAAATGTCAAAGTGACAGATAAGGACAAACCAACTTTAGCGGCTTGTTAACTAATAGAGGCTTGATGGACGTTTATGAATAAGGGGGCAAGTCTCTGTTTTATTGTTATTCTGATTTTGTTTTGTATTTTTCATTTCACTGTGTTACTTTGATGGTATACTATCCATATAACGGCAATATGTTTTAAATTTCAACATGAGGAAACTACGCTATTTCTAAATGTGACAGTAAAATTTACAGCTATTCTAATCCAAAACTCATATAATAATAATAATTTATATCATGGTGTTCAATGGGTTAATCTAAATGAGATCTGCAGATAAGAATGGAGTGGTTTGTAACTTTGTAAACTATTCTAACTTATGTAATTCTTTTACTTATTCAATTTAATCGTTGGTTTCTGCGCTCACGAGCGTTTCTACCGCGTCTCCTCCGTCAGGCTGAAAATATAAAATAATGTTTAAAAAGAAATCAGTCTGTCCGACAATCGTGTAATAAAGCAGAAAACCTGAAAATTCAGTTGGTCGGAATATCCGAAATAACTAATAGCATATAATTCTTTTGACGTGATAACGTCTTTAAAATCGTTTTAGTCGGGTGACATGTTCAGAAACTTGTGTCACACCAAAACCTCACGAGCGCGATCGCAGGTATAAGTGAAGTGCAAGTGAAGTAAGACGTTATCACGTAAACATCTCGATCGTAAACCTACTTTATTTTTTTAAATTAAATGTTTTAAAACTTAATATAAACCGCGGGAAAGCCAGAATTCCCGCCACCGCCATTAAACATTGTCTATGGTGGAGCCTCGAAGGTTTGCCGCTTTAAAATTTAGGCTACGTTTCCATTAGGCATTTTAGTATTCTCCATAGCCGGTGTAGGACGTTGATTAGTGGGGCCTGTTACACGGTGATTATTATCACGCGATACACTCGGTCTAAAATACGTATCACATGAATATTGAAACAACGTCCAAACAGTATTGAAATCCGCGATATTATTGACAGCCCAGTATTGCGATAATAATAAATATGTAATTATTACTATCACAATACTGAGATTCCATTCGGGGCGCAATTCAAACGAGAACAGACGACACCTATTTTTGGGTCATAAAATACAAAGATTGATTGATTGATTAGAAATTGTCCTTATTGTCATTGACAACGAGGAATATATTGCTGAAAATGACACAAATATACGCGATTAAATTCTGTTAAGTAATAATGCGGTATAACAGATAAGTACCTGCATATCAGCAACAGTCAAAGGCGGGTCGTCTTCTCTAAGCACGGTTTCTCCATCCAGCTTCTTCAAGTTGGGCAATCGTCTCGCGGCTTCAGCGCGCCATACCTCGAGCTCACAGCCGTCGTATAGGGGATTACCGACAAACAGCAGGTCCTCCAGGTGAGGTAGTTCCTAATAAAAAAAACAATAAAGTAGTTCCTAATTTAAAAAATCAGCGAGTTGTATCGAGGATACAACCGCAAATTATATCAAGTGCATAATTCTTACGTTGCCTACATATTTATTTTAGTCATTAAATAATGTAAAATAATCTCAAACATCATCATGTCAGCCGAAGGACGTCCACTGCTGGACATAGGCCTCCCCCAAAGAGTTCCACAATGACCGGTTCTGCGCTGCGCAACCCGCATCCAGCGGTGACCCGTGACCCTTACCAGGTCATCAGTCTAAACCAAACAACTCAAACATAATACAAAACAGTACAAATACTTGCGATCTATTTCACACCTCAATAAAACTACAGCCGTTCAGAAACATAGCATAGTGAGATATAACCAGAGGTATAGTACATTACGATACAAGTGCAGAGAGCAGGAAATTCGCAACGCGTGGTGATAAATTGAAACACGACCAAAGGGAGGGTTTTAAATCGACACGAGTTGCGAATTACCTGTTCGCACGTGTATCGTATAATGTTTTACAGTACATATGGCTCTTTAAAGTTTCGACATATGCACGTAATCTGCTGATTACCGCACTCGTGCTTTAAAGTAGTACCATATGTACAGTAAAACAACATATAATAGTATTATGTTTTTGTATTTTATTCATAATCACCGATACCATCACTTTTGTTTTAGCGCCATCTAGCGTCAGTAACAGGACTAGAATTTAAAACGTTGTGTTGGGCAGCTAACTCATCGCTGATGACACCTTTAGCTAGCGTCTATAGGCTACGTTGTCTGCTTATAATCAGACAGGCCATATGTCTGTTTCTAGCCATCGTTGTATACCTACTTGGTTGTAATTTTTTTGAAATTGTGTAATTTTTTGAAATGTCGGTAGTATGACCTAAAAGTATTTGATTTACCTGCAATTTGTTAAATTCGCTCCATTCCTTCACTAAGTTGTTACTCATATATAGAACCTTCAAGTTTCTCAATACGTTAATCCCTTTCAGTTTTTCAATTAGGTTGTATGAGAGCCAAAGTTCTTCTAATGTATCACCAACACACTCCTGCAAAATACAACTTTATTGAATTACTTTTAAAGTTTATATTGCGGTAACCTAACTACTTGTCACGGTGACAGCTGTAGTTTTTCAGCTGTAGTTTTTAAAACCTAGAAAGGGAAGACGTTGGGAGCATTGGGATATGATTCATTCATCTTACCATACCAGCAAACGACTTAATAAAGTTTCTTCCTAAAGAGAGAATACGAAGTTTTTTTAAACTATTCAAACCAGTAACTTTTTCGATCATATTTGTGGAAAGGCTCAATTTCCTGAAATAAAAAAACCGTTTTAGTTTTTAGGCGTTATAATTATAAAGTGTTTTTTAAATGAAAGGAGCTCTTTACACGATTATTATTATCACACTACTGTTAAGTCAATATTATCGCGATTTTCGTAATTGTTTGGATATCGCTTTAATATTCATTAATATTCAAGTGTTACGTATATGAGTGTATCGCGCGATAATAATCACCGTATAATAGGGCCTATGAGAATTCGAGATTGGTAGGACAGATTTTGTCCCAAAATCATACCCTAAAGGAAAGGGCAGAAGTTTGTATGGAGGTATGATATACACACAGACTAGTAAGGGTTAGATATACACGAGATACACGCGAAGGAAGTCGCGGGCAAAAGCTAGTAAGAAATAAAACTTACTCGCAATTAGTAAGGCAAGACAGAGTATTATCCATTTTCTCTATCGGAGGCCACTGAAATATCAAGCTCACTTCAGTGGCAGTGCTCGCCTGTTGGTCTGTTTTATCTTCCCATCGTTTTATTGCCTCTTTTATGGTAGTCGCTTTTGTAGCCATTTCTAAATAATAAAAACAGTAAATGGATTAAAATCTTACTAGACTATCTTAGTTACAAACCTATTGACAAAACAAAAACATAATTATATAGTCGTCCTTTTTTAACATTACTTGTCTCGTTCTATCAGCATGTAACGTTCGGCTCTGTAAAAATATATGTTTATGAATTATTATTAGAAAGCGTTTTATCATGAAAGCAATGCACATGTTTATTCATAATTTGTAAATATGTAATTTTTTGTGAGTTTAATTGAAATAGGAAGTATAGCCAAAGATAAAAATAGTCGAAGCTGTCAGCGGAAACCAACGCTATTTGACATAGTTGCGTCACCCAGACACGAAATGGCGTCGCAATTTGCTTGTTGAGACACACCACGTTTGTGAATTATAAGCTTTTCTTGGTTGTTCCATGTAAATACTGAGTACTTTCATAAAAAAATTGTGTTAGCGGCTAAACGTCAGTACATTTTGACATTTTTGTGAATCGCCATTAAGTTTTTTTTTTAATTTTTACTTTTTCTGTTTAAGAATTCTTTTTTTTAATTAAAAAAAAACAAACGCCAATCTATTCCGAGGCGCTTAGGATTTGGACATTTACGAGGTAAATTGAATGTTTTCTTTCGTATTGCAACTAGAAATCGTATTTTTAACAACAACGCTATCCAAATAAGTGAAATTCCTTTAGGTTACTGCTCAAATCGATAATACCTTTACTTTTTTTCGTTGTCTTTGCCTCCTATGCCCAAGCATTTGTAAATAAAAAGTAATATTTGTCAATTGCTTATTCCCGCTAGATTTTCGAAAATATTTATTTTGATATCGTATTTTACAATGATTGTATCATGTAAGTTCCGTATTATCATTACTTGACAGGTCAATTATTTTAATCCTCGAGGTTTCAGGCATAAGTCAATCGTGGTAAAATTATGTTTATGCATTTCAGATCCTTTTGCAAGAAGCATGTCTAATTTATCCAACCAGCAGAAGCCAATTCGGGTGGTGAATGTGGTTCCAGCCCCCAAAATGGCTAAGATCAAGGTAAACTATATTGATCAGTTTTTTCATGCTAAAAATGCCACTATGTCTGTTGTTTACGAGATTTCCAACACTATATCCCTGAAGTCATTTCTTGGTATTTTATACTCTGAAATGGTATGTTCATAGCTACTTAAAGAGACTTGTATTTATAGTCATAAACTTACTCCTGAAATCAAAAATATATAAATCGAAATCATATATTTATTCTGCAAGTAGGTTTCACCGGCTCTTTTACATGTCAGAGCTTAAAATAAAATTACATGATATCATAAAGTGAATTGAAAACATATTAACAATAAACTAACCGACAAATACTTGGACAGATATCTGGTCAATTATGTTATTAGACACTTATCTGAGAGAAAAAACGAGAAGGAGAGACAGACCGAGAGTCAGATGGAGAGATGAACTAAAAAAGCATGATAAATATTGGTGGAGATGCTCAAGATAGAGTGCAATGGGGAAGGTTGGGGGAGGCCTTTTGCACTGAACGCGCCTTGCATAATTAAATAAATAACAACACATATATATAAACTATTAATAAATTTAAATAGTAACAAAACAGAAATAATGGTAAATATAATGATATTAATAGATAAATGTGTCTATCCAATTGAATTATTGCATGTATAAATATATTTTGAAAAACAAATATTTATTAATAGATGTTTTGAAAATAAAATTTTAAAAATTACCTAATTAACACATTCGGTGCCGGTGACACGAAACCGTGTAATTTTTGTATGTATAATTGCCTTGTCACAAGACAAATAAAGGCTATTTCTATATAAAAATGAATAAAGGCTATTTCTATATCAGACTACGGCGGTTAAAAGGTCAAAGAATGCATTTCTTCCATTGATGCCATTGTCTCCAATGATGTTTTATGTGCTAACAGACATGTCAACAAAATATAAATTCAAATGAATACAATTTTATTTTATACTATATTGCGGTTGACAGAAAGAGGTTATTGAAGAGGAGGAGGACACGGTCTGCTGCCGGATCTGCGGCAAGTCTTTCGCGAACGAGCGAGCGCTCACCAACCACGCGCGCATGGAGCATATCGACGCGTACGCGAGCGGCGACCCCGCTGTGTGGACACAGGAACTCCATGCGGTCAGTATTTCTTGTTAAAGCTTGTAACGCCCAGAGTGGTTGCGGTGCGGAGGCGGTTTTGCGGTAAAGCGAACGCGGTCCGGGGCACGTGGCACCAAAAATAATGCGGTATTCGGTAGCGCGGGAGAGCGGAGGTGGCGTGTGTGACATATGAAGCAATAATCGACAGTGGACAGTTTCGGAAAGATCAAAAATGCAGAACCGCCTCTGCCCCGCACCGCGCCGCGCCCGTTCTGTGCGTTTCTAGCTTAAAAGAGTCCGCAGGAAGCTCGGTTCTCCATACAAACGTAGTTTCGCTTTCATTTTAAAACGGCATGCCGGAATAACATGAAACTGAATACACAATGAGATCCGGCATATCTAGGCCAGAAATTAGTTTCTGTTGCTTGAAAGTTTATATATTGATAAATACATACTAAATAAATACATAGGAAACATCCAAGATTCATAAACAATACTCGCGATAAATCAGGCCTTAAAATAGCGCTATTTTCGCATATTGTTATGATCCATAAAGCTACTTTGTCCATTTTTTTAAACAAACTCTTTACTAAAACGATATTTGGCGCGCATTTATAGCGGTATCCATTATATCGCTATAAATAAAAAGCAATATATATAGCGATATTTTGTGAAGCGCTATAATAACGTTATACGCTATCCGAGCAATTTATAACTTGGGGTCGCGTGATTCATTAAGAGAATTTTTCAAAGAAATAGATATTCTAACCCTGCAGTCCCTATACATATTTGAAATAATAATGTATGTTAGGAAGAATTTGGGCAATTTTCCAACGAACGCTGATAAACCAATAGCCACGAGAAACACTGGGAAACTCAAAATAGCCATCTATAGACTAGTAAAGGCGAAAAAGTCGTTCTTGGGACATTGTATCAAATTCTACAATAAAATTCCTAAACACATTACTGAACTTAGCAATTCTAAATTCAAATCTGTAGAAAAACAAACACTTATTTCAAGAGCATATTATAAGATAAACGATTACATCATGGATAGGGATGTTTGGCAGTGATAGCGTTCTGCACGGGTAATCTATCGCGAAAATATATTTTCTACTGTAGCATTGTTATTTTGTAGTAGCTGACACTGTAATTTTATATTTAACTATACAATGTACTTAAGTATATTGTTTTGAAAAAATTACACCTCGCCGAGTTTCTTACGCCGGTTCTTCTATTTTTCCGAACCGGTGGTGGTTTATTGACGTTCATAGGTGCATGTAATATGCCTAATTAGAAGAATAAACTACTTTTACTTTTTTTTTATCTCTGTCTCGCACACAGTCTCGCTCTTACGTGCGCTGTGACATGTACGTCAAACTCGAGCACCTCATTGTCGCCACCGCCGCCATCTTAAACGATATTATAACATTATCATATAGGGTTATGATTTTCATTTTGTTATGATATGTATGAAATATCGTTATGAGGAATATCGATTATGATTATAACGAAATTTTAAACACTAACGAAATATATCGTTATAATATCGCTTATTCTCATAACGTTTTAAAGGCCTGCGATAATTGCACAAATAATGCACTGACCGGGATTCTAACCAGGGACCTCCGGCTTAGTAGGCCGGGTCACTACCAACTAAGGCTATGTGGTGGTCGTCATAATTGTAATGTTTGACGACCTGTTTAGCCTAGTTGGTAGTGACTCTGCCTCCGAAGCTAGAGGTCCCGGGTTCGAATCCCGGCCAGGGCATTTATTTGTGCATTTTTCACGGATATTTGTTCTTGGGTCTTGGATGTTTTCTATGTATTTAAGTATGTATTTATCTATATAAGTATGTATATCGTCGTCTAGTACCCATAGTACAAGCTTTGCTTAGTTTGGGACTAGGTCGATTTGTGTAAGATTGTCCCCCAATATATTATTATATATTATTATTATTATTATTAATTGCAGGGCAAGAAGACGAAATCGGCAGCGGAGAACCAGTTGATCCAAAAACGCACGCAGCAGATGCTCTCCGGGATGGAACCGACCAGCCTCACCAGCCTCGCCTCCGCTGACGTCAGTTACATCATCATCAAGGGTCAGTTTTTTTTAATAATAAATAATAATAATAACATGATTTATTTTCAGGCAACAAAGGCCCATAGATAGACCTTTTATAACTAACATACATATAAAAATTATAACTGAATTACCGGTCAAGCTCATAAATAGTACATTACGATACAAGTGCGGAGAAGCGAATTTCCTATTCTCCGCACTTGTATCGTAATGTACCAGTGGCGTGCCTAGGGTTGCAGAGAAGGGCAAGCCGAGGGATACATTTTTGTATTTTTTTCACACACAATATCAATAAATCTATCTTCTACCTTGATACCTTGCCATATTCCCATACTAGTAAATCTTCACTCTTCATTATCACTAACTGGTGTGACGTAGACAGGACAGACCAACAAAACACACTGAAGGCATGCTATTACTAGATAAAATTGTACAGACATATCAGCAATCGCATCGATCTATGAAATTGTCGTTTATGTGACTTGCTTATCTGAGAAATACTCAAGTCAGGCGTAGGTATCGGTGAAAAAATAAGTTGCTTTTTTGTGCAAAGTTTAGCGTGCCTACCTTTTCTGCGCAGATAACTTGTGCACATTTACTCACCGTCACTTTTATTTTAATACAAAACACTATCCGCTCAAACAAATTGTTCCGTTTCAAGTAATGTACATAATTGTAATCAATGAAGTTAGCATCACAATACATCCAGTCATGAACGCGCACGCGCAAAATTCGCATTTGACTAACATCTTTTGATAACTTCACGTCGAAAGCCGGGCTTCTAGTCACAAACTATTTGCTAGATCTAGCTATAGATACGTATCTCTCGTTTTGTAGCAGTTTTCATACATAAGAAAGAGAAAAAAAGATATCAGCATTAAAGCCCGCTTGCAAGCCCGCGTGTGCGAGCGAGATAACTAGCCCGTGTCTCAACTCTATCGTAGACCGCTCATTTCGCGCGGCAGTAGCGCCACTTACTTGCTACGGTCGAATTTTGTATTACTACCCCGACCAAGATGCATAGAATATACAGATCAGGCGCCGCCGCGCGGATTTTAAGTTAATTTGAAATGGAAAAAAAAATTAGTCGTACATATATTTGGTTTTTGCTAATTTTAGTAACGCAAGCCAGGCTTTTGGGCTTTTAAGACCGTACCGCCACTGTAATGTACTATTTATGAGCTTGACCGGTAATTCAGTTATAATTTTTGTTTCAATTTATCACCACTCGTTGCGACTTTCCTGTTCTCTACATAAAACATAATACTATTATATGTTGTTTTACTGTACATATGGTACTACTTTACCGCACGAGTGCGGTAATCAGCAGATTACGTGCACATGTCGAAACTTTAAAGAATCATATGTACTGTAAAACGTTGTACGATACACGTGCGAATAGGTAATTCCTATTCTCTTTAAAGTTTCGACATGTGCACGTAATCTGCTGATTACCGCACTCGTGCGGTAATATAGCACCATATGTACTGTAAACTCTTTTACGAAATTTGAAATTTTAATGTAAGTTCCTAAGTAGATACAATTTCTTACTTCTTATGTTAATAATCAACGATTAAGGCTGGGTTGCACCGACTTACGATCACAGATCGATCAACGTCAAATATGGCGCCGGCAGCTGTCATGCCATAGAAACTTGTCAAACTTTCCATACATTCAAATTTTAACGAACACAGCTTACGATTACAGACGGTTTGGTGCAACCCAGCCTAAGTGTAGGTATATACGACCAAACAGAGATGGCATAGACTCGGTTTAAATTATTATTCCTGGTTGGTCGAATCTGGCCTAACCTAACTAAGCTATTAATTTTAAAATGTTAACTCTTTGTTCCACTCTTGTGTGAGCTGTGGTCACCTATAAGTAGCTAAGCATCTTTGCTAGATTTTTGTTTTTTAGACATATGTTTTGTTTTAGATGTATTATCCGTTGATGGTCCTTAAATAAATAAAATAAGATAAGATATCATTTATTGTCAAAACTGTGTACATAAAATGTCAAAAAATAGGTCATAAGTCTCAACAGTCTGCCTGCAGTCTGTGTGTGTGTGTGTGTGTGTGTGTGTATAAAAATAAAATAAACTCACTTTTTTGAAATGTGCACTTTCCCTAAAGGTACAGTCGCGGACTTTAATTGTTGAGCCATTTAGAGCTCACTTTATAGCTAACTATGATGCTCAGTTCTAAATGGGTCATTAGGTAATTAAAGTCTGTAAATGTGCACTTATTTAGAAGGAGCACTTTCTCGGAATGTGCACTGTCTTAAAAAGTGCACTTCCCAATTGGTACACTTTCTTAGATAAACCACATTCTCAGATGGTATATAATCTCAGAAGGCGCACTTCCCCAAAAAGTACTTTCTCAGACACTCCATAAATTTATTAAACCAAACTAGTAAAAACCTTATCCACAACGCAGGCTTCGTCAATTCCCAAAACAGCAAGCATCAGACAAACGTGCCAAAAACACCGGCAGCATTACCCCGCTGAATGGCCAGCGAAATTTGTAGGACCAGGTTAGAACTAGAGCGGGGATCGCAGCCTCCATCCCCCAAGCGACGCCCTATGTCCCAAATGAAACTCTTAGCCTCGGCACACCAAGGCCCAGCGGTCTCGACAGCAACCGGGGCGAAATCTTTTTTCAATTAAGACATGACCTTGGCGGCACGGACGATTTTATTTCTAATTTATCAATCACTAAAAGTTATATTATTGTTTTTAATATTCTAGCCATTCAAGTTCTCACTTATTTTTTCCATTAAGCATTCAGTTCGTCACTTCATAAAAGAAAGTCACACTCAGTTTACAAAACAAAAAATAAACACGAAACGAATAATGGCGCGCTGCACGGACAAGGACGAAGAAAAGTGCAGGACTAGTACATTACTGCAGAGGCCGTGAAGTAAGGGATTGCTGGACGAGTTTGGGATAAAACGAGTCCTGCAATCCCTGTTCCGGCTGAGGATTGTACAGTACTTTTCTCAAACATGTTAGAAAAAAAACAATAAAAAAACGACAGTGTAAAAAAAACTAAAAAATACAAAACGTCCAAAAATAGCAAAGCATCACGACAAATAACGGAAATTAAATAAAAACATGAAAATAGCTACAAAGCACCATTTAAAATAACACGAAAGGACTAAAAAATACCAATACGAGTAAACGTAAAAACTAAAAACATGGAAAACAAATGACAAACAGTACAAAAAAAATACAAAAAAACTTTTAAAAAGTCCAAAAATATCAAAAACCACAAAAAACTACAAAATAACACTAAAAAACTAAAAAAAAATACATAAATACAAGAAAAATAAAAAAAAAAACAACAAAATACAAAAATACAAGAATGATAAAAAATCCGGAAAAACCTAAAAAAATACCAATATACATAACAAATTAAATATATATGAGGGGCGTTCAATATATAATGAGAATGACAAGGACGCAAATAACTTTTGACATATTTTACTTTATTTTTCAATATAGTCACCTTTCAAGAGTTTACACTTATTATACCCCTTTTCTAACATTAATATTCCCTTTTTAAAAAAATCTTCTTCCTGACCCCTTAAAAAATTCTGTACCGCGGCGACCACGGCATCATCATCATCAAATTTCTGACCTCTGAGGTGCTCTTTTAACCGCGGAAATAAATAGAAATCACTAGGAGCGAGGTCTGGTGAATATGGCGGATGCTCCATCAATTCAAAGTCAGCATCTTCGATGGCAGCCATGGCAACTCTTGACTTATGTGCGGGAGCGTTGTCCTGGTGAAACAAAACACCTTTGGAAAGTTTCCCTCGGCGTTCCTTGCGTATAACATTACGTAGTTTTTTTATTTGTTCCGCATATAAATTGCCCGTGATCGTAGCTCCATGATCGAGATATTCAATCATAACAACCCCGTGGCTATCCCATGACTTTACCGGCGGATGGAATTGCCTTAAATTTCTTCGGAGTTGGAGATGATGGCCTCTTCCAAGTCATAGATTGTTGCTTGGTTTCTGGGTCGTAATGGTGAAGCCACGTTTCGTCCATTGTTAGAAAACGAGCCAAAAATCGTTCAGGATCTTGCTGTAACAGGTCCAAATATCTCTTTGAAACCCGCAGTCGGGTTTGTTTCTGAGTGTCCGTAAGCATTCTTGGTACCCAGCGTGCTGATACCTTTTTCATGCCCAAGTGGTCATGTATTATATTATGAACACTCCCTACAGAAACTTTGACTTCTTCTGCTATAAAACGAACAGTAACACGACGATCCGTTAAAATTATTTTCTCAACTTTTTTATCATTTGTTCGGTCACTGTAGTGTTCGGCCGCCCTGAGCGTGGGTCGTCATTGATGTTCGATCATCCTCTTTTACTCGTAAACTCGGCACACCACCGTGCAACCGTGGAATAAGGAGGAGCGTGAACCCCTAATGTTTCTTGCAAATCTAAATTAACTTGCTCAGCAGTAAAATTTTTCAAGCAAAGGTATTTAATCACCGCACGAACTTCAATTTTCTCCATTTTCACCATTTGGTTCCGACACAACGAAATGAATGTACTCTATTTTAAAAAAACAAACGACTGTCAAGTTATTTATTTTTTATTTTTCATAATAGTTAAATGGGCTATGCCTGCCAGTACTTTTTTTATTACTTTGCCAAAGAGTTTATATGTCATAATCATTATTTATTGAACACCCCTCGTATATACAAAATCGTGGCGGTTGGCTCTATGTAATATTTCCTTTATCAGTTGATTTTAGTAAGCAAATTTAAAAAGCTAGAGCAGCGGACAATAATGTCAGTTTCATACATTCTCCATACAATTACTTCTTCATGTCCTCTTTTCGTGACATTCATGCATACATTTAGGCGCATGTTTGAGAAAATGTTATTTATTAACCAACTACTTAAGCCAACTTGACAATTGGCGCAAGAAAAGCTTCATATTTTGAGCTTTAACTTCGCTTGGTTGGGTAATACACGCGTCATTCACTCGGCCGCCGGCCACCTCTTGTGGGCTTCGTGCGCCGCTTTTACCTTTCCCAAAAGCTACACTTGCCCATTGTGGCCCATTGTAAAGGCGAAAAAGTCGTTCTTGGGAAATTGTATCAAATTCTACAATAAAATTCCTAAACACATTACTGAACTTAGCAATTCTAAATTCAAATCTGTAGTAAAACAAACACTTATTTCAAGAGCATATTATAAGATAAACTATTACATCATGGATAGGGATGTGTGGCAGTGATAGCGTCCTGCACGGGTAATCTATCGCGAAAATATATTTTCTACTGTAGCATTGTTATTTAAGTTATTTTGTAGTAATGTAATTTTATATTTAACTATATAATGTATATTGTTTTGAAAAAATGACACCTCGCCGAGTTTCTTACGCCGGTTCTTCTCGTGGCAGAGGTATATTTTTCCGAACCGGTGGTAGTTTATTGACGTTCATAGGTGCATGTAATATGCCTAATTTGAAGAATAAACTACTTTTACTTTACTTTTTTTACACTTTCGAAAGGTGCACTATTTCAAAAAGTGCTCTTTTCCATAAGGCAACCTTGAAGAAGAACCGAAAGGCTAAAGATATGGACTTTGATGAAAAGCATAAGAACATAATTGGAAAACGGACGATTTTGCCCAACCACTGCATTAAAAAAACGTGAGGCGGAAGCTTCGTACTTAAATGTACAAGTTCAGTTGATTTTAAGTTTGAGTTTTAATTGATACGGTATTGGACGTTCTTATTATTACGTTTATGAATAGGGGGCTATAGCCCCTTATTCATTAACGTCCATCAAGCCTCTATTAGTTAACAAGCCGCTAAAGTTGGTTTGTCCTTATCTGTCACTTTGACATTTATGTTTGTGAGAAAGGGACAAAACAACTTTTAGTTAACAGAGGTTTGTTAAGTTTTATGAATAAGGGGGTTACACTGGTTCCGTGGGCAATGGGGCCGTAGCTTGCTGTTGGCCACGTGTGTGGATACTTTCGCTCCCTCTCATCTCGCTCACACCATCAACAAGGCGGGTGCAGCGGCTGAAAGTTCAAGCACAGCAAATATGCAAACCTGGAACCGGTGTATGATTTCGCCCCGGTTGCTGTCGAGACCGCTGGGCCTTGGTGTGCCGAGGCTAAAAAAATTAAGATGAAGGTCCTCAGTTGGACTACTTTAAATATGAGCATTCCGCTGTGCCTACCCAAATTTAAAATTCCTTGCCCAATTTTCTTGTGCGGTGAACATGAACAGGATGATTATGATTTGACTTCTTTATTGAACTGAGCGAAGCGAAGCTCATTCTCAGGCGACAGATGTATTTCGTTTGAGTTCGTACTCATAGACGCTTCAATCGGTCACGCTCACATTTTGCATGTCGATATAGGAGACATCATGACGATGGTTTAGATTTAAAAAACCGGCTATACCACGGAGGAATAATCACCGAAAAACTGAATTTCCGTATATTTCAATGGTAAGCGAGTAACTGTCAGGGAGTTTGAGAACGGGTAGACGCTCAGCTCAACATTTGCAACCAGCAAACTGCATTGCATACCTTGTTATCTTGTTTATACGAGGGCCGTTACGGATGCACTTCGACCAAATGGGATCTTTTGTGCAAGCATTGCATACCTAGTTTCAAGCCTTTAACAGTCTGTCGTTATTTAAGAATGGACCTGCATAGTCTATGCCATCGCTGCAGAATGCTTTGACAATGACTGTTTCTTTACAGCAGAGGACCAAGAGTCTAGTGAGGGCGCGGTGACCACCAAGCGGCGGAAGGTCGAGAAGACCAAGGAGAAGGTTGTCGTCATGAAGAAAGAAAAGGAGGCACAACCCATCACGTGAGTTGAGCTTTTTAACCGAATTCTTCAAAAAAGGAGGAGGTTCTCAATTCGTCGGAATATTTTTTTGTTTATGTATGTTCACCGATTACTCGGAGACTAGTGGACCTATTTCAATAAAAACTTTTTTTTGTTTGATAGGTTGTGTTTTCTAGTTGGTCCCATTGTCACCAAGTCTGGATCTGATGACGGGATCTTGGAAAAATCAAAGGAACCCTCAAACTATATACCAAGAGGATGGGGTAAGGTAAAAAATAAGGAACTCCTCAAATTATATACCAAGAGGATGGGGTCTGGCATAGTTTGGAGTTGGTGTGTTTTTGTTAAAAAATTACTTTTTACTTTTCTACTTGTTGTGGAAGGTGTACGCAAAAAACCGGATATCGATGTACAGTTTAGCCGTTTGGCACACGTATACTTAGAGGTCAAATCAATTTTTTTTAGCCGCAGTTCTTAAAAAGAAAATGTCCTGAGAGGATGGGAGTGCCGAGTCATTGTTTTTGTATGGAATATGTTTTTAACCCAAGTAATCAATTTTCTAAATAGTTGTTTGGTTTAGTTTATTTTTTATTTTTTCAATATTACAAGGTGACAGTTCTACTTCAGGACCTATTTTACGAGACTTATGGAACTGTAGTGCTGATATGGTACATCTTAATCACTTCCTTTCTAAGGGATTTTATTTTAAGAATTGCGAAATAGCACATTTCTACAGAGGCCGGGACGAAAGGGGTTGCCGGCCGAAGACATATAAGTCTGAGGCGGGCAACCCCATATTTCCCGCCGAACATGCAATGAAATAAACAACACTTTCTTTTCCCCCCAAACATGCAATGAAAGAAACAACAAAAAAATGTAAGTTTTATTTTTAATACGCATAGTGGCAGAATGTCATGATGCCTGTGCCACAAATTTATATGGAATGGAAATTAAAAAAGAGGACTTTGTCAGCCTACTAGGCCCTTCAAGATTTGTATGAAATTCCATTAACGACCTCTTTTCCTAGCCGCACCTGAAACGTCATACTTCGCAGCCTATTATAAGGAACATAACATCAATAGTTCATTGCACGTTGGAGAAAAAAAATGTGTAGACCTCTAGTATGCGTGTGCCAAATGGCTAAACTGCACATCGATTTGCGGTTTTTTTTTTGGAATTGGATTTCGTTCGCCGTCCACTATTGTGGGACAAATCTTGCTACTGAATTTTAGACCAGATCCTCATCAATTGAGCTGAAATTTGGCATACATGTGAAAGTTCGGTGACAATGCAATATTATGGTACAACCAAGCCGATCTGATGATTGAGACAGAAGGTGGCCATAGCAACACTTAAACTACACAAGATGAACTCGTCGTGTAAGGACTCATTAAAACGGAGGGAGTAGGAGATGACAAAGAAAGTAAATTTTTAACAAAACAAGTGATTTTTTAACAAAAAAAAACCGACTCCATAATTTTCCTCACTTACTCGGCCTCTCCTGCTATATAATTTGAGGATTTCCCTCGATTTCTCCAAGATCCCGTTATCAGATCCAGTTTTGATGACAATAGGACCAACTAGAAATCATACCCTTTCAAACAAAAATAGGATTTTTGAAATCGGTCCCAGTCTCCAAGTAATAGGTGAACATACATAAAAAAAAAACGACGAACTCAGAATCTCCTCCTTTTTTGAAGTCGGTTAATAAAACCGACTGCAATTAACTACAGAAAATACAGAAATCGCCATATGCGTGCTTATCAAATTTGAGGAGTTCAATCGATTCCTCATGGATCCCATCATCAGACCTTGACCAAATTTATATGGGACCACCCCCACGTTGAAACAAATTAAGAATTATCAAATTCGGCCAACGTGGCCAAGAGTTACCGGGTAACATACATACATAAAAAAAAAACCTGCCGATGAACTGAGAACCTCCATCCCTCTATTGAAGTCTGTTAAAAAGACAATAAAAACTTATACCAACAAATTAAATTATTGAGTGAATGTTATTGATGATATGTTTCCTACAGCGGCCCCTTCGAGTGCCTCCAACCCTCGTCCACCATAGCCGGCGGCACCTGCCACCAGATATTCTTCTCGTGCTGCGAGTACTCCGCGCACCACCGCGACGAGCACACGCGGCGACGCAAGGGCGTGCGCTGCCAGGTGTGCGAGGCGCCGCTCACCCCGGCTCATAGCGCCCCTCACGTCTGCCAGGTGAGCTCCTCTATACTTCAGAGACCCTGGTACTTCTCTAGGTTACGTCATCATCATATAAGCCGAAGGACGTCCACTGCTGGACATGGCCTCCCCCAAAGACTTCCACGACGACCGGTCCTGCGACCCTTACCAGGTCGTCAGTCTACCGTGTGGGGTGCCTGGCCACGCTACGCCTTTCGGTACGTGGTCGCCACTCGAGAACCTTTCCACCCAACGGCCATCGGTTCTACGGTAGTTACGTCATACTCAGCCCCATTTCCTGATGGCTTCTGTGAGCCTGGTTAGTTGGATATCTTCGTGAAGAATCTCGTATATTCCGGCGACGGACCGATCATAGACAACGTCATGCTGTGAATAATCCGCTCATCACCGAAGTGTACGAAGCTCCGGCCCCGCTCACTCCGGCACATAGCGCTCCTCACGTCTGCCAGGTGAGCTCCGCTATACTTCACAGACCCTGGTACTTCTCTAGGTTACGTCATCATCATATCAGCCGAAGGACGTCCACTGCTGGACATGGCCTCCCCCAAAGACTTCCACGATGACCGGTCCTGCGACCCTTACCAGGTCATCAGTCTACCGTGTGGGGTGCCTGCCCACGCTACGCCTTTCGGTACGTGGTCGCCACTCGAAAACCTTTCCACACAAATCATGGGGAATAAATGCTATAATCACCACGCTTGGCATGCGGCTTGGCGATCGTAGTATCTCCACCGCACTCTAGGGATGTTGCTGCCCATCCCACGGCGGTCTTGGCCGTAGTTTTAGGACATACCCGAGTCCATCCGTCACAACTATATATCTCAGGAACTGCTTATGCTATTTAGAATTGTGGTATGACTCCTGTCACTGCTAGGCCACCTATGCGCTCCTGGTACCTTTTATTTTCAAATTCGCTATATTATCAAGCACATATCTACAGAAGTATAACAAAATTGCCTCTTCAATTTTGCAGGTATGCGGGCAAGGCTTCGAGACCATAGACGAGCTAACCGACCACACCAACTCTGCCCACGTGAAACTGAAACCGTACGAGTGCAGCGTGTGCCGCAAGCGGTTCACGCAGCAGGGCGGCGTGCAGCAACACATGCGCATGCACACCGGCGACCGGCCCTTCCCGTGCACCTTCTGTCCGAAGGCCTTCACGCAGAAGTCGGGCCTGGACCAGCACCTGAGGATACACACCAAGGTAGGACCGTTAGTGTAATATATGAGGTTGACAGTGAGATAATAACACATAGACAGACATACAGACAGATAGACACACAGAAACAGACAGAGACAATCACAGAGAAATACAGAGACACAGTCACACGGATACAAACGCAGTGACACAAACATAAAACATAGAGACAGAGACATGACACAGTAACACAGTCACACAGACACAGAAACAGAGACAGAGACACGACACAGTAACACAGAAATTTCATTGAATGTATGTTTCCCATAATTTTCATTTCATTGAAAGTATTTTTTTACAAAGGGTCACAGTTCTAATCTAACCTAACCTACTTTTCTGGTAGACCTATTTATATGAGTTCTACAAGATGACCTAAAAAGTTAATGACAAGAAAAAAACTTTATATGAAATGAATAATTCTGCGAATCAATACATCTATGAAACCTTCGTCTGCCAAACAAAAGAACACCATCTGGGTTACTGTGTTTCTGTGGCTGTGTTACTGTGTCGTGTCTGTTCACTACCTAAACTAGGCTAGACAGGCCGACCAATGCCAATATATTAGTAATAAAAAATACAATATACTTACTTTGGCATGTATGTATATTAGAAAGGCCTGTCTGTCAAGGCTCATAGGGATAATTTTCAATTACGTTCCGATGTGTCTACCGGAACACAAAGGGCACAGTACAGAAATCTCTTGTATCAACCTCGATGTCGTGCTGATATATATAGACGCAATGCCTACTATTCTTGCATATTAGTTTACAATAACTTACCAGACGAAATTAAATTTTTGTGCAATATAGAATCTAGGACAAAATTGACGAAATGGCTCCATAAACATTGTTTTTACTCCGTAAAGGAATTTTTGGACATTGCACCAAATTGAATTAATTTATAACCTTAAATTGTTTTTCCTAATATCATTAGTTCATCAATATTTTTATTTGTAATTATTAATAAAGTATTATGCTAATATTTGCATGCCGTTTAAGGCTTCGACTTATACTATACTGCGACTTATAATATAATGTTAACATCTTATGTACATATTCTTGCAAATAAACTTTACTTTAATAAGTATGTGAGTTTAACTGAATAATTTAATATTTTTTTCCAAGGTTAAACCCTATCGTTGCGTCATATGCGACAAGAAGTTCTGCCAGTCCGTTCATCTCAAACAACACATGCGCACACACACCCACGTCGCCCCGTTCCAGTGCGCGATCTGTCAAAAGCGTTTCAAACAGTCCAGCCATTTAAACTACCATTTGCGGGCACACAACGCCAACACTGACAAGGAATACCATGTAGCTGATAAGGAAGTTGTTGAAGTGGAAATAACGCAAGACGTTGCCATGTACGCCGATACCAATGAGGAATATATAATAGGTGATGTTAATGCCTGGGGACAGGTAGAACATGAAGCACCGGAACAGGAGGGACAGGAATTGGCGGAGCTGCAAATGGAAGAGGAGGAATTGGAACAGGAAACCGAGTGAATGTGAGTGTTGAGTTTTTTAAGTGCTTCGGGTACAGAAATGTGTATGATTAGCGACGGAAGTAGAAGCTGAAGAGGGTAAAGCGGTTCCCAATCAAAAAGCGCAAAATTTTATGGCACTTGGGGTCAAGATTCCGCTCTATCTGTTGGCTGATGATCAATTGTATGCACTTAGATTGGTGCTTGCGATCCTGGGAATTTATCGGTTGTATCAGATGGTAGGTTGGACGATTGGCATGTTAACCCGTTCAATGTCCATGAGAATATGCGTCATGTTAGCGCGATTCGCGCTACGAGTAGATTCGTTATATTTTATAACGGTATAGCAATATTTATGTATAAAACTTATTTAATAACATGTATCTTTTGTGAAAGCAATAACGAACTCGGTATAAGTAATTTGCTTATTGAAAGGCCTTTAAATATCGCTATAATAACATTATTTGCAAAAAAAGTTTTACTCAAAACTATATTTGGGGTATTTATAGTGTAATGGGATCAATTGGTAAATTAAAATGTTACAGCTGCATGCAGCTGCATGCATGCATGTATGCATGTAACCGTACTGTGTTCTCGAAGATCTCACGGTTCGAAATGATTGCCATACGATAAAAAATATATCCATGAATAAATAAATAAATATGTCATCAAACAAACACCAGTGTATTTAGCGATACTGGTTTAAGCGACATGATAACGTTATTATTCCAATATAATCAATGACTGGCAAAATTTCAAGCTTTTCACGACGTCAAGATCAAAAGGATATTAAAAGTACATAACGTTATTTTATATCGTTATGCAAAATATTAAACACAAAAACGTTATGAAAAGCTTTTTTCATTACGTTTTAAAGGCCTGCTTATTGAGTGACAATTTGATTGGTTTTGTCACATCTGAGTACAATTTCGCTTCGAAATGTAAACAATTATTTCTGCTCTGTCAAAGTTGAGAGAAGCATGATTATTTTATCCAATTTTAAATGGGAATAATTGGTCATTGCTACAATAAAAAAAACGTTATGTCAAATTATCGTCTAATTTTTATAATTGATCTGTAAAGCGTTCTACACCTATTAATTTGTCAAGACAACCCCCTTAAAAGAGTAATTGAGTGTTTTCTGTTTCTTTTTATTCTTTTTAATACATAGGAGGCAAACGAGCAGACGAATCGCCTGATGGTAACCGATCAGCGCCGCCCATGGACACTCGCAACACCGGAGGGGTTGTAAGTGCGTTGCCGGCCTTTAAGATGGGAGTACGCTCTTTTCTTGAAGGTTTGAACGTCGTATCGGTCCGGAAATACCGCAGGCGACAGTTCATTCCACAAACTTACGACCTGTCCGATGGTAAGCAGATACTGTAGCTTATGGACGCTTGCGAGTCCAATAGAAGCGCGTCGCCGACTCTTTATTGACTTGAGGATTGTGTCGACAGCTAGAGGAGACACATGAAGTCTCATTCTCAACAGCATTCTCGGAAGCTCTGGTGACCTTACTCACGTCATATATACAGGGTGTTTTTTTATTCCGTTAATTGCGAGCGCATATTCCTGAGATGAAATAAAGTAATCTCCTCTAAAACACTAGTGTCCCAATTCGTACCATTTCGAAGATATTCAAGAATTCATTTTCGTTAATTAATACCCCTAGTATAGTATAAAAGATCCTTAACAATCAAACAATGTTGACGTTCGTGTCATTAAAAATCCTTTTCTCAAACATGCAATGAAATATTGATGTTATGTTCCTTATAATAGGCTGCGAAGTATGACGTTTCAGGTGCGGCTAGGACAAGAGTTCGTTAATGGGATTTCATACAAATCATGCAGGCCTAGGCCGGCAAAGACCTCTTTTTTAATTTCCATTCCACATTTTGTGGCACAGACATCATGACATTCTGCCACTATGCGTATTAAAAATAAAACTTTGATTTTTTTGTTGTTTATTTCATTGCATGTTTGAGAAAAGCACTATACATACCTCGGCGGGACATATGGGGTTGCCCGCCTTAGACCTATCCGTCGTCTATATGTCGGCCGGCAACCCCTTTCGTCCCGGCCTCTGTAGTAATGTACTATTTGCTTAACTCCACGTTAACTCATAAGGCCGTTTAGCATTCACCCTTGGTGATATTATTAATTATTTTGTATGAAAAAAAAAACTTGAGTTTTGAAAGAAGTAAATAAGCTATGTCGTTTCTACGGTCATACACGGCTATATGCTTGAAGGAACGGAATTCAATAAAAACGACCTGTATACCTACAGTTTCCATCCTCACCACTTAGATGGTTGGCAGTCCTCAACTGTGCGTTTCTCCAGAAACTTCTTGCCTCGCACAGCTAAACTGTGGAATGAACTGTCGCCTGCGGTATTTCCGGACCGATTCGACCTTCAAACCTTCAAGAAAAGAGCGTACTCCCATCTTAAAGGCCGGCAACGCACTTACAACCCCTCTGGTGTTGCGAGTGTCCATGGGCGGCGCTAATCGCTTACCATCAGGCGATTCGCCTGCTCGTTTGCCTCCTATGTCATAAAAAAAAAGTACAAGTAGTGGTGTCATTATGAGGGTATCAACATATCCCCTAGCGCCACTCGTAAAAAATGAGATTTATATTTAAAGATACATATTAAACAAGGGGACTGCTATGTACTGTATTTAAGTACCTTTGGAACTAGTTATTACGTTGCAAGATTTGTTGATCTTTGAGTTCAAAAACACGTAAATTTTTAACAAAAAAACACCGACTCCAAACTTTGCCAGACCCCATCCTCTTGGTTCATAATTTGAGGAGTTCCTTCGATTTTTCCAAGATCCCGTCATCAGATCCAGACTTGGTGACAATGGGACCAACTAGAAAACACACACTTTCAAACAAAAAAGATTTTTTGAAATCGGTCCATTAGTCTACTAGTAATCTGTGAACATACATAAAAAAAAATATTCCGACGAATTGAGAACCTCCTTTTTTGAAGTCGGTTAATAAAACTGCCGTTTTCTTTCGACGCATCGATTGACGAATAACTGTTATAACTGTAACTGGTATAATTGTGTGTGTCTGTTATCAACGTAATAACTGTTTCAATGTATTCAAAAGGTAGTAAAATACAAAATGTATTTTTGTTTTTAAATATCTGTTGTTAAATTTAAATAATCACAATTTTTACGAGTGGTGCCAGTGGAATCGTTGATACCCTCTTGTGGCTGCGGTCTTCTATACAAGTAAATTACTTTAAGTATGACACTGACATATGCTCGTATTTCATTGCATATTCTACTTTAAGACCAATGTAATAGAGTTTCTATTACATAGACACTGTCTTAAAATAGTATGTTTGGAATAGAAACTATTACATAAGCGTTAAAGTAGATTATCCAATGGAATATGAGCTTGTGTCAGTGGTAAACTCAAAGTAATCGTACTGTAACTTGCTTTCGCGTACTTCCCCATTTGGCCAGCTCCGAATATGTGTGAAATGTTTTTTAGCTGTGCCCTCTCTTGACTCTAAGTAGATTGAGTTGTCTCGTGGTTGTTAGTGACAGGTTAATAGGTGTGTAGAACCCTTAAGAGTCCGCAGGAAACTCGGTGCTCCATACAAACGTAGTTTCGCTCTCATTTTTAAACGGCATGCTGGAATAACATAAAACTTTGCATACACAATGGGATCGATATCTAGGCCGGAAAATAGTTTCTGTTGCTTGAAATTATAATGGAGAAAAAAATATAGCTATTCTTAAGGTTTTCATACAAGACGTAAAACTTAAACTCGCTTTTTTATTACAATTTTGTCAACAGAAACTAATTTCCGGCCTAGATATGGTGGATCTCATTGTGTATAAAAAGTTTCATGTTATTTCAGCACGGCGTTTTAAAATGAGAGCGAAACTACGTTTGTATGGAGAATCGAGTTCAGTCACGCGTGCGGGGGACCCTTAAGACTTCACGGGCGAGCAAGTCTGCCGACGGTCAAAGGGGTGGAGCTTGCGGTCCGGTACGGCGTGACCTTGGTTTGCCGGACGCCCTGGAATCACGTGGCGGACTGCCATGTTCGGTTGTTGGGATGCTCCTTAAGCTTGACGCACAGAGCGCGGTGCAGCGTCGTTGCGGTGTGGAGGCGGTTTTGCGGTAAAGCGAACGCGGTCCGGGGCACGTCGCACCAAAAAACCTCGCGGTATTCGGTAGCGCGGTAGAGCGGAGGCGTGTGTGACATATGAAGCAGTAATCGACAGTCGACAGTTTCGGAAAGATCAAAAATGCAAAACCGCCTCCGCCGCGCGCTGCGCCCGCTCTCTGCGTTTCGGGCTTTATTGCCGCTACTTATGGTCGATTATCGATTAAATCGTCTACGCTCTATATGTTATTGATTTTCACACATTTGACTTTAAAATGAAATATGATCTCGCATGTATAAATAATTAGTATAATTACCGAAGGTATTTTATTGTACATAGTTTCTTAGCGATTTCTTTGTATGTTTTTTAAGTACGCAATACGTAGAACGTTGTAAGGTATGCAATATATAATGAATTTGAGGTTTGCTGTTTTATTTGCCCAGCTTTTATGTCCCCAGAGATATTTCTACCCTTTTAACGCCATTCAAAGTGTTAAATGTTAACTCTTACTTAGTTACCAGTACATTATTGTTTGGCTAAACTACCCTCAAATTATACACTGTTGTTAACTATTAAAATATAATTTATCAAACAAAATGTAACCTAGTAGATTTTATGAGTTGCTTGTCTCATTTATATTTTTAGATGATGGATGACTAAATCTTACTTCCCCGTGATACAGTTTATAACTAATACGGGAAGTAAAGAAATCGTTCTGTACTAAGAATGTAAATTACAGGTCAACACAACGTATCCTCAATGAGCTCTGGAAACCCTACCATCAGGAACAACACATAACACACAGAACAAGTAGTGGCGCTGGTAGTGGTGGTGTACAGAATAGTAGTGGCGCTATTATGGCTGTGATCTTCTGTAAGGCGGAGGTAGTTCCCCGGTTGGGCTGCTCCAAATTCGAGCGAGATGACATTTAGCTATGACAGATAATTACTACCTCTATGAAGATACCTCATAGTGAAACTTTTTGATGGTTAATCAGTGATTTTTTCACCGTGACGTTTTTTTATCATCAATTTCTGTAAGTGAAAACGCCGAAATATGTAGGGGACGGTAAAAATTTGTAATAAAACAACGATCTACTTATTTCATTTATTGTTTGCATTTTTTATATAAAAAAAGTTGCTTATTTCACGTGTACAGACAGTCAAACGAGATATCATCTCTATTACGATGCTAGGTTATTATGGATGCTTCACTAGAAATGTAACAACACTTCTTATTAAAACTCATGCACAAAACATGTGATCTTAACATCGTTACGACACGTACCAATTAATTACAGGTAAATTAGTTTCGAGACGTTTTTTCATTTGTAATGGTGACCTCTGTAGCCAGCTCGTAGCCAGCCTCACACATACACATACGGGTGTCTGTGTACGTGTGTCCCTGTAAATATACAAATACTACTACAAATGCAAAAACGTCCCGAAAGTAATTACCTGTACACTCTTATTTATGACACGTATTGAGTTCTGTACATGGTTTAGTTAGTAAAAGGTAAGTATATATGTGCCTACAGGACGGGAAGTTCATTGTTACGTCTTAACCTCATGACCACACTACGAATGCAATGACGTGCTCTGTACGCCACGGAACTGCCAATCCGGCAGGCGTCCATACGCTGCGGTGACCGCTTACCATCAGGCGGGCCGTACGCTTGTTTGCCACCGACGTATAAAAAAAATCTAGTATATTATGGTCATGTATTGATTGACTGCGGCGTGTGAGACATTCCATTGGCTGTCACGACTAGATGACTGGTGAAGAGGTTAAAAACGTGCCTGACTCTGCATGGTTAAACATGGGTTTACTATACTCTGTTTTTTTAACTATAAAGTATGGTTGTTCGGTTTTGGCTGTCTCCAATCCATTGTCCCATTGTGCGGTTTTGCGACCTCATTATCGTCTGTCATAAAAGATAAGCATACTTCGTAGATAAAGACTGCATGCATTAGCATTTTACCGGATTATCAACTCTAGGGCCTTTGCCTGAAGTATAAATTGCTTTAATAGAAATGTGATATTAGAAGCATTCTGCATTCTATGGCCGCCATTTACTTGCAATACCAGAATGGTACCATCAGGCGATTCGTCTGCTCGTTTGCCTCCTATTACATAAAAAAAGGACTTGGGCATCTGGACTGCCGTTTTTACCCGACTGCGCCAGAATGAGGGTTATGTTTTTCGAGAGTATGTATGTATAATTGTTTGGCACGCTCTGCAGCCTGAACGGCTCCTTGGATTTTAGCTTGAGAGGTGTCGTTAGATTCGTATTTACTGTAAGAGTGACACTGTGTATATCAAAATAAATAAAAAACAAAATGGCGGATTTACGGCGCCAAATTCCAAATTACACAGAAACGCAGTCGGGTTTTTTAGTTTTTCGATTAATTGTCTTTCTATTTATGAACTCGTTATCTATTGGAGATAAAATCGATAATTAATTGACTTTCTAGGTGGCTGTAACGACTTTTTACAATATATTCATTTTGGTGTTTTGGGTTTTCCTAAATAAAGCTATTGTTCCTTTAAGTGGATTGGACAACTAAAACCCAACGACTATGTAAGATACAAATGAGCGTGCCGTACATTTTACTAGAGGCAGTACTTTTTAGTAAAAATTAAAACAGCGTATAGGGTTGTTCGTAATGCTCCCACTATCTTTTTTTGGTCTAGGAAATTTCCATATTATTATTACATTTCTAGTG
This sequence comes from Notocelia uddmanniana, assembly GCA_905163555.1. Lineage (NCBI taxonomy): Eukaryota > Metazoa > Arthropoda > Insecta > Lepidoptera > Tortricidae > Notocelia > Notocelia uddmanniana. The sequence goes on from LR991078.1 coordinate 11,406,476, forward strand.
AAGCTATAAACATTATTATTTATTTTGATATTAATACACGAACAAGTTTAAGTATTAGGTAGAAAAAACGCCATGAAATAAGAATGACGTTTAACATAAAATATTATAATATATATTACATATATATGACAGTGTTCTTATCATAATACAACAAGTCCTTGACTTTCTAAAACTTTTTTTTTTAATTTATTCTTGACCATGGATACAAAGTCCTTCAGTCGAACTTTTTAATTCATACGTCCAGTGTTGCCAGTACACATGTATTATATTATCACGTTATATAGTTTAGTGACTTTAAGTTCATATCGAATGATAAAGCGTGGAATCCGCAGCGCTAGCATGTAAAGCATTTGTCCCTCTCACATTTATATACTTGGTACTGAAGGACAAATGCTTCACGTGCGACATAAGCAGGACCATGCTTAGGCTAGACAGAAGCAGTCAAATATCTATACTGGGTGTAATCGTTAAGTGTAGCCAGGCGATTATTCCGAAAAAAATGCATGGAATCTTTTAAACTTAATATTTTTAATATTACTACTTTTATTTAAAAAAAGTTATTAATGTAATTTTACTTATTGGGTGTACGGCTCTTCCCAAGTGAATTTTTCGCTTCGAGCCTTAATCTTTCAAACAAAGGGCATTTTCTATATTATCGCAAAGCCGCTAGCTACCTAGTTAGCACGTGCCAGTACAACATTCATATTGAAAAACAACCGGTATCGTCATAGTATTAAGGTTCAAATTTAATGTCACTGTTTTGGTAGTGCGGTCTATTGTCCTGCACTAACAAAACGTAATATCTAGAATATCAGTGACATTAAATTACCGGTTGTTTTTCAATATGAATGTTGTACTGGTATGTGCTAACTATTAGCTAGCGGCTTTGCGATAATACAGACAATGGCCTTTGTTTGAATTATTAAGGCTCGAAGCGAAAAATTCACCTGGGAAGAGCAGTACTATAACGCACTATCGATATCAATTTGAAGTTCTTTAATATCTGTTATATTTACGGAATAATCGCCTGGCTACACTAAACGATTACACCCTGTATAGATTATTTTGAACCCTGGCATTTCATTCCAAGGAAGTTAACATTAATGTATGTACACAATTTAGAAAGTTTGCCGTTCAATATGAACTATTTTTTTTATATCTTAATACTACACGTTTGAGCCATGATTGAAAATAAACTGTACTTGGATTGTCCCATTTAAGATAATCACTAAAACTTAAAAGGCGCAGCGTCTTTGCGGGGCGGTGGCGGTTTTGCGGTAAAGCAAACGCGGTCCGGGGCACGTCGCACCAATAAACCGCGCGGTATTCGGTAGCGCGGTATAGCGGAGGCGGCGTGTGTGACATGACGTAGAAATCGACAGTGGACAGCTTCGGAAAGATCAAAAATGCAAAACCGCCTCCGCCCCGCACCGCGCCGCGCCCGCTCTGTGCGTTTCGAGCTTTAATAATAGCATAGACACCGTCCATTTTCAATCATGAATATTTCCAAATTAATCAACATGTTCTTCTATAAAAATAAAATCATGCAGATACTAGTTTATAAGCACGAAACAAAGGCAAACTTATCGCTTCAAGGATCTCTACTGGTTGACCTTTGAGCAATGATTTTAGTAGGGTATATATTGCTATAGAGTCTAGAATATTCTTTGGTGATTAATTGTAGGTACGTTTTTTGACATTATAAAGTAAAATAAAATTGATATACCTACCTACTAGGTATTTCTATACTTTTATAATCCTTTTCTGACTATGCTAAAATCACGGGATGACAATTTACCGGTAATTTTTTTGTCATCTGCGTTATATTCAATTACTACAACAATAACTGCATACCTAGTCACCCGGTTCCTATAATACATACATAGTATGTAATTTAATAGTGTGGCGTTTCATGAAGTAGGAATTTCATTATTTATACAGTATATATAAAAAAGTGGCTTATATATCCAGTATGTAATTTAAATAATGATCTGGCAATTGAGTCACTCATCAACCAGAGCTGCTACTGCGAAACGAAAACGAAGTTCGTGTATCTCCCTCTGTCGCTCGAATTTGCAAGTGCGATAGAGAGGGGATATACGAACTTGGATCGTTTTCACGTTAGCAACTAAGACCCTTATTTCACCAACTTTTTGTCAATTTGTCAGCCGAAAAATGTACAGCGAATGGACCTGACAATAGCAATTCGCTTTATATTTTAGAGTAGGTAAGTAACGATAGTGTTAATAATAAATATTTATTTATATTACGCAGTAATGTACGACAAATTGTCATTTTCAGTAATATCGAACTAAATAATCAAACATTTTAACAAAGAAAAACCGACTTTAACTGAGTTATTAGTCCATTTGTCGTGCACATACTTAATGCAAATTTAAGACTTATATGGTTTTTTCATGGATGCCATTGCCAGATTTGGACCAAATTGAAAAGGGACCGCACGGGAAGCACCAGCTTTACAAAAAAAAAAGAATCATCAAAATCGATTCACCCAATTGAAAGTTCTGTCGTGTTTGTTACGATAAAAAAATACAGTCAAATTGAGAACCTCCTCCTTTTTTAAAGTCGGTTAAAAATCCCATCAATTGTCAAATTGATGAAATACGGGCATCTAAGCTGGCCGCACACACACGGTTTCCTAATTAAGTTTCCGAATTCGGAATTCAGGTTCGGAAACCCGAAAAATTTGCGCACACGTTCGTTTTTTAGCATTAGGTTTTTTCTGCCAGTTCTAGAGCGGCGGTTCTTGAGAGAGCACGTATAGACATGGACGACGAGGTATTGCTTTTAATTGGCGTTAAACAACAACAAGAAGAAGAAACGACGTTATTGGGTACATCCAAGATTACACAGAGTCAATTTTATCTTAAAAGAGCTGAATTACCCATGTTGATTATATACAGTCAGTATCACAAAAATCACGTATACGTCCACTCCGTACGGCGCCCGCGCATTTCTGACTTGAAGTTTCCGTTCGTGTGCGGCAACATATGCAGGGCCTGCGTTCGGGATGACATCGTTAGGTCGCACGGCTGTGGCACGGAACGAACGTTATGTTTTTTTCCGTTCGGAAATTTTAAGAACGTGTGCGCCTTCATCTAACATTACTATGAAAAATGCGCCTTTTGGTTTCCGAATCTGAATTCCGAACTCGGAAACCGTGTGTGTGCGGCCAGCCTCAACTGTAGATGTTGTAGTCAACGCTTTTTCCTTGTTTTTACAAGTGTCGGAATTGTCACTTATAAAGTAGACATAATGTTGTTTTAGAACATTAAACATATAAAAACTGTAGGTATATTGAACACATGCGTTTTATGAATAAGACATATTTCCATAGGAAACACGTTAGAGCCGGTATCATAATACTGAACATGTTGAACTATATTTTAAAGCAATATCTAATTGTTGCCAACTACAAAAAACAGTGGTGAATTATATGATATGGACTTTCTAATTTCGGTTGACATTTGAGGCTATTAAGAGGGCGCAGTACCCTCGGCTCTCCCTACAAACGTATTTATGCTCTCATTTTAAACGCCATGCTAGAATAACATGAGACTTTGTATACACAATGGGACCCGGCATATCTAGGTCGGAAATTAGTTTCTGTTGCTAGAAATTGTAAAAGGAAAAAAATACAGCGGTTTTTTGAGTATATTTACGGCTTGTATGAAAACCTTAATAATCGTTGTATTTTTTCTCCATTATAATTTCAACCAACAGAAACTAATTTCCGACCTAGATATGCCCATCCCATTGTGTATACAAAGTTTAATGTTATTCTAGCATGGCGTTTTACAATGAGAGCATACATACGTTTGTATGGAGAACCGAACGTACTGCGCACTCTTAACGGTGGTCCCACCAACATGTACCCCCATAAATTTCCCGTAGACCCACCGGCGAACACTGTTTAGAACGGTAGGACAACGGGTAAAAAAAAATACCCGTGAACCCCCCAGGGGGACATGTTGGTGGGACCACGGGTAATAGCTGGATGTTTGGAGCGAGCTTGATACGATTAGGGATTTGTTTTGCTGCTATAAGCAGTAAATCTTATCTGTCAACAAAACTACTACGTAAGAATTCTACTACCTACTGTAGAACGAACATTTCGTGCCTTTGAATCACTCGCTACGCACAATTCTAACTATGAATCACACGTGATCCAATTATAGAGCGCGTGCAAAGCTGCTTTGCAGCACAAAGAATAATGCTCTCTTGTTGCGCAGAAAAATAATCGTGCCGCGGACCGAAAACGAACTTCGTTAACGATTCGCGGTACGCCCTTTGCTTGTAAAATTCCAGAAACAATCGATATGACATTTTCTACAGTGAAACTATCTACTTAACAAGACACAAATCTTAGTGCCTTCTACTCTTCTAACTGTCCAAAATTGATACCAAAATCTTTTAAGATCTAACTTCCATTATCTCTATCCCTATCGTATTTACATTATTCCAGTTATAAGGATGGAGATACTCTTCGTGGTAGGTACCCCTATAAGTTGGTACCAACAACTTTGATCTATATATATTCCAATATCTCTATCCCTATCGCACTTTATTCAAGTGATAAGGATGGACATATTCCTTGTGGTACCTCTGTAGCTTACCGTCGCTCCATGGAGCAAAAATTTGTCTAAGTACCATTAATAATTAAAATCGCTCATATTACTGAGAATCCCTTGTAGTTTTTTCTTCACTCTCCTTAGACACTTAGTGTTACGGCGAGGAAATATTCTTTATTAAACCTTTTGGACGCCGCAACTCAAAAAATATGTTTTACACTGACATTACTTTAAAGCGGCAGTAATTATTGTACGTATCTATAGTGGTTGTTGGCGTTCAAAAGGTTACGCCGCTTGTTGGTATTTATGACTTACACTCATCACTTATAAAAGTATTCATGGAAATAAAATACTACGCGAAGTTCAAAATTACGCGAAGTGCAAAAAAGGGACGAACGGAAAACCACAATGGCTGACATAGCACAAGCTGAGTTCGCTCCTTTACACTTAATAAAAAAATATAACTATGCATGTAACTACTTACTTTTGTATTTGTTGTGTGGCAATAAATATTCATTTTTATTATATTTTTTAATAAATTACTCAATTGTCTTTCACTTGTGAGATGATGATTTATAATGAATTAGATGTTACATTTCTGTTTTTCGACTCATTACACTCGCCATCGAATATATCTGCACTTTTCAGGATGGCCAAAATATCTAAATAGGCACTCTAACCCCTTAACTTAAGTTTAGAGTCGTGTCCAGATATTAATGAGCACATTTTTCGCCCCATTATATATCCGATAGCGACTGTACCTATAATAATAATAATAAAAAGTTTACAACTGCGTCTATACTAAACTTACATCCGTTACCCCGTGATCGAATATTCAACATTACATCTCTATAGAACAGAGAAGAATCTCGATACACAATAATACAGGAGCATTAACTTTCACCCCATAAACATTCTACAAACACATCAAGGAATACATACTCTTTTCTTTCTTCACAATTATCACCCATTCTTGTAAAACACCCTTTTCTTAAAAGTAATTTTCTCTCATTGTAAGCACAATTTATTCTCAAGATACTACAAGACACGCTTACTTCATGAATGTAAATACCGACAGCGACAATTTTTCTTTTACACTTTATGTGACCTGATGAGCAGTGATCGTAACTTTTGTAGTATTTCGGTGCAGTGTAATGGTGTTAACGGAATTGGGATAAATGATTCAAATTCTTATGATTGATTAGCGTTAATAACGTTAATATTAACCTTAATTAACCGTTTAAATTGTATTTGTCCATACCAACTCCGTTATCACCACTACGCTGCACCGAAAACGCTACAAAAGTTAAGATCACTGGTGATGAGATATGTGAAAACGCTTGAGTTGAGATGAAAACCTTGTTCAACCATTTTGGTGGAGACCTCCATCAACCTTCTCCACTTAGTTCTACCTAGGTTTGGTCTGTTAGTATCCATTTCTAGCCTGATACATTTTGAATGTAGTCTTTCTATCGCATCTAGCTTCTGCCTACTGGTATTTCGTCATCCATGGTGTCCATTCTAGTAGAGTTTTGCACCACGTTTTTTTGTTGAATTTTGGTTTTAAAGTTTTAAGTTAGATTCATTAAATTGTCATTGACGTCATTGTCACCTATCGTCTGTCACGTTTGCAAAATAGGCGCCCAACACGAGCAAAAAATATCTCACTGATTACCAAATCGGATCAAATGTTTTTGCTAACGCGTCGCTTCCTACACTTATATTGTACAACTTCTTTAAGTACTATGATCTATCGTACCTTACCACATTTCAGAGGCATTTCAACCAAAGAGTACCAAGTAAAACGAATAAGCTAGATAATATATCGAGTGCTTGTAAATTATGATGAAACTTCTTTTATCGCTTCTAACCATAAATGGGTGTTTTCACTCTATGTTGTATTACTTTTTTCCCAAAACTTGGACATGGACCCCGATTTACTATACATTTTTTAGGCTTCTACTGTGCGGCCGTCTAACTATACACAATGTATGAGAAAACGTGACAATAGTACAATAAAATTGTGATTTATCTTTGAATAAATCATATTCTTGTTATGGTATAGAATGAATAGTAGTAGTACATAGAAGTAGTAGAAGGATTATGAACAACCTCAAAATCCTGCGAATAAAAGGTTAAAGTACAACTAAAATGAAAATTCCCACATAGGCCTTATCACTAAAATAACGATTATAACGCCACGACGACGTAAGATCCATAACAATGGGTGCATATTCGAATTTACGTAGAAAATACACCCGTTTCATTGCTTTCAAATATAGTTTGTAAATTGATTATTAACAATGGGTGCACGTTCGAATTTAAGTACAAAATCCACCAGTTTCCTTTCTTTTGAATATAGTTTGTAAATTGTTTACTTACCCCGTTACATTTGGCCCCTTACCGCTTTTACAACACAAACTAGTCATTATGGATTTTACCGAATGCCCTTTGGTGTAAATAACGCTCCAGTCACCTTTCACTCACACTTGGCAACAATTTAAATACGATTACAAAACCTTTGGCTACACACATTTCAACAAGAAACATTACTGTATAAAGCACACCGATAGTTACAGAGAACACATTAAAGGCTCGTAAATCAGCTGAAAACAACTAAAGTCAGTTGGGATTCAAAAATGGCTTTAGTTGTTTTCGAAACTGATTCAATAACACTCAAGGCTGGTTTTAAGTGGTCGAATGTCTATTCGAGTAGGGTTATCAATACAAGCAGTAAAAAGTTATTCACAAAAGCACATGACACAGGTCAGAAGTTAAGACTTCTATAGTACGAGGACCTCGTAGTCCGATTAGTAAATACTGTAGTATGTAAATCAAGAAACCCTTACATTGAACTTGACGCACAAGTGGAGACAGTGTCCGTAGCATATAATTTGCCAATATGCGCCAGATACAAAACATCAATTATGTATGGAAATATGGTCCTTCGAACCGGATTTTTATCAGTGACGTGGTAAACGACATTTTTATATTCTACGTTTTGTGAAATGATTCAGATATTTGTTAACTCATATACTTTCAAGTGTTTTAATGTTGGTTTTTCGTTGATTTACGTACGATTTATAAGCACAGCTCGACTAAAACCCATGAATAACGTAAACGACGTCGCTCAACGGTTAACTTGGGAAGGTAGCCTTATTTTGAATTTTTGACGCACGGTGTGCATAGTTATATGATATGATGATGATGAATTGATGACATATACAAAAACGACAACGATACCTATTCAATAAGCGAACACATTAGTTTACTAAGAGTATCACTTAACATATTCACTACCATCCTATTCGTAGTGAAAATCATGAAGTTACTATATTTTCGGTAGAACAACCCCCCTAACGGATTATCCGTAACGAAAGTGATATACAAGAAAAAAAAATCACAAAGTCTACAAATGGTCTTAATTTGTTGGTTACCAACAATGTATCATAGTTTAAATATTCATGAATATTTGAGCATATGCGAAGATAATTTGTATCCATTCATAAAATAATGAATGTTTATATGTAATTTTAAATCTTTATTTCATTGAGAGCCGGTTCTGGGTTTGCATTTTAAGATTCTGTTACAGTAGTTGTCTAGATCATGGATAATCGATATCCAACAACTTTATAAAATCCATCTTAAAATGCACTATTATATATTTCAAAGAAAATAAAACTATAGTGTGGCTACATGACTCATGTCATGAGACGACAAAGCACTTCCGTTCTTTTGAGATAACTTCATATCGTATAATACAAATACAGAAATAAATAAATAACATAACATAACACTGATACTTTAAGTTAGGTTTAGTTTATTATCTTTGTATTGTTTTTTAATTATCTCTGTATGTCTTGTAAATAAACACATGCATAACTGTATATGACAAACCACAATGTATTGGACCAATCTTACGAAACAACTTGTTGAAAACCAAAACGTTTCTTCGAAAACAGTCTAGCTTATTTATAGTACATGTATAAGTTGAATACAGGCTGATAGGTATAGTTTAGGTACTTCTAACACCGATGAAGTCCATATATATGAGAATAAACCTGGCGTGCGTTACCTGAAAATAAACAATTTGATCATAATTACTATAACATTGCAGCTTAAATAAGTAATGAGCATAAATAAGCAGAGCTGGATTAACCAATAAGTAAAGTCAGCAGTTGCTTAGTGCACCACATCTAGAGCGCACCAAAATCTGGTTGGGGGCATCATGATCTAGAACTGCTTAGAGAATCAAAATGTCTTAATCCAGCACTGAGCATAAGATTTTAGTCCTGATGATATCAGCAAAACACCAAAAATCTCTGGACAAGAACAGATTTACGGTCCCCGCGCCTGTTGTAAAAGGATATCATCACGTACGGCTGGCTACCATCCTTGCCTGGTCGAAATTCCTCTAATTCGAACCAAGTTCTTTGCATCATCTTATATAATGCGCACTTCTAAGGTTTGGAATTCTCTGCCGGCGTCTGTATTTCGGAGTTCATATAACAACCTGTACCTTTTTAAGGCACGAGGGAATAGGCATCTTCTGGGTGAGCTCGCTTCATCGTCGGCCTCATCTTTGCCCCCTGGTTAGATGCTGGCCAAGAGCAATGGGATTCCATTTTTAATAAATAAAAAACAGGTCGTCAGGGTGTACAGTGCTCCATGTGGTGGGGCCACGGCACGCGCCTAGTAACTAGTCAACCCCAATGACTGGGTCCCCGATTCGCAAATCTTCCCACGCAAAAGAAGACCAGATGTTGCTAAACGCGAAAGTTGTACGCACAAGTGAATGGATATGCCAAGTAACAGAGAATTTGGCGTCTGAGCCAGTTCATACGTTTGACGCATCTAGTAAAATCTTACAGTAAAAAGTTTCTAGTCGTTTGCTAAACTCATTTGTGGCGTGATATGAGATAAGACTGCTGGTATTATGTAACAGAAATGTATGTTTAGGACATAGAAGAAGAAGGAAAACATTTATTCGTGACAATTATGCAAACAACCAAAAAAAACAGTGTACAAAAGTATATAAAGGAAAAAACATCGCCACGAATAGGTCTCGTTTCAGCATAACGCCGCGCTGATCTTCCGGGAGACCTAAACATATAATAAATATATATGACGGTGTTTGTATTATAGTACGCTCACACAGAGCACACGCATAGCACATGCTCATGGCTAGCACAAGACGGCGTGCGAGCCATCTCGCGCGCGAGATAGAATATCGGTCTTTTTCTAATCGGTATACACAGAAAAGGGTAAGGGTCGCGGGTGTCCGCTGGATGCGGGTGGCGCAGGACCGGTCACTGAGGAAGTCTTTGGGGGAGGCTGAGGAAGTCTTCGGCTGAAATAATGATGATGATGATACACAGAAAATTGACGGATATACTATCTCCCGCGCGAGTTAGCTCGTGCGCCGTCGGTACTCTTCTAGGTAATAAGGGCCTGGTTCTACAATTTTTTATATCACGTCGGTGGCAAACAAGTGTACGGCCCGCCTGATGGTAAGCGGAAAGAACAGAGCAATAATGATAATGATTCATCAAAAGGCTTACTTTGTTCAATCGACGCCGGACTCGGCGTCCTCGTTCTTGGTGCAGAGATGGAAGGCCACGACGGGGATGGAGCCGAGCACCATACACGAGCCCATGCCGTAGAAGCACCACGAGTAGCCGCCCGTCACGTCGCGGATCAGGCCTGAGAACAGACGCTCATGTATATGAGGAAAACTAAAGGCCCACATGTAACCCTGTGACACTCGCGGTATTTTTTATATAAGAGATGAGGGCCCTAAAATAGCAGAAAACGCTACGCAAAATAAAATGATCTATGTACGGTTTTTAGTTTCAGGTGTGTACGTCTGCGTAGTTACTTTTGCCTCTACACAAGAAAAAGAAAAGTTCTTAAATGACACCTTCATCATCATCATTATGTCACTCCCCCAAAGTCTTCCACAATAATGGTAGCGTAATTAATTCACTATAAAGGTGATTTTTTAATATATCAAAATATTTTACTATCGTCTTATACTTACAGCTCTTAGAATATAAATTTGTATGGAGGACACACACTGTACATTTATCGAGAGTGCCTCAGGGTCCCATTCAGGCCTTTTTTGACTATGCGTATATTTACAAGAAGTATCTTAGGGTTCTATGTTGGGCTTTATCTCTTTCTTGATTATATATTTGGAGTACCCCAGGGTTGCGTAATGAGCCCTTATCTCTTTCTTAACAATATCTATTTTGATGTAGCTTTTATACCCATTATCGGGCACTCTATTAGTATCTGTAGTGGGTGGTACGGAGTGTCCGTATGAATATGCTACATTCTTATTTACCAGGAATACCCCAGGGTTGCATTTTATTTTTATGTTATATTTTGGGACTTCATCTCTTTTGACTGTTACATATTCGAAGTACCGCAGGGCTCTGAGCTTAATATCGTCGGGTGACAAGCAAAACTCACTAAATTATCTGTCACTGCTCCTCAAAACCTCGTATCTCAGAACTACATCGATAGTGAGATACGAGTTTTAAGGAGTTTTACTTTAAGTAGGTATTTGTTACTTAGTGATTTTTGCTTGTCACCACGATATAATCTAATAATGTTGTTGTCTTAGATATTCTGTTTCACGTGGTATAGAGTGGGCAAGGAAATACCTCGGGGTTATATTTTATTTACTCCTTCATCGCTTTTTACTGTAATATCTTAGGAGAACTTCAGGGTTCTGGTCTCGGAGCTAATCTGTTTTACGTGGTGTAAATGTGTAGTATTATTTTGGAATCTTCTCTTGTTGTTGTCTCGTGACAACGTATTAGGGGTGCTGCAGGGCTCTGATCTTGGAGCTAATTTGATTCACGTGGTGTAAATGTTTGGTATTATTTTGGAATCTTCTCTCTTTTTGCTGACGCGTATTAGGGGTGCCGCAGGGCTCTGAGGGCCTACTCCGAACTTCGAAAATCGAACTTCGTATCGTGCCATCCCTTTCCGTCATATAGAGTATAACACTAGAGTGAAAGAGACGGCACGACACGAAGTTCGAAGTAGGCCCTCTGGTCTCAGTGCTAATCTGTTTCACGTGGTGTAAATGTGTGGTTTTATATTGGAACTTTCTTTCTTTATTATTATTTATTTATTAGACACACCAACAAGATACAAGGCTTATACATTTATAATAATAGGATAACAGATGAAACAAGTCTTGCCTGTATCTCAATTATAGGCGTGCAACAGCGTTTAATTAAGATACCAGGATAGTATTATTTTGAATTTTATATAAGACAAGATGACAATAATAGGATATCATAATTTAGAGGTATATTGAGAGATGAGAAAGACTTTTTTATGATTTCTTGAGAATTGTTCGCTTCCATTTAGTGGCACTGTCGAAATAAACATCCAGGTCGTATACCTTTTGGTAACAGTTGTACTGCGTCTGAAGTCTATTCATAACTGAAAACTTGGCCAAGTTTGTCTTAGCCAATTTAGGCCGGCAAGTGGTTCTTTTTGCGCCGCAGGGCTGTGGTCTCGGAGCTCTGGTGTCGGAGGTGGAGTGTCTGTTTACCGGCGGTGGGCGGCACGGAGAGCGCGGCGAGGCTCTGGAACATGCGCACGAGCCCGTACGACGACGCGATGCGCGCGGTGCCGAACGTGTCCGCCAGCAGCACCGGCACCAGCAGGAACCAGCAGCCCAGGCACAGCCCGTACGCGCCTGCAACAAACACACCGATAAGCAAACGGTTAGAACTCACGTATAAATTGTCACTCCGGGCGACATGTTTCGAACTCTTCGGGAGTTCTTCCTCAGGACAGCAGCAGCGGCAGCAGTGTGCGAGGCGCGCTCGTCGCAGGTGCACTCGTCCTGAGGAAGAACTCCCGAAGAGTTCGAAACATGTCGCCCGGAGTGACAATTTATACGTGAGTTCTAACCGTTTGCGTAATATAATTTTGAAATGACTCACGAAAGTTTAAATTCAAACACCGATAAGCGTTCGGGAACCTACCCAAACTACGTGACTCGTTTAGGGGGGGGTCACCAGGGGGAGGGAGGGACTAGCTTCTCGTCACGTAGCTAGTGGAATATTTTTGAGAAACATTCTAATTGACTCACGCCCCACGGTTTACCCCACCATTAAAACTTCTCCAGTTTCGACTTAAATACAATCACAATTAAACTACGGATGCACTTTCGATACCATGCATTAGGGGCCATATGAGAAAATACAAACAAGAGCCATTTTTTTAACTTTACGCAAAAAAATGATTAATAAATTATACTACGTGAACACTAGAGGGGGAGGGTGGGGGTCTTGGCATGTACCACGCTTGGTCACCGCGGGTGGGGGTAGACTGTAAAAAGTTGTTCACGTAGTTTGGGTATGCTCCCTTCTCTAAAAAGCACACTGCATCTACGCGCTTCCTCAGCGCTGTTACGTCGCCTAAATAATATTTATTTATTTACAGGAGAACCAACAATAATAAAACTAAGTAACACCATTATTAGTCACAGCAGAACAGGATCTCATATTAACACAGTGCGTCCTGTGTTTTAGTTTTTAAAAACATTTTGTATTGATATGTATGTTGGTCTGTAAGGTATATGTTAATATGGGCCTGTTGTTGCTTGAAGTAAATAAATAATTTAACTATTTATTCATCTCCTCTAGCTTCGGAGGCAGTGTCACTACTATTTATTATTTATTAATACTTGACAGACTTACCTGATGCTACAGCCAGGGCCCACCACGAGGTCAGACTGGGCAACGTCAGGACAGCGATGCCAGCTATCAGAATGCTGTAATGCAAGAAACGATTGTCGTTGTTACTGAAGCTAGGTATTTCACAACACTAAAATAGTACATTACGATACAAGTGCAGGAAACAGGAAATTCGCAACGAGTGGTGATAAATTGAAACACGACCGAAGGGAGTGTTTTAAATCGACACGAGTTGCGAATTACCTGTTCGCACGTGTATCGTACAACGTTTTACAGTACATATGACTCTTTAAAGTTTCGACATATGCACGTAATCTGCTGATTACCGCACTCGTGCGGTAATATAGCACCATATGTACTGTTAAATATTTTTTCACTTCTCATGCTCTAAAAGTTCGTCTTTACGTTAAGCATAGGCGACATAAAGTATCTTTTTATGCTGTAGCTAGAGCATAAACTAAAAACCGCGTTCAGCACGCCAGGCACAGAAGTATACATTTGATTAAAAGAACTTTAATTATATTAATTATTTGTTCAATTATCTCGCAATCGAAGTGATAAGCAGAGTGTATAACTCGTGTATAAAACCCATTTTATCATCTACTTTATATAGACCCTCGCCTGCGGCTCATCATCAATCAAACTAGCTTATAAATAAGAAATAATAATGCAATTTTAAAGAACTTTAAATAAAAAAAGAGGACGCAGTTTGGCGATTGAAAATTGTGACGTCATTGGGCACATTTCCCTACAAAATTCATACTAATAAAGCGTTTTGGACGTTTCGTAAAAAGTTACTGATTATACTATCAGTGAAGTACCGTATTGTTATCGTATTGGTTAATTATTGTGCGCGTATTGCTGCCTCGGTGGTCGTGTGTGTGTGCAAAGGTAGGTGGGGGGTGTGGTGGCTAACTCTTTATTCAAAACGCTGAGAGAATACTCCAGGAGGCCTCCTGTTGTGCTCAGCCTGCGATCCGATGAAGAAGGAAGCACCCCATTCACATGTAAGTTTTAGAACATTAATTTAACTTTAGATCCATGTAATTCGTGGAAAGTGATTATACGCGGAAAATGACCCGGAATGTAATGATTAACTGGCATCGAGTGTGTTATAGAATTTATAGATTTCTAGTATTACGAGGCAGGCAATCCCTGTTCCAGCCGAGGTATGTCGTTCCTTTTCTCAAATATGCGAGGGAATTTAAATATAATGAGACGGGTCAGTCACGTCTTGAAGGTCGAATATAGCTCGATATGTCCGGTTCGCGGTCATTAATCATGAGTATTTGTCGCGACGTACTTGTAATAAGTAAGTAAGAACTGATATTAATATGTCTGAAACTCGCGGGAGTTTGAAAATTATAAGAATAATTAAAAATGATCTGACGTTGTCTCACTCAGTAGGCCAGCCATTAGTCCATCATATTCACCCAATAGTCCGGTTCATTTAGATTCCATCAACCAGCAATAGTCCCTGGCGGGTACTGTCTCTGTGTGCGTCCCATGACACGGGCAGGGACAGCATCCGCTCGGTGTACCCCGCGCATTTCATTAAATTGTCTAAAGGGCCTCTACGTGTTGGCTATGTGGTACTCGGTTGGTACTTAGGTACCTCGGTACTTCGGCTCCGCGGACGCCTTCCAAAGGTCCGGGACACCATTGTCCCGTGAGCGGAAAAGACATCCAAATGAAATTTTAAGGCATCAGTAATAAAAACACGCCCTGCAGCAGCCGGCGCTGCGTCCTGAAAGATATTGACATTACCTGAGTATATAGGCCTTCCTGCGACAGAAGAGCTGCAGGTCACACAGCCAGCCCAATCCTAGGCGTCCGCACAGGTCCAGGACTGCACTGATGGCCACTAACCGACCTGAAACACCATCATCCCATCTATGAGCGGAGAGACAGTTATATTTGTCAAAATACATACTCACATCCTCGTAATAAAATTGTTCGTTGTTTGGCCTAGTTGATAGTGCCTGCCTACAAAGCAACTTGAGCCCCGATAATGGCATTTGTTTGATATGTGATGAACAAGAACATTTGCCCCTGATATTTGGATGTTTTCTATGTATTTAAGTTTTTATCTATTAAATATGTCGTCGTCTAGTACATACCCATAACATAAATCTAAATGAGTTTATTATGGGACTAGTTCGACTTTTGTAAATTTGTCCCCTAATAAGGATTTATTTTTATTTAAAGGTTTCGTCTAGCAGGTCTTAATCCTTCGTATGCCTTGTTCCATCCAAAACCGTTTCAAGCTTACGTTTTAAACTTTAAGGTCATGATTTAAGTAGAAAACTTTTGACATCGGCTTCCCTAGGGTTAAAAAGACTAGTCAAGATATTGCTATCATCGTAGCAATATCTCAGTACCTACAGTTGCAGAAGAATGCCCGGGGTTCGCTACATAATCCGAAGAATTGGAGAAGGGAGTTGTAGTAGACCGATATACCGTAATGTTTTTGTGCAGGGCCAGCCAACCAAACCAAACTACCAACCACCAAACCAAATTATATATGGGACCAACTTGGGGGTACCTGCTTTGAAACAAAAGAAGAATTATCAAAATCGGCCAAAATGATCAAGAGTTATCGGGGAACATACATACATAAATAAAATAAAATAAATTCAAACATGCGAACGAACTAAAATTTCCTTCCTTCTATTGAAGTCCGTTAAAAATAATTTATACAAAAAAAACTGACTTCAATTTTGTGCTTCGCTATGCCACAATTTGTGGTTTCCGTGAGCCAATGCTTGGTTACCCACAGAAAATACCGAAATTGGCATTTGCGGGCCTATCAAATTCGAGGAGTTCCCTCGATTCCTCCTCGATCCCATCATCAGACCTTCACCAAATTTATATGGGACCAATTTCGAGGTACCTGCTTTATAATAAAAAAAGAATTATCAAAATCGGCCAACATGGTCAAGAGTTATCGAGGAACATACATACATAAAAAAACAAACATGCAGACGAACTGAGAACCTCCTTCCTTCTATTGAAGTCGGTTAGTAAATGTACTCACCGGCGGCGGATTTGCTGTGGCCCGCGGACACAGTATACGCAGGTAGATAGTATAACGCGTAAGGTGAGCCACAGGACATGAGCGCCACGGAAGCACACAACAGACCGAAACGCCACGATTTCAGTAGCGACACGTCAAGGTATCTGGAACATTCGTTAACACTGTCAGCCTACAGAAGTGTTTTATTAGATAAGGTGTTCTAAAGGAACGTTACCAAGCGGCCTAGACTTGGCAAGCCTTCACAATCGCAGACGAACAAGTGTTTATTTTCAGCCTGTTGCAAAAAAAACTGGCTACAGTTATATACCTACCTAGTGAAAAAAACTTTTTCACAATAGCATGTGTGCAGAAAAGAGTAATTGTTGCCTT
Organism: Notocelia uddmanniana; assembly: GCA_905163555.1. Lineage (NCBI taxonomy): Eukaryota > Metazoa > Arthropoda > Insecta > Lepidoptera > Tortricidae > Notocelia > Notocelia uddmanniana. Next base: position 11,423,200 of record LR991078.1, read on the forward strand.
CCAATAAGGGGGTCGAAGTTGTTTTTTTCTTTCCTCATTTGAGGACAACAAAGACTCTTTTCTGAATAGCAGATGTGAAAGTACGTCTCACTTGTTAGCGAAATTGTTTCCGTCTTGGGTATAAGCACTTGAATCCCTCGTTACGCTTTTTAAAACTTTAGAATTTGTCGCTTCACTCAGAATTCAATATACCGCCCTCGCCGTAAATTTACCATTTTTCTCCCTTGATACACAATCTTCCATTTCCACAGGCCAAGTGGAACTCTTATATTATGTTAATCTACTTTGTCAGGGAAGATTTCTCTTTATAACTGTACGCCTGAACGGTCTGCCCAGTTTTCTTCTTTGTTAATCAGCTTCGAGATATATCTCGTTGACTGTCGGTCGAATGGATCAATATTTTAGTCTGTCTGTTGTCCGCCTCGATCGATCTCGATTTAATAATCTGCCATCCCAAAATGGTATCTCAAGTAGTCAGCAAGTCAATAATAGTTGTTAGTTGGGTAATATAGTAATCTAAATAAAAATAATGGATGTATTTTCAAAATTTGTACATACAAATATAGGGTGCACACTAATAAACATTGTAGTAAAAATATTTGAATTCCAAATACAAAATTAAGCATATCTAGGTTGGAAATTAGTTTCTGCGTTGCTTGAAATTATAATAGAGAAAAAATACAGCGATTATTAAGGTTTTCATACAACACCTAAAAAACTCAAAAACTAGCTGTATTTTTTTTCTATAACAATTTCTAGCAACAGAAACTAATTTCCGACCTAGATATGGCGGGTCCCGTTGTGTACACAGAGTTTCAGGTAATTTCAGCACGGCGTTTTAAAATAAAAGTAGTTCATTCTTCAAATTAGGCATATTACATGCACATATAAGAATCAATAAACTACCACCGGTTCGGAAAAATAAACATCCGCCTCGAGAAGAACCGGCGTTAGAAACACGGCGAGGTGTCATTTTGATTTTCAAAATGAGAACGAAACGGAATTACGTTTGTATGGAGAATGGTGTACAGTCGAGCGCGCGGGGGACCCTTAAGACAGTGTACCTGGATATCTTCTCAACGCAAGTCTTCTTTTTAACTTCTACTTTCTGCTCCTCGGGGTCTGCTTTGACGACGATGGGTTCCGGCAGTTTTGGGATCAATCGCGGCAGCGGAGGCTTGATGTACAGAGACCTGGAAACAGACAGTATACGTTGATTTATTTATGCATCATGGTAAGCAGACACCGTGGACAGCAAGGAGCGTTCGTTGCCTATGCGATATTGGTTTTTCAAAAGGGTTTTATTGGGATCGTTAAATTTACTCATGGACGATAAAAAAATGTAATTTTTCAATTCTTTTAAGGTCATATCATTTTTGATAAACTTACACAAATTAACCTAGTCCCAAACTAAGCAAAATTTATATTATGGGTACTAGACGACGATAACATTCTTATAGAGAAAAATACATACTTAACATCCAACAAGACCCAAAAAAATATTCGTGCTCATTACACAAATAAATGCCCTGACCGGGATTCGAACCCGGGACCTCCAGCGTAGGCAGGGTCACTACCAACTAAGCCAGTGTTCATCAAACATTATTTCCGCCTAGGGGTAAACACTTGAATCTCTCCCTCCGCTCAAGATTCTGTTACAATCTTTCGCTTCACTCAGGATTCAATATACCGCCCTCGCGGTAAATATATAATTTTACTCCCTTAAGACACAATCTACTAATCCTTCCCTCTTGGTGGAACGCGTATTGGCTATGTGCGAAGTTGGTGGTGGGGGTAAGTTAAGCGATCACAGAAATGTGTAGCTGCCGGGGACATCTGTTGAATTTGAATTTCTTATTTCTCATAATACAAGTAAATTTTTAACAAAAAAACACCGACTCCAAACTTTACCAGACCCCATCCTCCTGCTATATAATTTGAGGAGTTCCTTCGATGTAGCCTTACTTACCCCATCCTCTTGGTATATAATTCGAGTTCCCTCGATTTTTCCAAGATCCCGTCATCAGATCCAAACTTGGTGACAATGGGACCAACTAGAAAACACACCCTTTTAAACAAAAAAAGAATTTTTGAAATCGGTCCACTAGTCTCCCAGTAATCGGTGAACATACAATATATATATATATATATATATATATTGTATTCATCAAACATTATTTCCGCCTAGGGGTAAACACTTGAATCTCTCCCTCCGCTCAAGATTCTGTTACAATCTTTCGCTTCACTCAGGATTCAATATACCGCCCTCGCGGTAAATATATAATTTTACTCCCTTAAGACACAATCTACTAATCCTTCCCTCTTGGTGGAACGCGTATTGGCTATGTGCGAAGTTGGTGGTGGGGGTAAGTTAAGCGATCACAGAAATGTGTAGCTGCCGGGGACATCTGTTGAATTTGAATTTCTTATTTCTCATAATACAAGTAAATTTTTAACAAAAAAACACCGACTCCAAACTTTACCAGACCCCATCCTCCTGCTATATAATTTGAGGAGTTCCTTCGATGTAGCCTTACTTACCCCATCCTCTTGGTATATAATTCGAGTTCCCTCGATTTTTCCAAGATCCCGTCATCAGATCCAAACTTGGTGACAATGGGACCAACTAGAAAACACACCCTTTTAAACAAAAAAAGAATTTTTGAAATCGGTCCACTAGTCTCCCAGTAATCGGTGAACATACAATATATATATATATATATATATATTGTATGTTCACCGATTACTGGGAGACTAGTGGACCGATTACAAAAATTCTTTTTTTGTTTAAAAGGGTGTGTTTTCTAGTTGGTCCCATTGTCACCAAGTTTGGATCTGATGACGGGATCTTGGAAAAATCGAGGGAACTCGAATTATATACCAAGAGGATGGGGTAAGTAAGGCTACATCGAAGGAACTCCTCAAATTATATAGCAGGAGGATGGGGTCTGGTAAAGTTTGGAGTCGGTGTTTTTTTGTTAAAAATTTACTTGTATTATGAGAAATAAGAAATTCAAATTCAACAGATGTCCCCGGCAGCTACACATTTCTGTGATCGCTTAACTTACCCCCACCACCAACTTCGCACATAGCCAATACGCGTTCCACCAAGAGGGAAGGATTAGTAGATTGTGTCTTAAGGGAGTAAAATTATATATTTACCGCGAGGGCGGTATATTGAATCCTGAGTGAAGCGAAAGATTGTAACAGAATCTTGAGCGGAGGGAGAGATTCAAGTGTTTACCCCTAGGCGGAAATAATGTTTGATGAACACTGGCTTAGTTGGTAGTGACCCTGCCTACGCTGGAGGTCCCGGGTTCGAATCCCGGTCAGGGCATTTATTTGTGTAATGAGCACGAATATTTTTTTGGGTCTTGTTGGATGTTAAGTATGTATTTTTCTCTATAAGAATGTTATCGTCGTCTAGTACCCATAATATAAATTTTGCTTAGTTTGGGACTAGGTTAATTTGTGTAAGTTTATCAAAAATGATATGACCTTAAAAGAATCCCGGGACAATGTCAAATAAAGACACATTAATATTATATATATATATATATATATATATATACCGACGAATTGATAACCTCCTCCTTTTTTGAAGTCGGTTAAAAATATTAATGTGTCTTTATTTGACATTGTCCCGGGACACATAACGTTTGAAGTTTCTGACGTGCACATAATAATAATAATAATATTGGGGGACAATCTTACACAAATCGACCTAGTCCCAAACTAAGCAAAGCTTGTACTATGGGTACTAGACGACGATATACATACTTATATAGATAAATACATACTTAAATACATAGAAAACATCCAAAACCCAAGAACAAATATCCGTGAAAAATGCACAAATAAATGCCCTGGCCGGGATTCGAACCCGGGACCTCTAGCTTCGGAGGCAGAGACATAGCCAATAGGGTCCTCTAGAGATCCTTACTCTGAGCCCTTACCTGCTGAGTTTGCGGCGGCTGGCCTTGTACACGCAGGTGCTGTCGGTGGAGAGGTCCTCCACCGAGTGGAGGATGGAGGAGGACCGCGTAGGCCTCAGGCGGAGCTTCGCTACCTCCCGCGGCAGCCCTGAGCGAAACACTTGATTAGTTAACCCGTTAAGTGGTTCAAGTGTGCGGCTGTCAAACGGCGGTCAAGTATACCGGCGGTCAAGTATACCGGCGGTCAAGTATACCGGCGGTCAAGTATACCGGCGGTCAAGTATACCGGCGGTCAAGTATACCGGCGGTCAAGTATACCGGCGGTCAAGTATACCGGCGGTCAAGTATACCGGCGGTCAAGTATACCGGCGGTCAAGTATACCGGCGGTCAAGTATACCGGCGGTCAAGTATACCGGCGGTCAAGTATACCGGCGGTCGAGTATACCGGCGGTCGAGTATACCAGGGTACTCCTGACCACAGCTCCACACGCGCACAGCGGGCGCGGCGCGGAGGCGGCTTTGCATTTTTGATCTTTCCGAAACTGTCGACTGTTGAGCGTAGCGAGAGACTCAAAGACACGAGATGCAAATATCTTTGCTCTCATGTGATACATACAACTTTTCACCTCAGCGGCGTGAACATATAACGCAAAGGAATAGAGATAGAGAGAATGAAGTTACTTAAACTAACCAACGATGAAAAATTAAAAAGTAAATTTGTTTCACGCTCGCAGCAAAATTGCATTTTGCTCACTGGTTTCAAGCAGCAAAAACGACATTTTCGAGCCGCTGAGGTGAAAAATTTGTTCCCAGCCAGGTTCGCAAATATTTCCGACGGGTTATACTTCTTCATATGTCACACACGCCGCCTCCGCTCTATCGTGCTACCGCTAATACTGAGCAGGTTGTTTAATAATAATAATAATAATGATTTATTTGCAGAAAAAGGGTTTAAAAAGATAAGTTATACAGATCTTGGGATAACAAATAGTTCAACCTTCTTCAGCTATTTATAAACAGCATGCAAATATTTGGTATTGACAAGAAAATGTTTGGTGCGCCGTCACCCGGACCGCGTTCGCTTCACCAAAAAACCGCCTCCGCCACGCAACGACTCTGCGCCGCGCGTTTCAAACTTTAACGATATAATTTCAGCTATGAAACGGGATTCGAACCAACGTCTGCCACTTGATAGTCGCATGCTTGTACCACTGGGCTAACGTAGCTTTTTTAGTTAGAAATAGAAATATACTTGTATAGCTATGTTGATGGTGATGACAAGGAATGTAGCTACAACAGCTTGTCCATTTCGGACGTAAAATGGTGATGACTTATACTAAATCACATGGCGCAAAATAGACTTCTAACATCGTATTCATTGGCCAAAAAACTTCTTAGTATCATAAAACAGATAAGCCAGTTTTTGAGATCACTTTTAAATAAGACAGTGCTTACAGTTATTCAATATTTAAGTTTATTTTTTACACATATAAAAAAGAGTTATTTATAAGGTATTACTAGTGTGATAGATATATGTTAATATAAGGTACTGTGTTGTAACCACGGATCTATACCTAAACCGGATTGAGTTCTAACGTTTATGAGCCAATCAAAATTGAACCATATTCCCGCGTAATACAGTTAATATTCTGTTATGACAGACAAACTAGAGAAAGCGGTCCGAGCGAGAGCCGGAGGACGGTGTCCCACTCGCACAAGTTGCCAATGTAAAAAATATATATGTTGTGGTATTTTAGAATACTGAGAATAATTACTTGCTTAAACAACCTAGTACTGCATGTTTATTAGGGATAATTTACATTTGACCTCATTTGTAACTGTTTAAAATATCAACATTATTAACTGACTAAAACCTAGGATTGCAATAAATACAGCAGTATTTTTCAAATATTGATTGGTATCCCTAACGTAAATCGTGTCAAATTTGAAATTATGAAAATTACCAGCTTATGAAATTAGTTGAAAATGGTGAAAACATGTTGTGCAAAGGGTTGTAAAAGTGAAAGTTTTATTAATTGTGGAATATCATTTCACAGGTAAGGAACAATTTGTTATATTTTACGATAAAACGACAAGACAAATGTCAAACTTATTAGGGTGACCATGACTTGGGCTGGTTTTGCAGAAATATTCGTTAGTACGTGTTTAGTGAGAAAACCTCTCAAGGTCAGTTGAAATTCAATCTTTTAAGCTTTTCTTATTATTACGAGCTTTTAACTTGGACTGTATGTGATTAAACTGTGCAAGTTGTCGTTCCAATTTTTAGGGTTCCGTAGCCAAAATGGCTAAAGCGGAACCCTTATAGATTCGTCATGTCTGTCCGTCCGTCCGTCCATGTAACAGGGAGGCCAAATTTTTTTTTTAATGCCTATAGGCGTTTGGTGTATTTATGGATAGGCTTTCAAAAATGACATAGAGGTTTCTATAAAACTTTTCCATTTAAGTCAACCATTGGTGAGATATTAGCTGTCAAAGTCGTAAAAAGTGTGTCCCCCCCCCTCTAATTTCCAAAGTATGGGATTTAAAATTCTAAAAAAATCAAGATGATGTACAATTATAAATACTTTCAACGATTTTTGGTTTTAACAAGATAGGTCTAAGGGTTTTTGAGTTATTGCTGAAAAACTCTTGCCCAAACAAAAAGGCGTAAGTGCCGTGACTTCCTTATGAAGATACGGCCTTCTTTGATTTACTGTATTGTATAGTGGTTTTAAATGTAGATTAGGAGGTGTCGGTACGGAACCCTTCTTTATGCGTGACCCGACACGCACTTGGCCGGTTTTTTTAATTTACGCATGGCTCATCACGGGAAAACACATTTGTTATGAGATTTGGGAAATAAAGTACAGTTTAGAAGTTTCTAGGCAAAAATGACACAAAACTATATGTTTAACATACATAAACTTATGATTAGCGAAAATAAATATTTCTTTGAAAAATATTCTTATTTTATTTACTACCTAATTTAGTGTTAAAATTTCATTTTACATAGAACCTATATTGATAATAATCCTCATATCCACAGATGTACTTGGTCACCCTAATTAAAACGAGATGCAATCCTCAAGTTTGGCTTCTCTGTCGGTCACACTTTTTCGGTCACAGTACTCAATCCGGTTTAGGTATAGATCCGTGGTTGTAACTGTTTGCAATGAATAATTGATTTATGATTATGATTTCCATCAGTTCAGTGTGGTTCAGTGCAGTCGTCGTTCACATACTCGTCATACTCCGTTAATTCCTGCCTCATATACTTTTTTCTTCATCTACAATCGATAGCGTTATTTTATATAGAAAACTCCCGTGAGTTTGAGACATATTAAATATAATGAAACGGGTCACTCACGTCTTAAAGGTCGAATATCGCTCGACATGTTTCAGACCGGAAAACCGCCGCCGCGATAGGTGCTCATGATTAAGGACCGCGAACCGGTCTGAAACATGTCGAGCGATATTCGACCTTTAAGACGTGAGTGACCCGTTTCATTATATTTGATAGCGTTATTGTCAATTTTCTGAGAAAATATGATAACGTCCCATTTTTTTTCACCTTACCTACCTTTGTCTATAAGAATTGACAATGTATGTACTAACAATATATGGATAAAAGTCCGAAATAAACATATATATAAGGCATTTGAATGACAGTAGATGACATACCCACAACGCCAAGGACGTCCATCCCTTCGGAGTCTTCAGAATCGGACATTTGTGAAGGATGGTGTTGACGGGCCACCTGAAACAAGTATTTCAACGTAGAATCTGTCAGACTTCTATAGTAACACAACTCAAACCTAATCTCTAATCTGCTAATTATTGGGTTTAATACTATTTTTACCCGACTGCGCCAGAAGGAGGGTTATGATTTCGAGAGTGTATATGTATATATGTATAATTGTTTGGCACACTCTGCGGCCTGAAAGGCTCGATGGATTTTAGCTTGAGATTCGTATTTACTGTGAGAGTGACACTGGGTATATCAAAATATTAAAAGAAAGCATATTATAGCACACATGACTACATGAATGATAAAACACCGAGGGATTAATTGTGACTGAAATATTAATGAATTAATCGTTATGGCTTTAGATATTAATATGATCTTTTTTTTTGATATTTTGATTTTATTCTAGAAACTGTCTAGATTTCTATTTTTTATATATTTATTATTATTATTATTATTATTATTATTATTTATGTTTTGACGATCCTATTGTGAATTTTACTACAAAATAATTTCTTACTTTGACATGTCCACAACAATACAATATTTATTTTAAAGAATAATAATAGCATCAATAAATTGCTCTAAATAATTAATTAATATATATGTTAATACATGTTATAACTGACGATTCGAAAGTGCTTGTTGCTAGGCCTATTTGAATAAAG